>CAKNXH010002295.1:315430-373455 GCA_932178445.1 Andricus quercusramuli
CTAGTTCGAACCAAACCATTTCAAAATGTCGCGCCATACAAGTTTACCAATCACAGCCAAGCAGATGACTGCCACGTCACTCGTATATATTCACAAGAAAAACAATTATAAATGCCACGACTCGCTTTTAGTTCTGATCCAAAAATAGTTACAATTAACAATGGAAAAATATTCCCATTGTTAATTTTAGACTGTTAACAAACCTGTAAACATCAACACCTCAGGTTTGGACATTCTCAAAATGATTATGCTTTTATTTCTGTAAATATTCAAGCGTTAATGTTCAATTGAAAGAGTTTTTTTTTTTTAATTGAAGAGTGTTAATGACTTCCAATATTATGTGTGTACTTATAACTTGTTCATCACTATTTTTATTTCACATGCGCAACGATATAGACATTTTTAACATGTAAAATCTTCATGTTGAAACTATTGAAATGAGAATATTAGAAAACATTTGAAAACATTCAATATTTTTATCTTTCAATATGTCAATAACTAATGCTCCCTTCTTACAATGTTGCCCCCCCCCCCCCCCACGTAGCGTTTGAGTCCTAAAGGCGTTACATATTTTTTGAATAATCCCTAATTGAAAATGGAAATCTTTTAATTCAAACTATTTAAATGTTTTCATTTTCAAACTTGTATATTTAAAAAATTTTAAATGATTAAACTGCGATTAAATTATGAAAATTGAAACATCTTTATGAAAATTTTCAGTTCAAAAAGTTCCTCGTTGAAAGTTTTTGTAGAAAAGTTAACCTTACAATTTCTGAGCTTATCACATCAAAAAAATTTTAGTCGAAAGTATTAGCGCTTATGTATTTCAAAATTAATACTTTATATTTTTGTATTCCTCAAGCATAAAACTCAACAAAATAACTTCAATTTAGAAGGAATTTTAAAACAATCAAATGTGTTTTTTTCTAAAGAATTAAAATTTATAAGTTAAGAATTCATTATAAAACACAGAGCGAATAGGCGAGGCGCTTATAGGGCGCTAGTAGGGTTCTATTTTTGCAGCGTATGGGTAGTAGAGTGGGCTCAAAAAACCCTGTTTTTGGGTAGCAGATTCTTATATTGGGTAAAAGGTGTATTTCTTCAGCAGCAGAAAGCCCTCTAAATTTTAATGCGCTCGAAAAATATCTTCTGTTCTGAATATGGAATTAAACATTCAAATGCTTTAACATTTATAAAAGAATTCCTATAGGCCAAAAAAGTATGTTGAATTTTTGATGTGTATAGTTTTTGGTAGTAAATAATGTGATAAAATTATAAAATGAAAAACAAATTTTTTCAAGTAAGAACTTTTTTAAATGTGCAAACGAAAGAGTGTTTTTAGATTGTATTAACTATACATTTTCAAACAACATTTTAAACATATCGCGTTTGACTTTCTTCATCTGTGATCGAAAGAACATACCATTGTTTTCTCAATATAGAAAAATATTTTCCTTAGTTTAAATATTCTTGATTTGACCTTTTTTTAACAATGTTTGGGTCTTGCACACCACGATAAATTTTTGTTCATATGACAGCAAAATAATAGCATGTTCCTTTGATCTAAGCTGAATACATTTCAAGCACGAGATGCTTAAATTTCGTTTAAATGCACAGATAAGACAATACAAAAAAACTATATTTTTTAAACATTTTAAGAAAGTTCTAACTTGAGAATAATTTTTTTAATTTATAATTTTATATTCATATTTATTATCAGGCACTGTATATACAAAAAATGAACCATAACTTCTGTTCCATAAAAAAATTTATATTTTTGAATCCACGCACAGAACAGCAAATGTTATCCGATCCAAGCAAAATTTGGAAGGCTTACCACTGTTGGGCAAATACAACTTTCAGCCGCTATTAGAATCCGTTACTCGAAATTTTTTTTTACCGACCTGCCTTGAAAACGCGCCGGGTCAACCTGTAACTTTACACCCGCTACACGTACATTGCCTCACACAAGTGAGAAAATGGAGTAAACTATCTTTACCTTTTAAAAAATTGTATCGCTGAACTCCATAGTCTTAATTCTGGAAAGTAAACTATTTCTTTCTTTCACTTATAATCTAAAATTGTCAAATATACCAAACATCCTCTTTCTGCTTTACATGCTTGATTTCAAGGAGGGTAGGACAAAAAGTATAGTGTGTATCAAGGGCGTACGGCTATTTTGCCTCGTGTGACTGCCGCCCTCGCTTCGCTTGCGCAGCAATGTTGAGTGCTATAAAGTCACTGGGAAGTTGCTATCAAGACGCTGAGAGCACGACAGTAGAGCCTAAGATTAGCAGCGCTGGTATGGCGTCAAAAATTCCCTCTTAAGGCGCTCTCGAGAAGATGACAGGGTGCTAGTAGGGCTCTAAAATGGCAACACTTGTAAATTACTGGTGTGGCTGGGAAAATAATTTCAAGGCGCTGGTATGGCTTCATAGGGTCTAAGTCGAGCTCCACCTAATTCGTGCACTAGTTGGTTTCTAGTCTAGAGCCGGTGTGATGCGAAAAAGATTTTAGTAGGGTACTGGTGAGGCGCAGGTAGGGCGCTATTGAGGCTCTATACTCTACGCAGGTCTTTTAGGGACCCAGTCGAGCATTGTTCACGCGTAAAGTGCTCTATTTTTAATCGGTTTACAATTTCAAGAGTCTAACATTTTGAGTGTGTGAATGACTGTTTTTGTCAATCAGTTCGTGAATTATTTGAAAATGGGATGCATATAAGGGGCCATTCATAAATTACGTTACCAATTTTGGGTTATTTATGAACCCCGCCCCACTCCGAAGAATAATGGATTTCAAAAAAATGCTCTCAAAACAGGAGCAATAGGGTAAAAATAGGGGAAGAATAGTGGAATAAATTCTTTCAAATAAAATTAATCTTGATACCATACTGAGTTCAATATGAAACGCTTTAAATTCCTGAGATTTCAATTCGAAATATACTGCTTTTTCAACAAAATAGATGAATTTTCAACTGAAAAAGATTAATTTACTACCGAAAGAGATATATTTTTAACAAAAAAAAAATAGCCTGTGACCATATAGTTGCATTCACAACCAAACAGTTGATATTTCGAGCAAAAGAGGCGAAGTTTTCCGAGGACAGTTGAATTTTCAACAAATAAGTTCATTTTCAATGAACAAAGATAACTTTGCTACCATAAAAGACGAATTTCAAATTCAAAAAGACGAATCTTTAAAAAAACAGTCCGCTTTTCTAACAAAAAAGATGTTTTCAGCAAAATTTTTGAACTTTCAACCTACGAAGATGCATTAGCAACCAAATGTTCGAATTATCAAACAAAAAGGATTGAAATTCGACCAAAAATAGTTTATTTACCAAATCGAAAAGACGAATTTTTTAGAAGAGAAAGAAGATTTTTGACAAAATAGTTCATTTTCGAACAAGAAAAATGAAATTTCTATCATAAAAGATGAAATTTCCATCAAAATACGAACTTTTAACCAGTTGAAGGGAAAGAAAAAAATCACATTTTTGACAAAGTAGTTCAATCCTGTGCTGAATATGACTATAAAAATTTTAGTTGAGACTAGTAGATCAAGAACGGTTCTCTTGTAGGAGGCTATGAAAAAAAATGAATCTCGCCGCCTCCGCAGCTTATTAGGTCAAAGCACCAGACCGGCAAACTGTAGAACTGGGTTTGATCCCCAGCGTAACTACAGATAATTTTTTCACAAGTGAAGAATATTAATTTCTTATTCAAGACTGGTAGATCAAAAACCAATTTTAAGCCAGTCGAATTCAGCCCAAAAAAAAATTATTTTTAACAAAACAGTTAAACGCTTAACCAAAAAGATGAATTTTCAACCAGGAAGATTAATTTTTTGACCCGTCGTTTTCCACAAAATACATGAAATTGCTATATAATAGTTCATGTTTCTAATAAAAAAATTAATTTTTAATAAAAAAAATATAACAAGAATTGTCAGTAAAAAGTAAAATTTCCAACCAAGATGTGAACCTTGAAGAAAATCAATTTTCATAAGTAATTCAACCAAGTAGTGGAATTTCTAACCAAAAAGATGAATTTTGCATAAAAAATTAATATTCTACCAACAAAGACGAATTTCCAACAATATAAAATGAATTTTCAACAAAATTGTTGAATTCTGAAGCCAATAAGGTGAAATTACTGCAAAACAGTTCAATTTTTCACCAATGAATATGATTTTTGAACATAAAAATTAATGTTTAACCAAATACTCAAATTTTCATAGAACAATTGTTAACCAAATAGTTGAATTTCCAACCAAAAATATGAATCTTGAATTTGAAAAACCAGTGTGTCGCAGTGGGGCCCACGGCAGAAGTTAAACTTTGATGGATTACATTTGAAATTTTTCGTAACGAATCGATCATGAGTTTTGAGGAAATCGCATAGTAAGAGAGTGCAGAGAGTGAGTTCAATATTCAACCCAAAAGATGACTTTTTGACCAAGAAGATTAATTTTTTGAAAATAGAATAGTTCAATTGTCTACCAATGAGATGAATCTTCAACCAAAAAAATAAATGTTTAATAAAGTAGTTCAACTTTCAACCAATTAGTTCGATTTTTGACCAAAAAAATATAACTTTTCAACAGAATAGTTACATTTTCTACAAAATAATTAAATTTTAAACCTTGAAAAACAGAAGGAAAAAGGAGAATTCTAAAAAAAATAGAAAAAGAGGGAAATAGGGGCGAGAGTGTGAAGTGTAAAATATGAAGGTGATTTTCAAGCTTATAAAGTAATTATCGAACCTTATCGTTGGAGGGACATCTCTAACAAAATTCGCAAACTTTGTTGAAATATATCATTAGGAGACACGTGCTACATGTTATCTAAGATCGTAACGTTAATTCCACTGACCCCCCTCCCCCTCCTCCCATGTCACGAACCATAGTTTTTGGAGCGACTCCCTCTTTACTCATCAAAGTTGTAACGTAGTTTATGGACGGCGCCTAATCCATTCCCTAATAACACGGAAGGTTTAAAATGTCCGCCGCTTGGGAACATTCCAGTTAATATTATTTTAAACAACAATTATCTCGCAAACTGGGATCCCGCTTTACCGTAACCTGGTATACCGGATAAGGTGGTCCAAGGGGGCGAGAGAGAGTCGCTTGCAAGATCAGCGGAGTTGCGCAGTTTACAGGTCGGCATTTTAAGAAGCCACAAACAAAAAAGAAGAACGATTTAGACAGTCCCGATTTACCGTGAAGGCCATTGAGGGTAGCCCTGAGACACCCGGTAAAGCGGGAATTTATTAAAGATTCCAATGATCATACTAAGTTGAGCGTTAAAAGTCCTACATAATTCATATTTAATGAACATAACAAAAATGTGAAAAAACACCATCATTGGCCACTGAAGTGTGGTGAAATACAGTCATTGGCCACCTCTTTGGCCACCTCGTTAGCCAACGATTTCTGTATTTCTGACTGTTGTCACTGTCGTTTGAAAGCGCAGTAATCAGCTTCTAAATCGTGAGTATATTAAACTAGAATTGTCGGAGCGAAAAAAAAAACAATTATATACATAGTTTACAAAAAGTTTTAACAATGTTGAATTAATTTTTTCAAAGATTACTATGTTTCTGCATAATTCACAAGGTCATTGATTGGCCACCTATGTATCAATAAGACAGACATTATTTCAAGGTTCAATTACTATCATCATGTAGTTTTAATCACCCAATTCAATTAAAATCCAAAGGTTTTCAGTCAAATATACCGTAACTATTGAAAAATAATAATTTTCAACACGCGGATGCTACTGACCTCAACAGCTTTTCGCTTAAATTCCTGACATCACCGCACGAAGAAAAATGGATGGTCAAAGTTAAGGGGTTAAAATTTAGAGAGCCAGTCCGTTCTTCTAGATGATCTAAAGATCCATTCAGAATTTTGTCTACAAAGTCAGGGAGATTCTCATTTAATGGCCAGTCTACCTGTTATAAGAAGGTCAAACTCACTATCCAGGATAATCAAGGTCTCCTTTCGGGATGGTCAATACAGTCATATTGTTTAACTCATTTCGACCATCCACGGAAGAGCAAATGTCCCATCGCGGAGGGTCAACCTGATTAGTTACCGTTGGCGTGTTTAATTAATATGATTGCATGTGTAACTCAAATGTTTATAACAAATAATAAATGTAAAGTACATAAGAATATTAGGAATTATTCTAGATGTATATTTAATATAAGAAAGATATTCCTTTCTTCAAATAAAAATCGATCATTTATTTTCAAGGAAAAAATCTAAGAAATAATTTAAGTTTTACTTCACAAGTCCTTCGTTGAACGAAGAATTATTTTTAATAACTCTACTCTTATTATTTGCTTATAGAATTGCTCTTCATATTTAATCGTTTCAAATAAGCGCACCAACCCTTTAACCAATCCGGTTGTCGACGCGATGGATGCAGTGTGAAAGGATACGAGAGTTGGAAGCACCATGGTTCAGAGCAATTTCAGTGTTAGTGAAGGTCATTGAGCAGTTCAGCGTCACATTCGCTGTTTATTGAACTTAAACCTATTCGTAAAAAGTTTAAACTGTTTTTCGATATTTCAAACATTCGTGGAGAGTGAAGTGCATGAGGGAGAACATGATGGAAAGTGAATTGAGCTTATTCTTTTGCATTTTCAACGTCAAATTTGATGCTTCCAAGGGATTTAGGATGAAGGCGTAACATCAGCATTCGTTGATGATGCAGAAAGTAACGAGATGTGGGATGTTGGTTTCTGATTCCACTTCAATGTTTCAAATCTTACTATTCACTGTGACACCATGCCGTCTCCTTAGCCTTTCGTGCTCCAAAAAATATATTGTCGATGTGCACTGTTTTTGCATATCAGATTATGTCTCATACACCTCGCTCTCCACAAAGAATAAAAAAATGCTTTCAGAATTCATGTATTTCATATAAATTTTCAGGTTTTATAGGTTCCACGTAATTTTATAATTTCCAGTCGCTTATAAGAGAGAGAGAGACTGGAACAAGTAGGAAAAGGGCAACAAATATAGGAAATGTAGGATAATCAAATTGACCCCCTAAGATAACCAGGTCGACTGTTCAAGGAGATTAACACGACTATCTGATATGACCACATGGATCCTCTATGACGAGCGAATCGACCCTTTATAATGATCAATTCCGCCCTGTGTGATGATCAGTTCGACTATATAATGGCGCTTGAGTCGACCGTACGAGTTGACCAAGTCGACACTCTGAGATGATCGATTTGAACCTCTTATTTCAACCGTCTAGAGATAGTGGCTTTAGCCATCTTCAACGGCTGTCCTATAGTTGAACCTGCAATATAGTCAGTCTGTACATCTAGATGGACAAACTGACCTTCCATTTTTCTCCGTGCGGTTTTACTTTATTCTAGCATTTGAACGCTACGTAAACTACGGTTTACGCGATATTTATTGACAATAATAACAATAACTGTAATTTCTTTTTGGAAAGCTTTATTGGAACGTTCCCAAGCGGCGAACATTTTACACGTTCCAGGAACGTTCCGTGCTAATAGGATTCAATAATGTTCCTCATTCGATTACACTGTAATAAGGATCATACCCAAGTGAAAAAGCCGGACGTGGACTGCATAAAGTAGTGATAATCGCATCTTCGTGAAATGGAGTAGAAAAATGTGATAAGGAGCAAAGAATAACAACAAGGACAAGAAGTGAAAGAAGAGAGAGGAGAGGGTAGCAGAGGGTGTCAGTATATGGAGAGGGTGAGTTTTGCCTGGAGGACTCTTCGTACCAAGACACTACCAAGCGCAACGTTGCCTAGCAACCAAAACAACGCGGAATACAATAATTGTAGTGTGTTGCGGCGACGTCTTGCCAGCAGAGCTGACACTGACAATGTTGATGCTGACGGTGCTTTTATCCTCAAATTGAAGCGAGGGATGCCAGGATTCTCGAGCTTTCCCAGATTCGCAATCGCAGATGCGTTATTAGGTAAGGGGCCGTACATAAATTACGTAACAGCACAGATAGGGGTCAGACAATCTGTAAATTTGTTACGGTACCATTGTTAATAGGAGGTGGAGGTATGCAGAGGGCCGATAATCCATTACGTAATGCAAGTACAGCCCCTTAGATCCCTCTTGTTTGGCTTCCCAGGTTCTACTAAAGAGAGAGAGAGGGATCTTAAGTTTTGAACATTTTTTTAAATGCAGGATCATGATGAGATGAAGTTAGTGCCATTACTCAAAGGTACTTAAATGCCTAGGGGGGGGGGGCAATTTGTAAGGAGCGCCCCAAAGTGCGGTGGAATAAAAAAACGAGGCTCAAAATAACTTGCAGCATTCGATTCTTTACTAATTTCATTTTTTCCTTCTCGAAAAATTCTTTATTCAATTTTGAAGAGACTAGTATCATCAATGGCGAGCTACGTGCGGGTTTCAATTTTAGATTGAGGGTAAAAACAATTTTTAATACAAAACAAAAATTTCGAATGAGTATTAATTTTTTTAAACTTCTTTATTTATTGGTTTTTAAGTTTAGACAAATTAAATTTTTTAAAGATTTTTGATAAAATTCAAAAAGCTTTTTGAAGGTTTCAGATATGTCAAATCAAAATTTAAACAAAAAAGTTGATTTCCAGAAAAAAAAATAGTTGAATTTTTAACAAAACTAACAAAAATCTAAAGCATAATATTGATTTGTAAACAATAATAGTACACACAAGGCGTAATGACCGACGTAGTTCCATGGTGCACATTATACTTTATACGCCAAGGGCATGATTCGCAAGTTTCGTGCCCCCGATTATCATGTATCACAGGGGAGGTCTGACGTGGCGAGCTGAATCGGTACAATTCACTTTCAGCGCCGGTTAACAAGATTTTTACTGAGTCAGTTGATATTTGTTCGTCTGAAAATTTTTGAAAAATATGAAAATTTTGGATACTTTAGAAAATTTGAAATTTTTTAGGGGATTTTAATAATTTTTGAAAATTTCTTAAATTTCCAAAATTTTCAAAAATATCAAAAATTTTCGAAATTTCTTAAATTTTAAAAAATTATAAAAATTCTATAATTCTCAAAAGTTTCAAAAATTTTCAAAACTTTTTGAATTTTCAAAAATTGTAAAAAATTCTATAATTTTCAAATTCTCAAACTTTTTTCAAATTTTCGAATATTTTCAAAAATTTCCAAATGTTTCCAAAATTTTCAAATTTTGAAAAATTGCATAATTATTGTACTGCTCCCACCACTGACTCATGAAGGGCTACTCAAGTTCATGAAAACAGGAACGTAATACGCGCGAATCATGCCTGCGGTGCATGAAAAAAATTAGTTCCGATGTGGCGGATATGAGAAAAAATCTGTAATAATTACAGACCAACGTTATTTTAAATTATACAGAACTTTTTCTATGAGAATTAAATATAATGCAGGAAGAATTCTTAAATGGGACGGTAATTTTATTTACGGAAAGCATTAATATTTGCGAGACTAAAGTCCGTTAAAAACGAAGTGGAAGACTGGATATTTCACAGAACGCTATATATATATATATATATGCTACTACTTTGTATATTAGAAGGAAGGAAGCAAGGACGGACGGAGGACACACACGAGAGACACATTCTTAACTTATTGTACGCACACAAACATAATATGATTCTATAGCCTAACCTAACATATAAGGCCAAATTCATAGTAGTCATATCCATGAGTGCGACAGAGACGCCTTATGCGCCATCTACTAGCGTCTCACTCGCACTTACGCTTCCCTATGACTACCATGAAATTGACCTTACTATATATATATTCGGTTTCGGTTTTGGTTCCTTGGGAATCAAACCGAAGGGCCTATGACAAAGCTACCGAACGCGTCCTCGGGTTGCGGATAGAGGGTCCCTGTACCAAGGGTTTCTGCTGAATATGGTTACAATAATGAATAAGCAATCGCGTAAAATTGTCCAGGGATGGTCCCGAAGGAATAACCCCTAAGCGAAGGCGTTACAACCGTGTCGAAAGCTGAATGACACCTGGGTGAGGTGTCTCAAACGGAGACCTGAGATACCGGGTGACCTCTTAAGAGTATCAGCCTTATCCTTGCACGCGGGGCTCTACAAGGATGGACGAAACCTTTTCCTAGCTACCCGTGGGAACAACAATGACAACAACAAACATAGTTGTAGTCAATGCGATGGACCGGCGGAATCTCAATACTTTTGGGTGGACGGATCGACTCAATTACGACCTGCTAGAGTGCTACGATAGCAGTACGGCCCCCGAGTGAGAAGGTTACATGGTACGACTGCAGGTTCTGTGGTGCGAGAAACACCCAGAGCTCTCGCACTTTTCGCGTCAACGTCTGCGAAACCATGCCGAACAACTCCGAAAGAGGGCCTATGTAAGCGGAGCGCCTACTCTACCGCAGCCAGAACAAGCCGGCAACAGAGAAAGAGAGGCGACACTGAGACCAACCGCGAACAGGCATCCAATAGAGGAAGAACGATGCTTCGGGACCCGGAGAAACATCAACATTCAGGTTTCTCCCAAGCCCAAAGATCTGACTGAACTGGATGATGAGCTTCTTGGAGATTTTTCCGAAGAATCCGACCTCTGGACTATCAATTGTGGTGTGTACAATGCAGCGAGAACTTTGGCAGATGCAAGCCGTAAAACAAAACCAACGGTTGATCATAAGATCAAAAGACGAATACATGAACTCAGCACAAAGATACGCTAGGCAAGACAGTACGCGTCCCGCATTCAGCGTTTAATTGACTACATAACATCTTGTAGGACTTTCACTGCCAAGGTTCGAAAGTTCGCGCGCGAACTGCGGATCCGTCATCACACAATCAACAAGTCAAAGCTACTGACCATCAGGCAGCATATTGTTGACAGAATATGAGTATTATCTAACGCTAAGAGAAGTCTAGAGCGGACGGAGAGGTGGGTTAGAGAAAATTAACAGTTTTTGTCTGACCCATCTCGACTCTTTCAACAACCTCCCGTTACTGTCGACCATCCACCCAAACCAGAGGAGGTCAAAGCATTTTAGAGAGAAGTCTACGAGGTTCAACATCCACTTCAAGAAGACTCAAAGAACATAAATAGGTTCAAGGAGATGTGCAATGCCCTCATAACAGCTGAGGAGGAATGCCCACCTATCACTACCGAGGAGGTGAAAAACGTATTAAGAGGCATGAAGAACTATTCTGCTCCCGGTCCAGATGGTATCAAGACCTTCTGGTGGAAGAAGTTTCCTTCAACCCACCAGCATCTGGCATGAATTTTCACCTTATATCTGAAGTCGGAAGAGCCTATTTCGGAGTCGTTGGTGGAAGAGCGCACAGTGCTCCTGCCGAAGACGGGCAAGTATCTTTTCAGCTATCCTAAATGATAGGATTGTTGGGACAATTGGAACTGTGTGGCGAGAGATGTATGAACAACGCGGCTTAAAGAAAAGCGTAGCAGGGTGTCGGGAGAACCTGCTCATCGATAGATGTGTTTGTAAAGACGCAGCATCCTATCAGCGATTCCTATCGATGGCCCGGATTGATTACCGGAAAGCTTTCGATTCAAACTCCCATAGACTTACATCTGTCTGTTGGACAGCTTAAAAGTGTCACCTTTCAGAGAGGTGTGTTTCAGGGCTACACCATGAGCCCTCTTCTCTTCTGCCTCACATTATTGCCACTGTCCCTCGCACTTCGCCATTCCGAAAAGTACCTCTGTGGCAAACCTGAAGATCGAAAGCATAAGGTCACTCATGTATTTTACATGGACGATCTCAAGATCTATCCTTGAAACAAAGAGAAACTACATAAAGCTCTAAAAATTGTCAAAGTGTACACTCGAGAGATTGGAATCGAGTTCGGATTAGAGAAATGCGCCACGGTTAATTTGAAGGAAGGAAAACTTAATGGCATCCCCGAAGACCCTGAGCACGTTGACAGAAGCGCTATATGACACCTTAGCACTGGAGAGACCTATACATACCTTGGAGTGCCACTGAGCCGCATTCAGGACGTGACATCTATAAAGGATACTCTCCGAAGCAGATACAAACGTCTCATCCGGCAGATTTGGTCTTCCGAACTGTCGGCTAACAACAAAGTATCTGCAACGAATATGCTTGCCGTCCCGGTAGTACTCTATTTATTTGGAGTGCTTCCATGGACAAAGGTCGAGCTCAGAGCCCTTGATATCGGGACGCGAAAGGTTTTGCACATGGACAAAAGCATGCACCCTAAGTCTTCTGTTCCGCGACTTTACATCTCACGCCGCCTAGTTGGTCGCGGAATACTGAATCTTGAATGTCTTCACAACAGGATTATTCTGGGTACAGCACATATAGTTGCGAATGGACAAGACCCTCTTCTTAAAATAGTCAGGAAACATGAAGAATCGGGCAAAGTGGCGTTTCTGTACAAACCAGCGGAGGAGGCTGCTGAGACACTCGGCCTTTACTTAAATACCAGGGGTGAGCAAAATGCATTTTCCAAAACGCAATCATAAAAATGGCGTCTTTTCATGCCTCCATAGACAAACGCAAAAGCACGCTTGTTGAGCGGCGCCCGGCGGTGCATTGGAGGAGTTACAAAATAGGGTTCAGTCAGCACGGCGTGACGTAGAGTTAAAAAAAGAGCTTTGTTTGTGCATGCCCGAGTATTTTCGTAACGCTAGACTTGGCTAGAGGGAGATCGTCGTAGACAAAGATAGAAAGAGAATTCATGGCGGATTAGTGAGTCGATGTTTCTAACGAAGAGTATAGCGTGTTCTTATCGCCTCGCACATTATACTTTGTTGTCTCATCCACGCTCGCTAGAACAAAAATGCAGCAGAGCTCATGCGTACCTTCGCCGACTCAAAACGTGATTTTGCATTTTTCCATGGAGACAATGAAATCACGCCATTTATGATTTTGTTCTGAAAAGTATCGTTCGTGACTCCTGCGGACTGACAGCTTTCCTTTTTGAAACTCGCGCCGTTTTTGTAACTCGTCTCCGGTTCGGATGCCTACGGCACCCTTACCTACGACTCGCTACAAAAACATTACGCTCGTTTCAAAAAGGCCGTCAGTCCGCACTAGTTACGAAATGTACTAAAATCTTATTCATCTTGAATACGCACTCCTGAAGGCCCGGATTAAGAAAGCACAGGAGAGAAACTTCCGCGAAGAGCTCCTTGACAAGAGGATGCACGGCATCTTCCACAGAAATGTGGAGGATCAGTCGATGTCGTATGAGCTAACGTATGCTTTCCTTAAATCATCCGGATTGAAGTCGGGCACGGAGGGTTTCATTTTGGCATGTCAAGACGGTGTCATTTCCACTCTAGCATACCGTCGCCACATTTTGAGCCAAGATATTCCCGATGATAGCTGCAGAGCGTGTCATGCACACCCCGAGCATCTAGAACACATACGATCTAGTTGTCCAACTCATGCGGGAACGACCTACATCCAAAGGTACAATGCGGCACTAAGAGTGTTTTATTACCATCTCTGTCACTCTTACGGAATTGGCCCAAATACCGCTCCGCTAAACGCTCCTATGGGAAAAGGTCAATTGTAGAAAATGAGACGTGTCGTATACACTGGATCTTCATAATCTCGACAATTGTTTCTGTTGCGCATTCGAGGCCTGACATAGTTCTCCTTGACTTCGAGAAACGAACCATGTTCGTTATCGAATTTTCGGCACCAGCTGACAAAAACGTCACAGCCAAGGAGGAAGAAAAGAAAGAGAGGTATAAAGATCTTATAAGGGAGTTGCGACGGTTATACCCCGAATATTCTGTTTAGCTAATCCTCTTAATCATCGGCGCTCTTGAGGTGCCAAAGTTTCACTGGTCAATAGCCTGAAAAGCATCCCTGAGTGTCAACAAAATGCTGAGACACTTGCGGGGAAAATGCAGAA
Source organism: Andricus quercusramuli (assembly GCA_932178445.1). Classification (NCBI taxonomy): domain Eukaryota; kingdom Metazoa; phylum Arthropoda; class Insecta; order Hymenoptera; family Cynipidae; genus Andricus; species Andricus quercusramuli. Next base: position 329,341 of record CAKNXH010002295.1, read on the forward strand.
GGCGGTCGTCCTTGGGTCAATCCGTGTCCTCAGGGTGCACGAGACTTTTTCCGGATCATCGTATGTATTCATCGCTGCCTGTAACCATCTATCTCACGGTCGTGAGACGTGGTTACAGCTGAAATTTTACCGCGATTTAACTGGGAGAGGCTGCAATTTTTCAGATTAGCACTCGCTCCCGGCGAAATCCTGCGGTTGTCCTTATGCCAAACTTTCAACTACATACATACATATACATATATACATACACACACACACACACACACACACATATATATATATATATATATATATATATATATATATATATATAACTTCATAGCAGGCATAGAGAAGCTTGAGTGCAAGTGAGACACTAGTAGATGGCGCATAAGAGCATCTCTTTCGCACTTGTGACTATGACTGCTATGAATTTGGCCTCACTATATATATATATACATACATATAATGCACGCAACGCATTTCCATAACGCAGAATATCGCACGCTAAGGATATTGGCCGAAGTGATCCTTATATACTAACCAAGAAAATTCTCACCGCTTGTGAGAAACGACCAGTGCCGGACACAAAACTTTTGGTCAAAAATATTTGGACTTAGTATCAAATATTTGATGTCGAAATGTTGTATCTTTCATCATATCGCTCAAAACAAAACATACAAAAATTAGAAGAAAATGTTAAAAAAATGTATGGGTAAAAATTCCAACATATATGCGTAGATTAAAAATAGTATAACAATGACTGAAGCAAATACTAATATGAATAAAAATTAAAGCCTGGAAAAAAACTTCTTATTAAAACTTTGCCAGAACAAATATATACTTTGATGTTCACAAAAACATAAAAACAATTTTGGGAAAAATTTATTTTTTCGACCTTTTGAATTTTGAATTTTTTACCCTAAAACCAATAATTTTAAAAAGTGGTAGCCGCTGGACCGGGAAATGTCTAGGATTTTTTTAAACCCGAAAAACCGGAAAGTGGCAAATTTAGCTTTTAAACAAGTGTAAACGTTCCATTGAAATGTTATAAACTATTTTCAATTTTAAAATAATTTGAAGTGAATAGACTCATGATTAAACTCTTTTATTCAATTTGAAATTATACGCGTTCAAATATTGTCTCAGTTTTAAATACTCCATTTTTAACCTATTGCGAATTGAATTTTTTTAATTAAAAAAGGCATTTTTTAAATATTTAGCAGTAATAGGGTTGTAGTAGGGTTGTTTATTTAAAATAAACAATTATAAATCAAATATTCAAAATGAAACAGTTTGAAAGTGAATTGTTTCAAATAGAAAGTCTTGAATCGTTGAGTACAAAGTTTAACCTTTTAAGCTAAGAATTTTAATTGTTTCATTTTGTTGAATTTTGAAACTGCAAGTGAAATTTTTAATTTACAAATAACAACTGACCAATTATTTATTGCAAACGACTTTAAATTAAAAATTTGATTTTATACCATTAATTGAAAAATGTTTAAGTTTTAATGTTTCTAATCAAAAATTGCTTCAAAATTATATAATTTTGAAAATTTAAAAATGTATTGATTCATTCTTCCATTTAGAGCATGGAAAATAAAAATGTGGATTTATATCTCACTTCACTTAAAACTATTCCATTGAATAAGATTGAGAGCTTCCATTTTATACGCATCAAGTATTCAGCGTTTAAATTAAAACAATTTTAAGCTTCAATGCCAATAGTTTATAATTCAAAACTCAGGACGATAATACGATCAGGAATTTACTAGGAAAAATCAAAAAAATCTTTCACTTTTATTCTGGCATCAGTAGACAGATTGACTACCTGCTTCTGGTTTTGATTAGTAAATTTCAAAGGTTTCACAGCTTCTGATTGGTTAGCAATGAATCGACCACGATCAAATCGTCACGCGCCTTTACCATTGAATAGTATAATTTTATAATAATAATTTCACGCAGAAAATGAAAGTTTCTACCTAAATTTGTGACCACATATTTCCCAGATCTGCTCAAGAATTTCCATTATTTTCCCGTATTTTTCAACATGCACAAGCTTTCAGGCAAATTTTTGGATTTTCCGTGGCGCTAGACACCCTGATTTTATAATGCCGAATTTCACACTTCTTAATTGTGAGATTATAAATTTAAAAAATTGAATTCTTTTAAAAGAATGTTTAACTTTAAACGTAATCATAATAATTCATGTATTAGATGTTTTCATTTTTAACGTTTAAATGTGAGGCGATCTAATTATAAAAGTTTTCATTAATGTTCAGTATAGCAGGATTCATTTTTAATGTACAAATATTTCTATCTATAGTAATGGGCTTGTAAAAAAATATATTTGCGTTGAATAGAAGAAAATTTAGTTTCCAGATCAGGACAACAGTCATTATTATTTTACTTGAACTGAAATATAATTTCCAGTTTCAAAAATATTTTTAATACAAAAATTTTAACTTTTGGGAATTTGAAATGATTTTTAGAAAGTAGCGTATCAAGACACTAAATTTAAAAATCAGTTAAAGCCAATTCCTATACTTTTCGAAAGGTTTAAGATATGACATAAAACAAATTTTGTATGGAAAACTTTTGATAATACATTTATTTACATGCGTACTTAACCTTTCTGTAGAGAAAAAAACTAGGTTCATTCTCCAGGAATAGGTGAAATGATACATTTTTCTATAGATTTTACAGAAAATCTTATATGATTCGAGAACGTTGTATATGATTTAAAGAAGTTGCTCTAATTATAGCGAAAAATATTCCAGTAAATTAAATATAAATGTCACAATTGTTTTGAATTTACATAAAATTATTACAAATAGCAGATTATTTTTCACATTTACCAAGTGAAACTTGCTACGTGCAACATAATCCGACACCTTACTTTCTAGATTTTTATAATATTTAATAAACAGAAAAAATACATGTCTGAGGTAGAATGAAATTCTGCATTTTGAATTTGATTCGAATTTTCTATAAACAAAATCTGCCACATTTAAGTCACTTTCAGTTATTTTTTCTCAAAAAACTTTTTAATCACTTTTTTAAAATGAATATAACACTTTAGTGACTTTTCTTAAAAAAAAAAACAAAGATTCCAAGGGTTAACCGCATTATTAGATTCAGATCTAAATCCATTTCTCAGTTTTTCTTAAATTCTTTTAAATCCCCTTAAAAACCACTAAATTCAATGGATTATTTATTAATGGATCAAGCCTTCAATTTGAAGGCTTCTAAATTCACCTTAAATTCTTTGAATGTTATCAGATTTTTATTCACTAATTCTTTTTCACTAATTCTATATGGGTTTCTTATATTTTTCGAGATGAATAACTCTCAAGAAGAAAAATGGAAAAAATCTGGGATATATAGGTTATTTAAATATTAAAACAGTTCCTGATCTAATCACCCTGTCAATTGTATGTATATTTTACTGAAATTGTATAAGTCTGCTCCTTCCAAAAACATTTTCATACATTACTGACAAAATTAAGTCTTTATCTACTATTCGATAACTTTATTTTTATTATATCAGTAAAATTGTTTATTTTGTGCAGTCAAGGTTGAGCACAATTTAAATAAATTACTGAAAATGTTCAGGCATTTTCAAGCTTCGACGATGTCAAAATAACGAACTATTACACATTTTTGGTTTTAGAAAGTCACCTAATTTACAGAATTCCTTAATGAAGCACTTTTCTCAGTAAATTTTTAATTAATGAGATTTTTTGTCAAGAAAATTAAAGTTAAAAATATTTTGAATTCAGATACAAAATTTTCAAATCTCACAACAGCAATTGTTGACCAATTTTCAAAGTAATTATTTTAAGAAAAAAAAAACTGGGACCAATGCGAAATGTACATGGTGATGAATTGAAATTATTTTATATTCTTTTAAAAACATATGAAACTTCTGAATATGTTTTGAAATAACTCAAAGTCATCCTAAAATTGGGTTAAATCCCCAAAATTAAAAAAAAGTTTCCTCAAATCTTCCAGTTTCTTCTTCGATGATACCGGCCGTATACACTTCATGAATTAAGATATTCTACGTTTTTGTCCATGAATTCATTTTTCTCATCTCTTTGTAAATGTGAACAAGTTTACAAATTGTAGTGTGGGAGGAAAATAGTAACTTGAGAAACATTCAGAAATAAATTTTACGATCAAATAAAATTATTTATTCGGAAATTTTGATTTAAAAAGAGATCTCGTGACTAAAATTTTTTAAGAAAAGGATTACAATAAACCAACAATCACTGCAGACTTTTAGTCGCGTCACATCGCATCACTAACATTTTTTTCATATAATACATATGTACTTATAATCTAAACAAGTTTTACCGAATCTGGTATGATAATTTAAAGAGGTTTGATAGAAAATATATAGAAAAATGTATGAAAAGGTTTTGAAGAAATGTTTGTGTGTGGGTGGGGCGGGGGGCTAAAAATATAATGCCTATAGGGGCGCATTTTTCCTTAAACGGGTACTCGATGAAGTTATTTTAATTAGAGTTCAACTGAATTTGGGGAATGAATATTCAATCTAGTTGAAAATTTTCATTTTAATTGATTTAGATATAACGTTTTCAATTTTAAAATATTCAAATTTACTTTTATAATTTAGACATTGTAATAATTAGATTTATATAAAATCAGAAAAGTTTTCAATAGATTTACTTGAATTTATAAATGCTTCGAATAAAAAAAAAGTTATTAAAAGATAGTATGGAAACCACACTGACAACCTGCTTTGATTCAAAATAATGTGATATTATGTTTAACATTTTACGACAAATTCTCCCGTAAATTGGATTGTGTGTCGAGGATTTCAATATTGTGCTATAATCTGGGCGAAAGGTATCTTTTTGATGCTAGATTTTTTTACCCTCGTTCTCGAGATGTTAACAAATGTGACATAAGAAGCGATTCAGTAGCTTTACTTTCAATAGAATATTAGAATATATGTATGGAATTCATATTAACATTTATTCTGAAATTACGTTGCTAGAATCCACAGGTCCTAGGGAAAATTTATGGTGGATATAACCTTGATTTATTGTTGTTTCGCAGGTGAACCGTCAAGTTTATGCTTCACGCTTATGCATACAAAATTTATGATGTAAAGTAAGAACTAGGATAAGTATTGGGTAATTAATTTTGAATAAAATCATTGAATATGGATTTATAATTTGTTATGGAACTTGATATAAAATTGTGTCCATTAAATATTTCTTGTCTCTAACTCTTATATAGGTTTAATACGGGCGGGAAATCCATTAGAGAACTCCCCTGGCGCTCAAGCTATAAAGCCTATTATGCCACTAACTCTTATATAAACAGTTATATAAACATCATATATAACAGTTTTGACGAAGTCACCACTGTTTTATAATAACAATGAGAGCAGACAGAAATTAGTGTTTATTGTAACAAGTAGATTGTAAATATACTGATTACTGGAGCCTTCTGTATAATAAGCTTGGAATTAGGTAAGAAAATTAAGACCCCTCTGGCTTTGGAAACAGATTAGATAACAGAGTATAAACTTGGTAAAGGGCTGAAGAAAATAAAGTAGCGAAATTCCTATCCAACGTGTTTGGAAGAAACAAATCAGCTTGAAAAGTGAAGGAATGAAAGTGGATCAGGGGGAACTTTATTAAGAATATTTTAAACATAATGTAGATTTAAATCTGTAGAGATAAGTCGAAAAATATATTCGAAACAATAGGTGGCCAAGCTAAGGTTTCTAGAATAGAGTTAAGTACTGAAGACCCAAGAACTGAATTGAAAGAATTTAAGAACTGAAATGTTTATTACATGCATTAGATTCACTAAGAAATAAGGGAAAATGTATATATTATGTTTGCTTAGCCCTTTACTTGTAAACTTAAAAAAAATGGAAAGTAATTTCAAGAGAAGGAAAGCTACAAGGAGAAACTGATTATAAAAAACTCGCTGATAAGCTCTAAAACAATTAACGTGGAAGAAAGCCTTGTTCTGAGATAGCAGAGCAGGAAATACAAAGGGGTGCAGATGTAGAAGTATTAAGGAGGAGGGATTATCAAGTATTTAGGTAACTCGCAGTTTAACGAGATACAGAAGCAGGATAAAGGAGATGCAACTTTTCATTCAGTATTCAAAAAGGTAGAGCATTTAGAACAGAAATAAACAATTATTAATATTGTTGATGTGAAAGCATAATGCGAAATTGTTACATTATTAAGAGAAGTAGAAGCAATTAGGGGAATAAAGCACCTGATAATAACATCATTAGAACAAAGGGTATTTGGAAATTCAATTTGAGCGAATGCAAATGTAGTAGAATATATTTATCATATTCAATTGCTTCAGAAGTATATCATTATATCCTGGGGTTGAGTGTCATTAAAGTGGATTGAATTTAGTGGTTTAGGCTATGTATATGAAACAGGGGCTTTATAAATTGATCAAATATGATTTAAAAGAGGGAAGATATATAATGACAGTGCTTGATAAATTAAAAGCTAATTAGAAGAAATGATGGTAGAATAATAGCTATAGTAAAGATACTCACTTTCCGAATAATTCGAAACTACCTATTTTTCTACTTCCAAATATAAAATAGAGGCAAAACTGTTTATATGGTGCCATTCGATGAATTAATAAGACCCCATTCCATATTCAACTCGAGTATTCAAAGCGCACCATATTAAGAATTCAGTTCTCACTAAGCACTTAGAAAACAGCCGAAAACAAAACAAATCCCTATCGAATGGAAGCAAGTGAAAGAGAAGGATAAACGACAGATGTTACGCCAAATACATTATATTTAAAGATCAATAAAAGGTGACGTATTGTATTGGCAGCTGAAGGTTTGAAGAGCGCAAGGAACGTAATCACAGAACTTTGGTACATTTTACTTCATCACTCGATTCCATTCACCAGGCCTTTCATCTGTTAAACATTTCGCTTCTCTTTATCCTTCCATCAGCAAATCAACAGTCAGCACGTAACATCGTCGCAACATAATCGTTTATGTACTTCCGAGTTCGTACAACTCCCAATAGCTGGAGAGATGTCAGATGATTTGTCACTGTCCAAACATTTTCTTTTCTCATAAGTCACCTTATTCACACGCATCTAAGAAAGAAATCTCAAGCGGTGTCAAAGCAAGCGAATAAATGATAAGGATTATTAAATAGATGTTCCGCAAAATTATAATATGAAGACCAAAAAATGATAGATTATTGTTCACCAGCAAAGTTAAATAAAGAAGATCATTACATTCTATTTGCTGAACATTTCAGTCAAACTTTTCTCTTCATTCCCTTTTTCTCGATAGTTCCCATCCATTCCTCGATAATTCAACAATCAGCAGGCAGCACCAAAAATCTTGTCTAATGTTCACAACCGAAGCTAACGAGCCTAAGGAAATTAGTCAACATTATTGTTACAGATTTTCGTTTATCGTTCGCCCAGAAGTCTACAGCCCACTCGAATATTCAATACATGACCCATAAGGAATGGAAGTCTTGTCAAGCATCTAGCAAACAGTGGATTTAAAATTCCAATGTAACACAGAAATAACTGAAGTCAATTTTTTGTGTGGGTAAAGTTGAATTTTCTTGCATCAAAACAAAAGAAGATACAATAAAGTTGATACAGTAACCATATCAAATGAGCTGCTTCAATCTTAAAATATAAAGCTATTTTTTGTTGCAGGTAAAGATTACCCGGAAATCGAGGGATTCTTACACTTTTGTTTTTTCTGTGAACAAAAAGTCCCTAGATTGGATCTATTCAAATATGAGCTTTCTTGCTACTTCCATTCTCTTCCTCAGCATGGATACAACTGTCAGTAACATCATCCTCGCTTACGAAACAACCTTATTGCTGTCCCGGGTCATAATCGGAGCAGTAACTTCTTCCCTCGCATTCTCCGCTATTGTCAGAAGTGTTACTGCCAGCGTAACAATCCCATCTGTATTTTATAGTCATAAGTAGGAACGTACGTAGGTGGAACATACTTTCCAGTTGGTGGAAGTCCAAATAACTTCAGAGGTGTGAGGATGAGCATCAGAATCTCGTTTCTTCTACTGTAGATCTCCCAATTTAGTATCTAACAAAGAAAATTTTAAATATTATAAACCCCAAGCGGGTACAAAACATGTAAAAGAATGCAAATTATACCGAATACGAAGTATCATCACAGGATCATCGGACTGGCATTATAAGTTTGTTAGCCTTAGTAGCCGGAGACTTGTGGAATTAGTTCAAGTTGTATAGGTATTCCTTGGAACTATGCATAGAGACTGCAAATAACTTTTATACGTACAAAGATGAAAGTCCCTATTGCCAATAGCAGTGAAGGTATAACGCGATTCTACGAACTTTCAGATCATAGCTTTTAGATTATAATATAGAAATTAATAAAAGAATCAGTATTCATCACAAAAAAAGCTAAAGGGCTTAGAATCATTGCAACAATATTGCAGATTTTCCTCTATCATTCCTACAGATTAGCAATCCAAATCCCATCAAGCAGCTGCAAAGTCCGGAATTAAAATTGTAACGCAACAAATCCCTAAATTGGATTTCCTCAAGTATAAGCTATATCGTTTATTCCCACCCCTTCCTCAGCAATTCAGCAGTCAGCACCATCATCCTCGCTTACGCAACAACCTTCCTATTTTCCCGGGACATAGTCGAAAGAGCAGCTCCTTAACAGGGCATATCAAAATCCTCCTCAGCCCCGATTTATTTTTTCCTTTTCTCTATTTCTCCTCGCTGGCAATGCGCTATCGGTTCCGCCACTGGCGACGCCGGTGTTATCGATTTGGTAGCGTCGCTTGGCAATGCATGCATAGCTACCCAGTACTATCCAGTGCGCGCGAGCCCGCCGGCGAGTGCCTCTCTATCTAGGCGGTAACAGGTGTTGGTCTGGCCCCAAATCTCGTATACGTATGTATATACCCTAGCATAATACATACACCGAAAATCGATGCCCGCCGTGCTCTGGCGGTGGCGCACGGTGGCTGACGAAATAGAAGGCTACCCTCTCCAGCAAACGAGGGTGCGCGTCTTCGCGCAAGCGCTGCTCGGGTTGCGGATGCGTAGGCGCCCCGAGAATTGGGGAGGGTTTGCGTGGCGGGTATACCTTCGACAGGGGCCGCCAGTCGCACCCCAGCCACACCCGGTACGAGCCATGTAGTCGGTTTGCCCTCCCGCATACAGCGGACAATTGTTGCTTCTGCGCCCACAGGTGGTACTCGCTTCTTCTTCTGCATCTTCTTCTTCTACTTCTTCTGCTTCTTCTACTTCTGTCATCGCTCCTTTTCTTCAGCTGACTCTCATTTACAACTTACCGTGAACGCTATCGGCGAAACTCTCTGCGGCGCTGCGAGGAAAAACGAGCGCTTCTTTCCGACGAAGGTGGTTACGCAGCGGTGGTGGTGGTGGTGGTTGTAGTGGTAATTGTGGTAGCGGATTTTTGTGTGACAGTGCTATGGTGGTGGTATATTGCTATGGTGGATCCACTACTTCCGGTTTCTTACCCGTGGACTAAGGGGCGCGTGCGATAATTGCCCGGTGGTGCGAAAGGTAGGCGGACGTGTCGCTCCTCCGCCGCCAGAGTCGCGTTATCGACCGCGTTTAACGCGACGCGGACCTGTTGTCCAACTTGTTGCTCGTCCTGCGGGCGTCCCCCGATTTTACCTTCTCGGGGAGGCATCCCCTTAAGAGGCAACCTAAGCAAAAAGACAAAGAGAAAAGGATAAAAGAAGTTTAGAAAAAAGGGGGAAAGCTAGAGGAAAGAAATAAAGAAGGGATAAAAAAAGAAAGAGGAAGAAAAGTTAAGAGATCCGAATATGAGGACGGAGGACGAAGGACACGAACGACCCTAAGGATCGCTTCTGCCTCATCCTCGCGTGCAATTAAGAGAGAGAGACGCCAAGACTTTCACATATATGTAAACTAATTAATCTAGAATTTAGAAAGAGGATATATTAAGATTTATTAGAATAGAGTGACATGCATATTTATATGTCGCTCGAACAATTAAGTACCGTTTGCACATGTATGCACATAGAAAAAGCAATAATCTTCCACCCACGAGAATACAACGAAAGCAATTCTAGACAAGGTAAACAAAGAATTAACATTACCCTCTGAGGTCTTCAACTGAATCTCAAATAGGATATTCAAACCATTAATATTAGGAGCTACAATGATGAGATTCGATACTCATGTTCCAGTTGGAAGGGGTTTATTTATTTCTAATGCCTCTTTTATTGTGCAACGACTAAGGTAGTTGGAGGAACATGGAATAGAGACCTACGGGAGAGATAAAAAAATAAATATAAACTTTGTGAGAGCCTCTTTTGGAAACTGGGCAGGCTAGATCGAAGTGGCTTTGACAGAAAAGAACCAAATCTCAAATACATAAGTTAAGACTGAAGCTTAAAAAGCGACATCCACAGAGAAACAATGCGGACTTGTTTGTAGTTTTTTATCATTCTGAGTCTAATAAGCGAAGCGAAAGAGTCGCGAGACTCGTGGAACTTGCGGACGTTTGGAAGTATTTAATGGTGCAGTTGGTATAGAGAATTAATCTCGTGGTTGGGCTTGAGGTTTTTCAAAAGGTGCGTCAATCAGGATTCAAAATGCCACGCTGCTACATGGTGAAGAAAGCTTTATGCAACAAGTATATAAACAGCGTCGCCAGAGGATTCGAGAACCGGGGTCGAGGAAGAAGCACGCCGTCCCCAACCAATGTGCAGCCGCCCGTCTCTCCTGTGAAAGTTAACCCTTACCCTATTGCACTTCAAGGTATGATTCATAAGCTAGTTTTCCGTAATTGTGATTTACTCCTAATGAAAGAAAAATGTATGAGACATGAGAGAAAGGATTTCCTTCTAGATGGTTTAGATCAAATATATAATACGGGAGGCAAGAGATAGTCAAAGGAGAAGATACATTAGACGACAGCTTTTATGAAAAAAGTGACAACTCATTCGGGTTATACGTTTAAAGTTATTTGTTTTATACTTTCAAATCGTCATTTATACTTTAGAAAACTTTAGAAAAAGCATACATGAATATTGCTTATTGACAAATAAAGCCATTACCCGTCGCCAAATAGACATTTTTGTTTTAGTTTTTTAAATTCTTTTCCCATAAAAAAACCTGTAGTTGATTCCAATACTTCTTTCCTAAAATATGCCGCTAAGAAATAAATAAAGGGTGGCAGTACAGAACTAGATAACCAACAAAATCGGAAATTTTCAGGAGATCGAAAAAACATTCTGTAAAATTAAAATCACCATTCAAATATAAGACTGAAGTCCATTTCCGAGATGACATGTTGCTTATTGAAATCCACAAAGCTCGGCAGCGGATTGCTATACAAAATATAATCGTTAACTTCAATAAACTTACTCCCGAGATATTGAGTTTGTGAATGCGGGTGAAAAAGAGTTGATCTAAAAAAGTTAGCCAATTCAGTTCAACAAATTTGAGGATACAATTTCAAAGGTTTTGAAAATCGGCTTTCGGTTTGATACCAAAAAACTATTCTGTTCCGAGCTATTCAAAATTTTGTATGACAATAACGCGAGAGTCGATTTTTCGCTGAAAGGCCAATAAAAAAGATAATTTTTTTCCAATGAACAATAATAATTTTAAGAAATATCGATGCTAAAGAAAAAAAATTAATACTACGCTTAAATACTAAGCTCTCCTATTCTCAAAAACTTCCCCTTTTTCCCTTTTCTCTTTAAATATACTATATTTGAAAATACAGTATTTGAATTACGTGGCAAATTCTCTGAAATTAGTAAGTGTACCCATTATTAACTAATAATTAAAGCAATTATAGCACTTAAGTGAATTATTTATGAATGAATAAGGTAAATGTTTCAAGTGCTAACCATTAAAAATAAATACTCTTTAAAAAAAATTTGAAGCTGAAACATTTTAATTTTTAAAGCAAGTTGAAAATGTGAAAACTGGAGACAGAAGTTGTTGTCCAATATAAAATTAGAACAGCTACAAAGTATATAGTAGGGATAAATGTTAAATTTTCGAAAAATATTTTTTGAGGCACTAAATCCCCAAGCACATAATATAAACACATCTATCTTGTAGGGAAATCAGTTCTCAACAACGTTTTATGATACAGTTCGTGATGTTTCCAACAAAAAATGCATGTTTTGTCCTTTTTCCCAAACTTCAATTTTCTTAACTGCTTTTTGAGCCGTGTTCAGAAGTAGATGAGTTGAAGGCCGAGTGTTTTGAAAAGTACACGTAATACAAAAAGAAAAAGGAAAAATCATCAGTTTGTCTTATTTTTTCGTGGCCGGTGTCGTTTTTTCCGCGGAGCCGCTTTTTCTTCTTTTTGTTGTTTTCTTTGTTGACAATGTCGCTGCACAGACATTCGAAATGGGTAAGACAGTTTGTTAAACACACAAACCGATCGAAACACACCAAAAAAGTCGTAAAAAGGAAAAAAAACATTCAACATTTACTCCCAACAATTTTTTAACATTTAGCCCCACGGTATGTTCTTGGAATCAACAACAACCGGGCAAAAATTACTACAAATATAGATAAACAGTTTCAGATTCGTGTTTTGCGTATCCAAATTAGCTACGTTACTTAGTTTAATAAGAATATATCAAAAAAAGTCTTCAAACGTTGAAACTTTAGGCAGCGTAAAAATTTACGACGCTATTTCAAAACATTGTCAAAACCATTGAAAATTCCGACGTCGGAAACGATGTTGTGAACTACGTATAAACTGACGTGGAACGACGTTGGAAACTACATCAGAAATTACGTAGAAAACTACGTCGGAAATTGGGATAGTAAACGACGTAGGTTCCGACGTCGTTTCATACGTGATTTCCAAAGTCGTTCCATACGTAGTTTACGACGTCGGTTCAGACGTATTTTACGACGTCGATTCCGACGTGGTTTACGGCATCACGAGAACTATTTCTATAATAATATAATTATTAGAATCAATAATAAAAGATAATTAGAGCTGGAATTGAGTAGAATATCATTTTCGGACACTGGTTATCGCTTGCAATGAAATAAGATTATATATTTAGTCAAATTATTTATTTTGAGTCGTTGGTTTTACAATATTTTAAGTATCTATCAGGTAGCACACTTAAGTAGCATACTTGAAATAATGTAACACCAACACTTTCAAATTAATAATTACACTAAATATATAATCTTGTTTCATTGCAGGCGATAACCAGTGTCTGGAAATGATATTCTACTCAATTGTAATTCTAATTATCTTTTATTATTGATACTTATAACTATATTATTATATAAATAGTTTTCGTGATGCCGCAAACCATGTCGAAAATGATGTCCTGAATCACATGTGAATCGACGTCGTAAACTACGTATGAAACGACCTCGTTAACTACGTATGAATCGACGTCGGGAACTACGTATGGAACGACGTCGGAAGCCATGTATGAAATGACGTCGAAACCTACGACGTTTACTATCGCAACTCCGACGTACTTTCCTACGTCTTTTCTTACGTAGTTTCCGAGGTCTTTCTATACGTACTTAACGACGTTGTTTCCGACGTCGGAATTTCCAATGGGGCATGGACGGTCGTTTCTGTTACCGGGAACCCTCCATGGTCAAAATTTCAGTTCTGCAACTGTTACCGTTCGGAAGATAATGCAGATTAAAGGTTTCGAAAACTTAACATTTAGCCCCAGTCTCCCCCATTTTTTAAATGAGCATTGGAAAGTAAACATTTTCTAGTTGAAATGTACAAAGTTATATACCTTATTAAAAAATGGAATATTCCAAATTCATCAACTGCAATGTTATATGTTCTAATTTGAGCAATTTTTAATTCAAGTTTAAGAGCACTGAAGAGTAGGGCGGAGTGAAAATGCTAAAATAAATCAAATCATCTGAGCTGAGAGGAAAAAAAACTTGAGGGTTGGCATTCGACAAAAGTGAAAAAAATTTAACTCAGTAAAATTTGGCGATTTCAGATTCAAAATATTTCTTATTGGTTCAAAAATTATGACGAATTTGGTATATTTACAGCTTTTACTACTGAACCATAATGAAAAATGACGAAATTTAAAAATAGATTTTTTGCTCAATAAGCATTTTTTTGAAAAGGTACAAAAACATGTTTTTTTTATTGATTCATATGCACACATTTAAAAAATCTGCCTACAATGCGGACACATTCTCATCACGCGCTGCGCGCGCGGCTCACAAGTTTGAACGCCCCTATGGCGCGCGTCCTTTTAAAATTAAATGTCAAGCACCGAAAACTATAATTTAGTGACAGTGAGTTCTCTTTTGTTAAAGCTTCTTCGGCTTTAACGAACACATTCCTATCACACATTTCGTGCTTCGCACTTGATTTTGTCCGTAATGTGAACTTTCCTACATCAAATTCAACTCTATTATATGAATTGAGTATTATATTTATATCTGTACTTTTGTCTGGGACTGCTTATATATAATATAAGCATATATATAATAAGCTTATATATAATATATCAATATATGTATACAGATATTGAGACATAATGTACCAATGTTATTTTTCATGATTATCTGAATACTTATTCCTTATTTTACACTAATTTTTATTCTCAACTACCCTGAAAAATGTATCGTTTCAATAAATCTATATTATTACAATTCATAAGCTGCATTGATATTGAAACAGGTGTGTTTTCCCTGTCTTGTTTTTCTAATAAAAAAGTGGGCATCTTATAGAAAAACAATCATGTTAATTAACATATTATTGCAGTTTGTGTAGTTTTTCCGAAAACTTCATTTGTTTATTTTCATGTTATTTTTTCGATTTAACCAAAAAAAAACATCCTGTCAACATCTGGCTCACAATGAATTTGTAGATGTTTGTGACGTTCATCCAAAAATTAAATTTTTTATTCTTAGCCTTATTTTTCACGATTGGAACAAAAACTGAGCGCCCTATAACAAAATAATTGATAACAAATTCGTAGATCTTTTTTGGATAAATAATTTTTGTCGAATTATGTTTTGTGAATTTATGTTTTGTGGGGTCAAAATTTGAATTTTCGATTTTTTGAGAAAATTGAAGAAGTTTTCATGATAATCGCGTAGGGCTTCCAAAAATTAACGTTTTTCGTCTGTTGAAATTTTATCTAAAATAGCTGGCTGATGAAATAATTGTCCTTCTCTTTTAGGGCTTAAGAAAGTGTGCCAAAGCTCAATCCAATCTGATCTTTTTTTCGAAAGTTATCGTGCCTACAGACAGACAGGCTACAGACAAAATTCAGACAGACTGACAGACACCTTCGTAAAAATATTTTTTCTGACTCAGGGGGTGTCAAAACGTGGAGATTTGATGAAACCCGACTAAGCCAAATTTTACATAAAACCAATACCTTCTCATTACGATGAGAATATCAGAAATGTTTCCCATGAATAAAAAATAGTAAGGTGTTTCTTTAGTTCAAGCTGAAGAAATTTCAAGTTCGAATCAATTCATAAAAACAATTTTTTGTACGTTTTGAAAAAATTCTAAATAAGACAAAATTTTTTTTTGAAATTTTGAAATTAAAAATTGTAAATTTAAAAAAGAGAACAGAGGATATTAACTGATTAAAAAAAATGTCTTTACTTGTTTTGGTTTTCGACCCACAAATTATTGTCCCTCAGCTCAAACGAATCGATTAATTTTAGCATTTTTACTGCATTCTACTGAAGATTATGGTTTGAATTTACATTGAAAGTATTAATCATAGTGACGAAGAAATGACAAATCTTGAAAAGAAATATTTATGAGAACGATGTTAAACATATTAAAATTGTATATTTAACTAACTTTATTTTTTCTATGACATTTTTATATCACTGTTAGTGGATTTCCAACGACCTAAGTATATCCAACTTGTAAAAATAAATTCATCAATGGCAAAAATCATTGAAAAATCATTGACAATTATTTAAAAATATAACATTCCTTGTAAGAAGATTGTTTGTTCTTTTCAACATGTAAAAATGAATGTTTAATCTTTCCCCTATTCTTCCACTTTTTCGTGAGAAAATTGAATAAAAAAAGTAATTTTTTGCGGAATTTCTGTTAAAGCAAAATATTGATCAAATTTACAAAGGCGACCGAATATTTATGGATTTTCATTACAAAAACAAATTTCTCTCAAATCCCCATGAAAGATTTATTTAGTGGAATTCCTTTCTTAATATTTTTTATTTTCTTATAAATAAATCATGATTTATCCTAATTTCTAATTACTACCAAGATGTTTCTTAAATTTTAGTTCACTGTTTAAATGCGTAGAATTAAGTCACTGAACAAAATTATTTCATATTTCAACTATGTAATTAAAATTTAGAGATTGGACACAAACCTCATTATTGCTCAAATCATTTTGATAGACATTCTCTGGTATACCTATATGGTACGTCTGAAGTAGCTAATATTATATGCAATAGCTATATAGAATTATGATAAAAATTCTATAACTACATTTTTCTTTGAATTTCCATATATTTCCTAAAAAAATGTTGTATAGTTTGTCTTAAATTTAAGTACGGAATTTTTTTCCGTAAAATCTGATATAGAAATTTTTATGATGTCTCTAAAATTCTCTGGGATAAGCTCAGAGAAGATGAGATTGAATTCTTTGGAGTATGAGTAGAATTCCCATATAGGTGTAGAATATACTCTTATTTTATTGACATATATAGGACAACTCTGATATTTGTATTATTTGTGCTGAATATTCGTACTAAACATCTCCACAGTTGTCATATGTATATAAAATTCCTATTGTCTTTCTTGAATATCTGCACATAACGAAATTATTTTGAGAATAATTTCTGTCAAATTTTCATTCAAGCCTCATAGACTTTCGTGGGAATATTTACCGAAGTTTTGTTGAATATGGTTTCATTAAATTTGTAAGAAAATTTCATATGTTTGACATATTTATGAATTTGGCATATATGTATATTTGCATAGAAATATTTTGAAGCTTCTTATGAATATAAAAAAAATTTAATGGAATAAACAATACATTATTATACATTTAAAAAAAATTAAGTTTTGATAGAAATATATTTTACTACAGAATTTAAAATTTCAAAATTAAATTTCCATGAAAATAACATATACAATTCTATTTAATTGATGCATTGTCTCCTTAAAAAGAAGATTGGTCGATAGTCCACTTTTTATGTCCTGCGCAATAATTTCTTATTGCAACAACCAGCTCGGAAGTTGGACTTTGCATGCCTCTAAATCATTTGCAAAAAACCTCATTGCAGTTGACGGTGCAAGAATAATATGAGCGCATGCGCACTTTGAACTATAGGTATTTTGCACATCGCGGTACATGAAATTGCGCATGGATATTTTAGAGGTAAGAAACTTTGCACACCGACAGAACAGATTGACTATCTGTGCGACACCGTTCGCACAGGTAGTTTCTGGTTTGTGTGATTTCAGAATTTGCCTCGTAAGCAGGTACCTATTTTGCGCACTTGTATCACAAATAGCTGTTATTTGTCAGAAGTTATTAAAATTTGATGTAAAAATTTACTATGCAGGTGTCTTGTCAAAACTGTTCTCAATATTTAAATCAATGAGAAATGTTCCACTGAATAAGAATCACTATAGGTTTCCATTCATAATAATCAGCGAATTCGAATAATTATTCAGCGAGTTTTCACCTAGGTTTTCACTAACTGTACACTCCAGGTCCCATAGAAGCCGGTCCGGTTTTGTAATTCCTAGAACTGCTGACAGATGCAGTTTCTCAGCGGGCAGAGTGAGAGACAGTTGTGAGTCTCAGTCAAGCATATTGCGCAATATTATGCATTCCAATTGGAAACGGGACTTTTGGAGTGTATTCAGTAAAAATTTGCATGCATATTTCTAAAGATACGCTCTCTATTCATTGAAACTAGCAAGGAAATCATTTACAAAATAAACATTACT
Source organism: Andricus quercusramuli (assembly GCA_932178445.1). Classification (NCBI taxonomy): domain Eukaryota; kingdom Metazoa; phylum Arthropoda; class Insecta; order Hymenoptera; family Cynipidae; genus Andricus; species Andricus quercusramuli. The sequence continues at coordinate 347,330 of CAKNXH010002295.1, forward strand.
TTTTTGTTTTTGTATACAATTTCCAAAGCTTGCCCCACAAAATCTTCAACCATTTTGTATTGCTTATTTTCAGGTAATTTTTTTGAATTATAAATTATTCAATCCTTATAGATACAAGAAAGATTTCTGCATTTTTATAATTTCATAGACCTAATCTAATTATTTAATAATGAAACTACTTCTGCACAGAAGCACTAATATTAGCTTTTACTTAAAACTTTCTTGAAGATGTATTTTCCAAACAAAAGCTTTTTTCATTTGCAAATAATACATTTACAAGTTTTGTTGCGGCACCGTACATTATTATAATGTTGTACATTACGATACAGCGGAGTGTAATGTGAAGAGTGATCTTCCGCTGTATCGTAATGTACATTACGATACTCAAAAGCTGTCGCTTAAAAAAGCGTAAATGCACCGGAGTCACATAAAATATTAAACAAAACTACAAAAATTTGGTTCCTTTCATGTTTATGCATTTCAAATTCAGTTAAATGAATAATTGGGAACAAGAACGTGTCAATTCGATCAATCTGTCAAAATAAATCTTCTAAAATACAGAAATGTCCCAAATAGGGAAAACAGGATAAGTAGGGATAATATAATGTCTCATATATTATTAGGGATCACGTTTTGTTTACACACCTAACGGATCCCCTAATCTGGTTTGTAAATCTGACATGTTTTCCTTCGCCGCATCAGTTAACACGACTTGACACCTCCAAAGTAGTTGAAGAGGAAAATAAATTGACACGATCAATGAAATTAGTCTTATTTTTCGACAGGCTTTCAAACATTCTGTCTCCGAAGTAGTAAAGAATTTAAGTAAAAAATTAATCAGTTTTTTCGATGAGTGTTAAATGAAAAACTGTGATTAAAAATCGATTCCACTTAAGTGATTGATTCAGTTTAACAATAAATTTAGCTTCATTTCTTTTAGAAATGATTGAATTTGGTGCAAAATAATGAAACTGTTTCTCTAGATTTCACAGTTTTATTTGATGAATAATAAAATAACACAATTTATTAATTGAAGCAGTGTTACGAAAAGAATATTCCCGATAGACAAAGCTAATTTTTTATGCTACTTATACACTTTAGAAATTATTAAATTTGAAGCGAAGTAGCACATTTACTTCGCATAGAATAAATTTTTAATTTACAAAGTAACTTTGTTTACGTTAGTGACGTCAATCCGATTTAAAAGATTTAAAACACGTCTCGACATGCGGCAATAGCCAGAATTCTGTATGCACCAAAATTCGATATTTGTGAGTTTATATAATTTATTATTAGATATGCCAATTTTATAAAGACTTGAAGTTTTCGGTTTAAGAACTGTGAATTTCATGTTCTAAATTAAAATGCATAGAAGAAGCCATGGAAGGAAAGAATTTATTTGATCATTAGATGCAATTATACAAGATCCGTATGAATCATTGTTATCCCTTTGTAGCATAGTTCGTGATAAACAACTATTGAATATTTTGCCTCATTTCCGTTGCGAAGGCAGACACGGAAGTTGCTCGAGTCGTTCGAAATTTCATTTGAAAACTTTACGGCGAGGGGCTACTGAAAAATCGATGCCGCAATCGTACAAGCTATAACTATGCACTGGGCTTATTTCTCGACCAAGTAGCCTACGGTGTAGTAACTTAAATCATTTTTATCTCCCAAAAATTAATTTTTTATTTCCAATTATAAACTGGGCTTTCCTGAAGAATATTAATATTTTTTTTAGTTTGTTTAATTTAAATGAGCTTTTAGGAAAAAGGAATAATTCCGATAAAATGCTCAATACTGAAAGCACTTTTGTCTGATTTTTTAAACTTTGAGTATTGTATGGCTTTGGAATTCGCAGATTTTCAATTTATATGACTATTCAATTTGACGCAATTTCAGTTAGAACTACTTTTAAAGGGTTTCCTACTTTAACATCAGTGGGAAGCCCTTCAAAATATGGAAAGGACTTAAACTTTTCAAATTATAGATATTGAATTTGGAAGCCCTTCTTCCATTTAAAGTCATAAAGTATGGAAATTTGAAGTATTTTGTTTAATGTACCTAATTTAAGATAATTCTTTAAAAAGGATTACCTTTTTATTATATTTGAAGTGGATTCTCAATTTGAATTCTTCCAAATTTTAGAACCGTTAATTATTAGCTCTGAAAATTTTGAAGCATCTTAATTTTAACGCGTGTTCTAGATTTATACACTTTTTGACTTTTAAAAATTGATAAATTAAAAATTTAGAAACTCTAAATGCAAAATTTCGAAAGCATTTAATTTTAAATCACGCAAAAATATAGTTAGCAGATATGCCTTCAACATATGAAGGTTTTTTTTACATATTTTTCATAACATTCAAATATATAACAGCGCATTTTATATTTTAATTTTTGAAGACATAAAATTCCAAGTCAATTCAACTTGGTGCCAGTAATTTTACACTGATCAAAATTGAGCATCCTGAAATGAATATTTCCTTAATTTTAAGATATTGAACTTTTTCTACAGTGGCAGTTCGGAGATTAAGGACTTGTTGTTCTAGGAATGCTTTGATGAGATATTCCATATTTAGAAGCCGCAAAAGTTATGTTCTTCCAAAAATTAAAAATTGCCTAATTGAATTGCAAACTTACCTTTGAGTCTTTTGAATTCAAAATCTATTGTTTCAATTTTTTAATTCAGAAGGAATTCAATCTACAAACATTCAAGTTTTGCAAAAATTTTCCTTGTCCTGGCAAACAATAATTTCAGTACAATCAAATCAAAAGTCTTCCCAACGGAAGCCTTTCAAATTGAAGACGTCCAAATTGAAATTCTTCAATTTTTTAGACTTTATCTGTTTACAATTTTAGATTTTAGAATTGAAGTTTGAAACATAGCCAACTTGAAATTCATCTGTAACATAACATTGAAACCCTCTTCTCTAAATTTTCAGAAAAGCATTCATCTGAAGGAAGAGCTGTTTCTCCAGTCTCGTCTGTACTATCGTCTGACTTGCCGCTAAAAAGTCGTCTTGAAAGAGTTCAAACCCTTCTAGAAGAGTCTTCAGACGAACCTAAACTGTTAGTGCTCAAAACATCCAGTCGAATCCAAAGAGATCAGGACGTTCAACAAAAACAAATAGAGCAACCAACAGAGAAATTCGTGGAGCAGTCTTCACCAACTAAAAAATGTACAATAATCTCAGTAGACACTTTTCCCTCCGGCCAATTCCCAATATTTCGTACTGTCAAAGAAATTAGAAAAGACCAATCAACAATAGCCTTAGTGGAAACCCCTTCATTAATATTAGTAGAAAAACCTGCATCAACCAAATTCCACAGAGTTCAGGACGTGATAGAAAATGCAATAGCAGAATGTACCGAAACCTCGGTCGTAAAATTTTCTGCAACTCAATTACAAAAGCAGGATCAGAAAGAAAATGTAATATACAAATGTTTGGATACATCGGACAAGTTTCCATCGAGGCGCCTCAAAAAGGTCCAGGACGTAATAGAAGACGTGATAGAGCAGTGTAGTACTCCATCAAATGTACCAACAGCAACAACAACAGTAATAACTCGATCAGGAACCACCAACACGACGACATGTCATCAACCACAAGAATTTCGACCGCCGACACCTCCGCCTCCTCGCCTCGAAGAAGCCCAAAGCAGGCTAGAATCAACGAGACCAATAAAGTTCAACGATGAACTTAGGCAAAGGGAAAAATCGCCAGTATCTTCAACGGAAGGTTGTGCCTCTCGCCTGGAAGTACTCGCACCTTTCAGAAGCCCCCCATCATTGTCAGAGCATTTCGCAAATTCCTCAAGATCAGTCATCGTCTCCCCTGATAAATATCAAAGCCAAAACGATGGAATGCAACTCTTCAAGGACAGATCAGCTGCGGAAACAGAAGCTGCTCATGATTTGTTGGAATTATCCCGTTCTTTGCCCCCACTGCCGCAACCGGGTGTAGCAATTGGTCCTCAAAATGTCGTTGAAGCACCAGCCACTGATGTGCAAGAGATGAGAGTATATCAAGGTGAGACTCCTGTTTATCAAGTTAATGCGATTTTTGCAAGTGACTTGATGAACAGTGGGATTTATCACCAGCATCAAGGAGAAATAGTTTATGACCCGACGCATGCAAGGACGATTGTCCAGCAAGCACCTGGAGGTGTTTTTATACCATTGTCTCCTGTTCAGGAAATTCTGTTTACATATGCGACACCACCTGTGTCGTCAATAATCACTGAGCAATCGATAGGAATTGCGCCGTCGTCAATGATTGTCGATCAATTGACAGGCACTATGACGCCGTCGACGATCGACGGGCAATCGATAGGATCACCGTCGTCGTCAATGTTTGGCGAGCAATCGATAGGATCTTCGACACCTTCGAGGATCCGGCAGTCGATAGGATCTGTGGCCTCGTCGATGGCCATTGGACAAACTATAGGATCTGTAGCGCCCTCAAGGTTCGAGGGGCAATCGATAGGATGTTTGAGGCCGTCGATGATCACCGAACAATCGATAAGATCTGGTACGTCATCGATTTCAGGATCTACAACTTCAATGATTGTCGAGCAAACGATAGGATCTGTAGCGCCGTCGACGTTTGATGGGCAATCGATAGGATCATCGAGGTCCATGATCGCCGGGCAATCAATGATATCTAGGGCGCCACCAATATCTGGATCATCAATGATAATCGAGCAATCGATAGGAGCTGAGATGCCATCGAGGATCGAAAGGCGATCAATAGGATCCTCGAGATCGTCGATGATCGTCGGACAATCAATGAGATCTGGAACACCATCAATATCAGTGTCCGTCGCGTCGACGATGCCCACCGACAAATCAATAAGATCTATTACAACATCGACATCAGGATCATCGACGATTGTCGAGAAATCGATAGGAGTTTCTTCAGGATCTGTTACGTCATCGATGCTCACCGAAAAATCGATAAGATCAGGGACACCATCAATATCAATAAGTTCTGGGACGCCGTGTACAGCTTCTACCACTTCGATGATTGTCGAGCAATCGATAGGATCCATGATGCCATCGAGGATCGTCAGGCAATCGAAGGGATCTGTCGCCTCGTTGATGATCACCGAGCAATCGATAGAATCTGCGACACAGTTAAGGATGGATGAGCAATCGATAGGATCTTCGACGCCAGCGAGGTCAGGCGGGCAATCGATCGGATCTGTGAGGGCGAGGATTTTCGATCAAACGACAGGATCTATAAGTTCAACAATCCACGAGCCATCGATAGGATCTATAACACCCTCGAGTATTACCGAGCAATCGATGGGACCTGCGTTGACGCCGATAATGGTCGATCAACCAATGGAATCTGTTCCTCCTTTGACGCCTCCAAATTCTGAGTGTAGTAGTGATATTGAAAATAATAATCCTAATTGGCAAGCTAATTTGAAGAGTAAGGAGCTCCAGACTATTACGGATCAGACTGAAACGAAGGCTGCTGCTTATACGTATGATACACTGCTTGTTGCTGATGGAAGGTCGAAAAATAAAAAGGGACCTTTACAACAGAAAGATACTCCTGAAGCTGAACCCCTGGATAATATCGAAGTTCCTAAGGCTGGAAGATATGTTTGCTGCGAGTGCGGTAAGATTTTATTTACTTTTGTCAATTTAATATCAATTGTAATAAGAAGTGACGATGAATATTAGGGTGTCAATAACCCACGGAATATCAAACCGTTGCTTATAATTCTGATTATCAGCTTCAAATGAAAATTATCAACTTTTAGGGTTGCGTAATTATTTTCTACCCATCTTCATTCATATCTTTCGAGTGGCAGTTGTTATACTTTTCATTGAAAATCATAGGTTAGTCATGAACGACATAATATCTAGAAAAAAAAAAATTTCGCACATTTTGAATTCGAGAGTGGGAGAAAAATTCCAATTTTTCTATTGGGCTATACATCTGTATGACTCTGGAAATTCATTTTATTCTTTCTGAAAGTGTTTTTGTAGATCCCCTACTTCTGGAATATTTACAGCTTCCGAGGACCAACAGAAAATATTCTGGCAAGCCAAAAATGGAAAAGTTAAATTTTTAGATAAAAAAGTAAGTCTGAATTAAACGAAAACAAGAATTTTCAACAAAATAGATGAATTTGCAACTAAAAAGATGAACTATAAACTAAAATTATGAATCTTCAACTACAAAAGTTAAGTTTTCAGTTAAACCAAAAAAATGAACCGTAAAAAAAGGAGTTCAAGTCTCAAACAAGTAGTTGAATTATCAACCAAAAAGATGAATTTTAAACCAAGAAGATTAATTCTCTACCAAATAAGAGTAATTTGGACCAAATAGTTCATTTTTTAACAAAAAGAAGATCAATTTTTAACAAAAAAATATAGTTTAATTTTCAGCTAAAAAATTTACTTTTAATCTAAAATAGTGAATCTTAATCAGGAAAAAAACTATGTTTAACAAAGTATTTCAACTTTAAATCAAGTAGTTAAAATTTCAACCAAAAAAATGAATTCTCAACGAAGAATGTAATTATTGATACTTCAAACAAAAAGATTTTGAATAAGAAACAAATGAATTCCACTAAAAAAAGGCGAATTTCAAACAAAATAGTTGAATTTTCACACAGCAAAGATGAGTTTTCTACAAAAAAGCTAATTTTCAACAATCAGTTTTTAACATAATAGATGAATTCTCAACTTAACATATAATAGTAGACTTTTCAGCCAAAAAGAATTTACTTTACAAACAAAAATAGTTGGATTTTTGAACAAAGAGATAAAATTCCTATCAAAACAGATAAATTTGCAACTAAAACTATGAATCTTCAATTGGAATGAACGAACTTCCAGTTAAACAATACATTTTGTATAAAAAAAGTGCATTTTCAACAAAATAGATAAATTTTCAACCGAAAAGGTGAATTTTATATTAAAATGATGAATTTTCAACCTAAAAATATGAATTTTCAATAAACAAAGAAGAGTTCAATTTTCAGTTAAAGAAATGAATTTAAAGAAAAAAAGAATTTTCATGAAAATAGTTAAATTTTCTACCAAAAAAAAAGATGAGTTCTCAACTCACGAGTGGAGCGTTCAACCAATTATGTTTTACCAATTACCTATCAAAAAAATCTCGTTTCTCCAAAAATTATTTGACCAGTACAATCGACAAAATTTAACATCAGAAATTCTAAAAATGTAATAGTTGATACATTGACCAAAACAAATTTTTATTTCAAATAAAAAACCGTTAAATTCACAAAAAAAATATTAACCAAGTAGTTGAATTTTCAACCACAAAGATAAATTTTTAACTAAAAATGGAAGATTTAAAGTTTAAGTTACAAAAAATAATTTCCAACTGAAAAACAAACAAAAAAAGTTAAATCCTTAACCAAAGAGATGAATTTCCAACTTGAAAACTTATCACTCAACCAAAAAGAAAACCGATTATTAAATTCTAGACATTAATTTTGCTTCTTTCCAAAAGTTTCTCTATAGATTTGCTTTGTTCCAACTGCCACTTCTGGAAGGTTCACAACCTTTTAGGCCTAACAAGAAATTTTTAGGAAGTTTTAAATTTCAGGGTAGAAGAAAAATTTTATTTCCTTACATCGAGCTATAAATTGTTATGGTTCCGGAATTTTTTTCACTTTCAAAAAGTTTTTTTTATAGATTTACGTAGTTCAACCATTCGTCAAAACTTAATGATGTTTCGTTAACAACATGACGGTTTTTTCGACTGCTCAGTTTTAAAATTTCAATATGCATGAAGACGGTCATAATTTGGATGTGGCATTTGGATGTGGCAACAAGTGACTCACCAGTTGCTGCTAGTCATGAAAATTCATGACAGACAATAGATCTTAAAAATCGGATCATTCTGATACGCAATTTTCTGATCAAATAAAAAATCCGAAATCTGTATAAAAGCGTTTGCATATCATTTTGATCTAATTTTGGGATCAAATTGATCAACTGGCATTTACTGTGAAATCGAGCAATATTATAATTAAACATTAAGGCCATGTGAGCGTAACCTCAAATTTTTTTACATTTTTTTCCAAATCAACTTACGTTCACACGAAACCCGATATCGAGTTGAAAATTTGGGAAACTAAATATAAAGCACGAAGAAATGCGGGGCTGGTCCTGAATTTGTATAAGAACAAAAATTTTTGTAACAAATTTTTTTTTTGCTTTTTTCATATCTGAAAAAAGCAGACCCACGTTTCTTAGTGCTTCATGTTCAGTTTCCCAAATTTTCAATTTGATATCGCGTTTCGTGTGAACGTAAGTTGATTTTGAAAAAAAAATGTTAAAAAAATTCGAGTTTACGGTCACATGGCCTTAATTGATAATTAATAAGGGGTTGGTCGCTTTTGAAATTTGATGTGAAAACCTTCTTGAAATCTTCGAAATATTTTTAAAATCTTTGAAATCTGGGGTACATTCACAAGTCGAGTGATCAACTCTTCGATAATTAATCCCGTTCAGCACAAGATATTATATTTTATGCCGAGATATCCCAGATAGCAATATGCGCGCATAGTGCGACGCACATGCGTCGCACGCATGCGGATTTTGTCGCACGGCGTGCACGCAAGCAATGACGCAGATGCGTCCTCATATGCGTGACAGGTGCGTCGCACGTCGTGCGTATATCACGTCGTGCTGGTATAATGCGAGTACACGTTGCAGGTTCTTGCGGACGGTATATATATATGTACAATATTTAAATATAGATTGTTGAATAAAAGGCAGGTAACAGGATAAACAAAAAAAGTTTCGTGCGAAAACGTTCTGAAACAAAAATTTTGCTGCGGGAGGAATGGGAAAAAACAAAATATTCTTTATCTACCTTGTCTTGAATCTCTTCATAATTTCGAAAACTGCGCGTTCTCTACTATAATAATCGGGAGAATGTATGGTAGGGAAATTTTTCAGTATGTTCAATGTATATTTTGTACTTATTTTGATTTTTGAAAGTGCAATCTACGGCGGTGTTTTGTTTACCGCACCAGAAATTGAGGTTATGTGCCACTATTTAATCAATATTTTCAGAATTTCACGTAACTCTGACTGGATTTGTGTCAATTATGAAATAAAGTGTTCTCTTATTTGCTATACACGTTTGGATAAACATATGGCAATGTTTAAAAATCATTTCTCTCTTTTCACTTAAAAAAAATACATTGCGAGTCAAAATGATCTAAACGATACATTACAAAATATAAGTATTAAAATATCAAATGAAATACAAAATAAACTGAACACGAAAACCGTTTGCACTCCGAAATAAATTGTACGTACATATAAATTATGAAATATATCTAAGTGCCCACGAACAAGAAGACTGCAAATTGTCAACATTCAATAACGAATCGATAAACGACCTAGCCTAACCACCGCAACCGAAAGGAACACCATGTTATATGGATTTTTCTTGCCACGTGATCAGGCGGTATCACGATATGCGACTCATATGCCTCGCACATATGTGCCTGCACGAAGTGCGAGCGGTAACGCTGCGTTTCGGCACGCACGGCGTGCCTCGCATGCAGTGCGAGTAACGTGCGTCGCACGCTTGCTATCTGGGATCTTGTGGATATCTGCTGGATACATGGAAATTTCTATATCACTGGGATTGGCATGTTTTCGGGATGTTCCGAGGATATTTACGACCAATAAAACATCCTGGGATATCGTATGGATATCTCCGTGATATTGAGATTTCCGTCTTGTTGTGATATCTATAAATTATTTATTGACCGCTTTCACCGCCTGAAGGTATCGGACCAGTTAGCACGTCCATAATTAAGATACATTTTTTTTAAATGATTGAAAATCTTATTAAATTGTGCTGAAGTTAGCCCTAGTTCAATGTATTTGGCCTTCTAGGTATTGACTAATCACGTGAGAAAGACAACAAAAAATTCTGATTTTGACGGAATTTCGTACTTCAACTTCAACCACTGGAAGAATCTAGGAGAATTAATTCAAAAATAGGATATTCAGCAAAAGTCATTTTTAGGATTGTGGATTTCATTTGAGTCGTCAAACTTGAAAAAGTCTTGGGAGAACACCGTTAACTGCATAATGAACGAAGCCGAGAAAATCGACAAAAACTGTTTGAATCTTTATTCGCGTATCGCGGATTGTACCGTACCGTTTCCCAACACCCACATTTTTTCGGGACGACTAGACATAGCCTAATTATATTATTATTATTAATTTTTGAATTGAAAATTTTCAAAATTGTATACTCTTCAATTTAAAAATATCTGCAATTCAAAATTCTACAATTTTGAAGAGTTACAATTGTCGATTCTGAATTTTGGAAATATGGAATTACAAATTATTCCATTTTCAAGGATTATATTTTAATGGTATGCAATTTGGAACATTTTTATTTGAATAGCTCAATTTTGAAAACTTGCAATGGAAAATTCTTCAGTATTTACGATTTTCAAATTGAAACTCTTCAATTGTGAAGATTTACAACTGAGAAACTCTTTAATTTTTTACGACCTACAAATAATAATAATTAAGTTTGAAATGTACGTCATCAAAATGGCAGCATTTTTAACTGTAAAACTTAAAACTCGTATACTTTTTAAATTCTAAATTAAAAAAATTAAATTTTGAACATTTACAAATCAAAGTTCTAGTTTTTAAGATTTCCTAATATGCATATTTGATAATAATACTAATTTGCTTCAATCTTAACGATTTACAGTTTTAATGTTTCAAATTTTGGAATTACAAATTATTTAATTTTCAAAAATTAAATTTTAGAGGTATCTAATTTAAAACATTTTTATTGGAAAAGTTCCATTGTGAAGACACAATGGAAAATTCTTCGATTTTTAGGATTTGCAATTTAAAACTCTTTAATTTTGAAAGATGTATAAATGAAAATTCTTAAAGTGTCACAATTTTGAAGATCAAAAATGAAATGTTAACCATCATAATTACAGAATTTTTAATTGGGGTGCAGTCCCGAATAGGTGAACCCTTTGATTTTATTGAAAACACGTAAACTTACGTATTTTGATGCGCTGATTACGAAAATCATAGTGAAAATTGGCGACAAGGACGTCTTCATGGTAAAAACCATATAAAACCCCATAAAAATTATGATTTTTTTTCTTTATCTCAGTAAATACGAAGAATTTTCAAAAATGTTCCAAACAAAAGTTCTAGTTACGAAAATGCGTTCAGTTACGCTTGTCCTCTTTTCCAGGTTTGAGGGGGGGGGGGGGATATGCATATACTGACTAGTTACGAAAATGCGTTCAATTACCCTTGTCCCCCTTTCCAGCCCCCCAACCCCTTTCCTGTTTTTCTCGAAAAATAATGGTTTTAGGCAAAAAGTGTATGATACAAAAAAGATGTATTTTTATACTAGCTATAGAACTTTTATTTGAACCATTTTTCAAAATTCTTCGTATTTAGTGAGATAAAGAAGAAAATCATAATTTTCATGGGGTTTTTTTATGGGTTTTACCACGAAGACGTCCTTATCGCCAATTTTCACTATGATTTTCGTAATAAGTGCATCAAAATACGTATGCATACGTGGTTTCAACAAAATCGGAGGGTTCACCTATTCGGAACTTTATCCTTAGTAATTGAAAACTCTCCAATATCATTATTAATAATAATATTATTATGAATATCAATAATTCTTTTATGGTTCTTGAAGTGATCTCAAAATCATCCAAGTAGATATTAATGTTATAAATTTCAATAGATTGGAAATCGAACGTTTTTTTAAACCGGAAATATAGATAAGAATGCTATAACTGTTATTAAATTTCATGAATAACGAATAATACGAAATTCTAGCCAAATAGATTCATGTTTATTTATTAAACTAGCTTAAGCCCGTGGCTCCGCCCGCGTGTTAATTGGGAGTTGTGGGGGGTGGGGACGAAAACGACAATCAGTTCGCTAATAAGAACATGCCTATATCCTACCCAGGTACATGATCTATTACGGTACAAATTTTCACGACTTTTCGTTGAATGGTTCAGAAGTTATAAGAGGACAAGCATACAGATTTTCGCATTTATGTATATTAATGGTTGATTGATTGATATACATAAATTCCGAATGTATTAATTATCAGCAGAACTCGAAATTATTGACTCAAAATAAAAACATTTTAAACATACTCGGATTTTAATCAAAGAGATTTTAACAAACGAATAAAATATTAAAAAACCGATTTTTTGAAATGTTAAGTCTGAAATAAATTACTAAGTTTTACATAAATTTAAATAATAAATTCATCAAATTTGCAAGCGAGATCCTCTCCACAGAAGTAATTAGATCAGGAACACCGATGTTGGTCATTATTATACAATTTAAATAATTTTTTTAAAAATTTACAACTAATTCTACTCTATAAACAACTGAAATGATTTAGAAACATTATTTTTTACCTATTACATTTTTCAACAATATAACTTCTTGTTACTTCAATGTCGTTGTTAATTATAAAAAATACAGACTTTCAATAATAATTTTGCGTTTTGCAAATTATAATAAATGCACTTACGGTGTTTCTCGAAATTCAAACCTTCTTTCTCGGGGTTGGATAATTTCGAAGAACGCCGTAAGTACACACGGACCTCTCCGAAATCACGAAGGCTCGAGATAGTCGTTCGGTATTTTAGTAAAGTCCGCAACTGTCCGCTACGGTGTTTTCTCGAATTTTTGGGTGCCGTATTCAGCCGTCTATGTTTTAGCCTGCAGTTAATGGTAAGTTACGACTCTGGCGAATCACAACTCGCCAATCTTTGCAGTTAAGGGTGTTTTCTAAAAAATATGCAATAATTATTTTCAAAGTTATTAACGTTTTTTTTTTAAATAGTTTGATGATTCGATGTGTCTTTCTTTCACGATTCCAACGACATAAAAAACTCATTTTTCGATTTTTTGCAGTTAACGATGTTTTTCCAAATCACGGCAGCGCTGGTCGAAGAACACGTCGAGGCAGCGTCGAGAACCCGTAAAGATTTTTTCAAGTTTGTCCACTCATATGAAATCGACAATCCTAAGGATGACTTTTGCAAATTATCAAATTTTTAAATTATTTTCCTAGATTCTTCTAGTGGCTGAATTGGAAATACAAAATTTCCTAAAAATCAGAATTTTTTATCTTTCTCACGTGATAAGTCAATACTTAGAAGGCCAAATACATTCAGCTAGGGCTCATTTAACACAAAATTCAATAAGCTGCCACTACTTCTTTAAGTTTATCTTCATTCTGGACGGCGCTATCACTTTTCAAAGTCAACACTATATTTTTTGATATTTCATGCGCTAACTGGTTCGATACGTACTTTCCGGCGGAAGTCTAATTTGGATATCCCCCAACATACCGATGCTCTACGGGATTAACAAAATATTAGAAAATTAGACTTGAATGAATCATTTTAACTCAATTTTTTGTTTTACAGGTAAACAATACGCCACCTCATCAAACTTATCACGACACAAACAGACGCATCGAAGCATAGACTCTCAGTCAGCCAAAAAGTGTGTCTACTGTGGGAAGGCTTACGTCAGCATGCCAGCACTAGCAATGCACGTATTGACTCACAAATTGACCCACAGTTGTGGAATTTGTGGGAAAATGTTCTCCAGGCCTTGGCTACTTCAAGGTCATTTGCGAAGCCATACCGGGGAAAAACCTTATGGTTGTGCACACTGCGGAAAAGCTTTTGCAGATAGGTCGAATCTGAGAGCTCATATGCAAACGCATTCGGCTGATAAAAATTACGAGTGCCCTAAATGTGGAAAATCCTTTGCACTCAAATCGTATTTGAATAAACATCTGGAGTCAGCCTGTCAAAGAGAAAATGGTGACGACAGCAGTAATGATGTTGATTCAATCGTCACCTTATAAATTAAAACAACGATTTTTAAGGTAAGAATAATTTTATGTTAAATTGAAATATGCCGCATTTTTTAGTTTCTATCACAAATCATTTTAATATTTTTCAAATAAAAATTCAGTAACATTTCATTTTTATCAACGTCATTAACCATTTATTCTTTCATGAAATGCTTCATGAAATGCAATGCTCCATTTTAACGCGAAATATTAAAAAAATATACTTTTTGAAAATAAAATAGTTCAACTCATTTGAAACAATTTTTCTCATGTAATTACAATCAGTTTTAGTGTTTTTTTTTTATTTCGAAAGGGGAGCGAATATTTCAAAATATGCAACTACCCCATTTTCAGAATTGCATAAAATTAAAACAAAATTTAAGTTGATGGTCCAATTTCTGAAGAAAACAAAGAGAGTTTGAAACGGTTCAAATCCAAAATGATTGAAAATTAAACGAGCCGACCGTGTCTGCTTGGACAGGCTTAGAGGAAAAACAGACTTTTAGGCTACCTTCACCCTCATTAAGAAAATAATTTTTAATCTGGAAATTTTTAAATAATAAATAATGAATAAGAAATGAGAAATAAGAAATGATTAATAGTAAAAGATAAATGATAAATAGTAAATAAACCGATACACATTTCAATCTTTTCTTAATAGCTCTGGATATGAAAATGAACCAAAATTTTCTCATTTTAAGTGGAAAGTTTTAGCTTTGCAAGATATCAAAATCAAAATGCCTTGAAACCAAAAATATTCAAGTTTGCTAATATTAATAAATATTTTAATATTAGTAAATGCCAATAACTATAACATAATTTTTTAATGCTATAGAAATTTGCTTATTATCTCTAAATATCAATCAGATGAAATCCACTGGAAATCAATGAAAATTCACTGCAACTGTAGCAATTTTCACTGAAATTCTAGTCGCTTTTCACTGATTCTCTACAGCAAACATAGGATTAAAATTTTCAGTAACTTTTGACTGATTTTCAGCAGATTCTCACTGCTAAAAATATATTTAAAAAATAAGTCACTGATTCTCAAAGAATTTCTACTGATTCAAATTTGAAGAGTATATTAAACTTAAGATCAATAATTTATGAACTATTTGGCAATAGATTACGTTTACTTTCTGATCTTTAATATTTTCCCCAGAAAAATGTATTTTACCTACTGAAATAACAACGACTCATTCTTCTCTCTAAATTCAAATTAGTGAAGATCTACTCGAATTTCGGTATTGAATTTTTACTGATTTAGATTTTAAGGTTTTATAAAAGTTTTATTCTATTTAAAAATTTTTTTGCAAATATTGAAGTTCTCAAAAAAAAAAGATATACCAAGGAACATCAAAATCTATCCTGTTTTAGCAGAACTTTTTAAAGACCAAATTAGTAGAACAGTTCCTCTTAATCTTTTTTGTTGTTGAAATTTGTGCAAGTCCAGTTTAATATTTTTACAAATGAACACTGCTTTACATAAAGAAAAAAATATTGCTGAAAGAGGTCGAAAGTGCCAAAAAAAGTTTGAAATACGTCGTGCTAATAAAGAATTTAAAAAAAAAAGTATTAGTGAAGATGGACCTTTAATTTTCCACGAAATTTGTACAGTTTCGAAGTTAGGTCACAAAAGAACTTAAAAACAGTTTTGCTGTGAAAAACATATTTGGGACAAAAGTGCTACAAAAAATTTGTTTTGTTGTTTTAAAAAATGCATACAAATGCTCATACAGGGTTGCTACAGAACCTTAAAAAACTTGAAAATACAGATTGATAGGAATTTATTAAGTTATGTTCTAACGATTGGAATAAGCGCGGGAAACCTGTCACTTTTTTACTACATATTAATCATTTTTTGACCATATTAAAAATCTTCAACTGGAAAAATTAAGTGGCTCAATTTTCTATGTTGTCAGGCATCATTTAAGCTCTGAACGCATTTTCCCTGGAATTTAATCAATTTGACTGTTTCAAAGTGTAACATATGCAAGGAAAATTAATAAACGCGGTTATTTTACGTTGCAATATTGACTAAATTCCAGAACAAATTCGCTCAGAGTTTCAATGATAAAAATGATAAAATGGCCAATTTAGCCATTCACATTTCGCGTGTTGTGAAGAATGAAAGAATCGTCAAAAGCCTTTTGAAATTTGCATTGATTTTGCATGATTTTTTAACCTTTTTCCTCATTTTTTATAATATTAACATGAATCTTCTTTCTTATAATAGCACGAAAGTTAATAAAATTCTTCGGCTACTTTCAAAGGCTATTCTCTATAGTATTTTGCTAAATTGCTCAGATATTTTTAGCCCTAATTAGTCACAAGAGGTGAAATTTACCCCAAAATATTTTCGAGCTCCTTGTAGAGTCCCTAAGTACCTTAAATTCACCGATTTTTAAAAAAATGTTTAAACAATTAATGTTGGTTAAAAAAAATAAAAAATCCCTAGGGCAGAATCTAGGGTTAAAATTCGAAAAATATCTTAATACTTTAGTCAAATACTGTGGAGATTTACCTTTAAAATGAGAGCCATAACTTTAAAAACGGTTTATTATTTCCAGAGTTATTTCAATTTTTCGAAAACATCTCAATTTTACGTTTTTTTGCAATATCTTCCTATAAAATTAACATTATGTCTTTAACTTGAATTTATTAGACGCAGAATTTTATTCCCTTTTCACTCTATTGCAAGGACAAAAATTTATCACTCTAGCAAGAGCTCAAAAAACAGATCATTTCCGCCGGTTTGAGTTTAAATTTTGAACAGATTTTTTTAAAAAGATGTCCTGGAAGTTTTCCAAATGTTGACCTGGAAAACCTCGAATGGTCTTGGAATTTTAGAATCTGACTTCTGTAGCAACCCTATAATAAGATTAATGTACCAAAAGAACCCTACTGCATCAGGATAAGTTTAAAATTTTGTTGGTACTTTGGTAATAAAAATGAACGAAGCCCTGTAAAAATTAAAAACAAATTCATAGGGTCTTTTCTAGTAATTTTCTCCTAAAAAAAATCCTACAATATATTTTTGACTTTTTTGGTATTTTACTTCTATTTTGGTAGCTGAATCCTGTCAGTAAATATTTTGAAGAAAAAATTACTACGTTTGTCTCCATATTTGATGTTTCAAATAATTTTAAGAAAATTTTGCACTTGAGTACTGACTTGTCTCATTTCCCGTACTTCAGAGGGACTTTTTTGGGATCTTATTGGTATTCTATTGACACTTTTTTGTTACTCAGTTCACGACTGAAAATTATAAAGCTAATCAATAAATAATTTATTGTTTCAGACTTTGTCGAATGCAGTTTCAAATTAACTGCAAAAAGTAACGTTTTGCGGATATTAAAATTCATTGTCTACTCTACAATTTACTCAGCACGAGTATAGGAATAAGTGACGATTGAAAAGCAATCACGAACGTTCGAGGACCAGGAAAGCAATACAAGTGTCTCGTACTTTATATTTCGTTCAAACAATTCAAGATTCCCATTAAATGACAACCTCATATATCTTTTCTGTTTTAAAAAACGCCATAAAACCGTTCCATTTTATTCATTTTATTTATTTTAATGAACGTGAAATCGTATAAAAGTATTATTATCGTCATAAAACTGTACTACAAGAGCGTAAAAGATGAATCCAGCGCGTTCGATTTTACGATCTTTGGTACAGAAAACTGTTTTTCGAGGCACAGAAAGATCATTTTAAAACAAGAAATTTATTTGAGATTGGCATTTCATCAAGAGACTCCGATGAAACTTGATGGCATATTAGGAATCTGCGTCCTTTCCTCGTGGAGATTTATATTTTCTACCAAAAGACACTTGATAAAATATTTAAGTATCAACCAGTACCTTCGAGCCAAAATGGTTCTTGCCAAGTACGCAACGAGACATCGAATTTTCACTAAATAACTTTTTAATCCGTCTTATCATGACATGAAACTCGACAGCGTCAATTCCTTTCGTACGAATGGATATTAAACGGAAGGTTAAAAAAAGTTCTTTTCTTCTAGAAAAGGATAGAGGAAATAATTATTTTTAATATCGACTAAGATATCTGAAAATGCATATCTCATTCGTTATAGATACGATTTTTCCAAGTAGAGTTTTCGATTTCTGCAAGAAAACAGAAATTCAATATTTATTTCTAGATTTAAAAAAATGTATTCTAAGATTTGCATATTTGAAGATTCTTTCTTTGCTTTACTTAAATTATTATGCGAATATATTTCTTTAGTCTTTAGCGCAAAAATATTTTTTTACTTTGGGTAGAAGTCTGTAAAAAGTATTGACAGCAAACGAAAAATAAAGTACGTTCAATCGCTTTTCACGCAACCTCGCAGGGTAGTCGCACGAATAATAAATCGTTCGTAGGTTTACAAAATGTTTTTCACCGAGGCATTATTATTGAAAATAATTAAATGCAAGCGTAAATAGATTTATAGCGCATCGTGGATGTACCAAAAAAGTGTATTTTTTCTGATGTTAGAAAAAAATGGCCTCAGAAAAATTTATCTCCATGTTTAATTTCAGAACATCTAGAGTTTTTATCAACTATGTGGAATTTTGAAAAAAGAGGACCACCTGTTGAATCTGAAAGTGATTAAACGCCCGAGGGCCAAATTCGAATACCTTTAAATTATAGAACGCGTTCTAACCCTGATAAATTTAGTCTAATGGACAAATTTAATTAGATTTAAATTTTGAGGAAAAAAATGTAAGAAAATAATGCTCGAAATTTGGTGCATCTTTGTAGAATTCCTAGAAACGTTCTTTGGGCGTTGACTGAATGTGATGACTGTCCAGAAAACGTCAATGCGACCTCACGTGTGTCCTGAAAAATAGCTCAACATTAGACACTCGAATAATTAATTACTTTGTCATAGTATTTTAATTGTTGTTCATTTATTAAGTTTATTTCGTTTATTTATGATTCCGTGTATATTATTATTATTCACCTGTTATATAATTATTTTATTTATTGTTAAAGTACTTCATGAATTATAATTTAATTTCAAACTCTTAATTTCTAATCGGAACCTAGTTGATATTTTATTTTTAACCTTCTCAATATTAGCACATTTGGCAAAGATGTTTGTAAAAATAGTGAGAACAATATAGTGATATACGTGAATTAGTAGTCAAAAAAGGCAGTGAATTTATTCTCAGTGAATACCATATGTATTAGGAATCTTTTTTTAAGGAATTAAAATTAGGCAATACCTTGAAACGTCCTGACACATCGACGATTTTGAACAATTTATCCAAAATGGAAATTTTTATCTACTTTACTGTGGAAGAAAAAATCTTCTGACGGTCTGCAATTTCAATTCAGAATTATAATAATATTAAAAATGATGGGAAGATTAAAAAAAATTATAAATTTATTTTGTGCAATATTTTTTAATGACTTCTAATTCTGTTGTAATTACACAAATAATGTTAGAATTACACAATTTTCATTGTGAGTTGCTTACATTTATTTCCGCAAAATAATAGAAAATAAAGCAGAGAGTGTTGGGGTTGTTACTCAAAAAAGGGACTAATTACATTTGCAGATACAAAATTACAGATGGAACTTACAGAAATTACTTTGAAAGTTATTTTTTTCTAATTTTCAATTGATCAATTTTAATTTTAGACCCTATTTAATTTGGAGGCTAAATTTGAATAATTTTGGATACTTGGAGCTTAAAATATTGTTAAACTGAAATGTTTCTAAGTAAATTTGAATAAATTTAATGAATATTAAAAATTTTTTTAAATATTTCTCGAAAGAAGGATTTATGAACGCTATTTTTATTCTGAAGTTAAAACATATCAAAATTACTTTAAAAAATGTATTGATTTTAAATTGAAATTAACTGATGTTAAAAAAACTTCTCTCAGTTTGAGGATGCCCAAACTTGAATTTTTCAAAAATCAAAAGATTTTTAAAGTTTCAATGACACAATTTTTGTTAAGATTAAAATGGACTTCCATTGAATGAAGCAATAATATTTCATGTTTGACCAAATTAACCAATTGGAAGTTTATAACAAATCTTAAAGTTTTTGCGCTTTGAATATTAAATTTTTCCAAAAAATTTCGAAATTTCACTGCTCTCAATCTTTTTTACTGAAAAAATACTGAAAAATTGTAATCAATAAGTTACATTACAGTTAATAATTTTTCCCTGTGTTCATTTGTTAAAGTCTATACAAAAGTTACTCCCCAACACTAAAAAGCCTCACCTGTACATATATATAAAAGCAAGATATTGAAGATTGTCAAAAAAACACAGTATTGAAAAAGTAGAAAAAAATTTGCGTGAGTGCGTGAGAATAAAAGATTTTTATTAAGATGTGGTATAATGAATCTAGTTTTTCAGTAGCTAATCAGCCTGACCGCAACTAGAATTAGACTCAATAATCTTGCCCTTATATTATAGAAAATACCAATACTCGACAGTCAATCGAATAAGTAAATATTATAAAAACCTTGTAACAGTAGTCAATACAAAATATTTGGATCGTTTTCTGATTCTGAAATAATCCGGAGGGCAAACCTCGAATTTTTCATAAATCACGAAACAATGCGAACTGAGACTGACGGCGTGTAGAATATAAATAAAAAATTGTTTTTTATGCACTGTATCGCGATGCCTTTAGACAACTATTGAATTGGAAGTGATCCTCGACATGTGTGTTATTTTAGCATCTGGAAACGAGCAAAACAACAAATAAAAAAAGACACGCAATGTCCATTCGACTCTAATTATGATAATTTAAAAAATTATACAAAATAATTGGCGATATTACTTAATCGACAAGATTTTCTCTTGTATTAGAATTTAGCTTTAGAGGGAGAGAAATGTAAAGTAGGAAGACATGCAAAATTTTGCAAGTTTGCAGAACTGATATTCGTTAAAAACGGTATGTGAAAAAATGTAATTTTAGATCTGCTTTATTGTATTACCTTTGAATGGACAATTGATACTATTATATTTTTTAGACACGCAGATTTTTTAAGCTTGCGCTCCCACGATCTCGCCCGCCTTTCCAAAAGATTACTATCAAAAATATTTTTTATCAAAATATTTTTATTCAAATTATAACAAAATGGACTTTATGCCAAATTAATGCAATTTTTACCTGAATTTTTAATAAGAAATGCGGTTGTTAGAAAAGAGTTTTTTGAACAAATGGAAAAATTGAACGGAAAGAGGATGAATCGCGAGAGCGAAATGCTTTTAAAAAATTTTGAAAATATACATATATGAATAAGTGCATAGAATAGATTAGTGCGTGATACACAAGGTACGACAAAGCAATAATTTAGTGATTGTATAATATTGCATTAGTGATTAGTACTAAGTTTACGGTACTTTCGGAACATATAAATATTTAATTAATAAATCATATAGTTTTGTAGAAGTTGCGAAAAATTAAATTTCCATTTCAGAATTAACTGATTTGGAAACAAATATGCGTAGGAATGCGATTGGAAGCACTCGTCATGATAAAATTGTGACATTCTTTAATTTGTACCTAAGAATAAGATACAAGTCCTCAAACTTGTCTAATTTTCAAATCTTGAGTCTTATTTCTGTTCTTTAAAATTAAACAAAAAAAAATTATTTATATTTTTAGTTATATTTAGATTTGAAATTAACTGATGTAAAAATAATTCAAGTCAATATAAATAAATTATACTGATTTGAAAAAATTACCGAAAATTATTCAATTATATTTTTACATGAGCTCAATGTTTCAAAATTTGGGCAGTGAGAAAGGTTTCATCGTGGACTTGGACAAAGTATGTTCTTTTTTCTTTAATTGTGGCACTAATACAAAATCCAAGTTTCAATGTGGTAGGTGCCAAATTTATAATTCTTGAATATTTTTATTAATTGCAGACAAAAATCTGATTAAAAAAATAGTTCCTGAATTTTGTTTGTATGAAATATTGTTTTAAACTAGAGAGTGGCGATCGAAATATCGCATGAAATACGAAAAATGGAACAAACTCAAAATTTATATTATTAATATAACCACGACCACGCAGGTAACACGTGTTTTTCAATTTTATTACGAGTATCTGTGTACGCGGCAGTAGCGCACAATAAACGATTGTTCTGAAGCAAAATGTGTTATTTTTTTTTCTTTCCAGGGAAGAAAAAAATAGTATACAATAGAAAAAAAACAGAGGAAGCAATAATTTATTTTTACCAAAATAGGAGAAGAAACAGAAATTATAAGAAATATTTTTAAGAAAAAACAGAAAACGTATAAAATGGAGGCGTCGACTTGGCTTTTTTTAATTTTTGTAAGTCTTTTAAAAAAATTTCGACCAAAAAAATTCTTTGGAATTTACAAATGCAAATTCAATTTTAATTTTTTTTTTCAATCAATAAAAATATTTAAATTTATAATATTGGCAATCATTCAAATGTCTTTCATATTTTTAATTCATTTTTGATCTTTTTAATCATTAAACAATTTTTAAATAAAAAATGCAAAATGGATGCAAATTTTGATTGAGATTGCAGCCTAATTTCATTACAACATGATTTTAAATCTTGAAAGCATGAAATTGAATTATTATTGAATTTTACGTGGCACTGAAAAATATTTCTTTTTCAGTTTAATCGAGATTGAAATATAACTCATTTTAGTGACCTACTTTTGCATAGTTTCCATTAATTACGTTAAAAATCTGAAAACGTGCAATTTTGTTTTTTTTAAATTTAATTTATCAATTAAAAAAAAATTGAATTTAAGGCTATTTAACTAGTTGAATGGCATATTGCCAAACATATTTTTCACTTTGTTGGTTTCCAAAATGGAAAAAAATGGCAACTTAAACGAGTTTGACATTTAATTTCATTACAAAATCTTGTTTAAATTTTTCAAATGAAAGTACGAAAAACTGTCAGTATGAATCTTTTAAAATTATAAATTTTTCAACATTGTAAATTTTTAAGGCGTTCAAATTCACAATTTTTAATTAGAATTTCGTCACCGATATACAAACAAAAAATGAATTTCAATACTTTTATAATGTTGGCATTAAAAAGTCGAATTTTAATATAGATGTAATTTGTTTTTGTTTCAAGCATTTATTCAATAGATATCACTACTTGTTTCAATATTTTCTAGTTTTCAGAGATTTCATATTTGGATTATATTCAAATATAAATAAATAAACTTTATAAATCACAGGCTTTTTATTTACATTTTGATTTTGATTCAATTATTTTTTCTTGTCTCACACAATTTTGTAATTAAAATATAAAATTAATATTAATACAAAGTTGCAACAACAATATTTGTCATAACTGATATCTTTAGAAATAATATACACTTTTCTAGAATGTGTAAACAATCAAACCAAATTGCACTTTAAGATTTAAATTCAATATTTTTTGTTTAAAAATTCAATTTCGGGTCAAACAGCCTAACACAACCTAAAGTTGTTCAGAATTGTAAATATTATTTAAAATCTTATACCAATAATTTGTGACGAAACACACTAACATAACAGAGATAGCTTTTTTTTTTAAATAACCGACTATAACCTGAAATTCTTCAAAAATTGTAAATCTCGTCGGAACTTTAATCACTTTTGTTTTAAATGCCAATTTTTTGGGTGACACGCTAATATAACCTGAAATTGTTAAAAAAAAGTATAAATCTTTGAAATCTAATTATTTTTCTTTAAAAATATAAATTTTTATGATTTTATTTTAAAATTATTTCATTTTAATAGTAATTCACAGAAAAAAAAGACTAACATAAAACACGTATTATATTTTCAATAATTTATAAGATAATTTAAAAGTTTTAATGTATCCATGAAATAGTGTTAAAAAATTATAGAAAGAAGGGATTATTTGCAGATTAAATTTTCAAACTTTCAAAGCTTCAAATTTTCAAATTTGGACTTTCCCAAAAGTTCAAATTTTCAGTTGTCAAAAAAACTAAATCGTCAAAAAATACGTTTTTTGACAAACAAAAAAACGGAAATTTGAACAGTAACTGGAAAGATTGATATTTGAATTATTTATTACAAAAAAGCTCAAATTTGTGTTATATCGAGGGTAGAAAGCCATGTTTCTATAATTAGTAGATACCTGTAGTTTTCAGTTTGGAAGTTTTCGAGGTTTTGGATTTTTTAAATAATTAAAAAATATCTGGTATATTTTTTATTAAAATTAATTTACAGAAATCATCTAATTTTTTTTTATTTATAGATTTTTAGGTCCACAAAACGTTTTTATTTGGTCTTTGTATCTGACTTGATGCTGTTCAGGCGAATGATGAATAGGTATTATCAACTTGTGATCACATAAATTAAAATTCAATTTACTGAATTGTTTTAAAAATTATGAATACCTTCTAATACATTTTTTAAGTTCATGGAATTTGTAATTTTCTTCCGATTTTTAATTTAACAGGCGAATCTGATATCGTTATGTAATTTAAAAAAGTATATGTGAATTTAAAAAAATAATAGTTTATATTAATTATTGAAACATGGATTCACAGCTTTTATTTCGGATAAATTTTGTATCTACTTTCCAGCAAAGTACCCCGCACAAAATGCACAGAAAAAGCCTTTCGGTGAAATTGTGTCATGACTTTTTATAAGCATCAGGAACTCTTGTGTGAATTTTTTATCGATTACATATTATGCAAGAATTCAGATGATAGAACCATTTTCGTGGGCCGAACTGTTATAGATTAATTAAATAGATAAGAAAATGTATTTAAATATTTTAAGAATATGTTGACCTCTTCAGCAGATTCAAGTTCGATGAAACGTAAATATCTTATAGCTTCTTTTCAATACAATTTTCAGTAAATATTACCGCCTTTCTCTTAAATTCAAAATCTTCTTAAAAACTAAATATCGTAATCAGTATCTAAAATGATTTTCTTCACACTTTATCCACTGAGTTTTTATTTTCACAATCACGCGTTAACAAATAACAATTCAATCTATATTCTCACTTTAAAAATGACCATCTAATTCTACTAATAAAAAAATCTCTAATAAATACTGAATTCATAGAGTAAAACGCATAAGTTAAAGGTACCTATCATGAAACATGTCCCAATTATGAAACAGTTTGACAAATAATTCGATTTATAAATAATTTAAAGGTATATTTTTGAATACAAATTACTATATTAATAATTATGAAAGTTAGGCTTCTTATCTATATGACAATCCAGTATGGTTCTGATAATTTTAATTATCTAACCTCCACATGTGCACTTGGGAAAATTGACTGCCATTTATTCGAGTCAGAAGGCTTGATACCTATAATTTGTTTTATCTCGTGTATTCACAAATTTTGATTATTTCACATGTGTAATGCATTAAATGACAGTTTAAGGTTTAGAGATTTGAGATTACTGCGCTTTTTCTTTATTTGGATGCAACTTTATTTATTAATTAGTTGTTTCATAATACGTACACCTTTTTTAAAATGGTCCTTATTTATCAAACGGAGAAACATGGGTGTTTCATATCGAAGGGCACGTTTTCAACGCTTGCTCCTATTTATGGAACAGAGGAACTTTTGCAATAAAATTTCTTTTTCATTATATTAATATGAACTATGTTATTTTATTATCATATAGTACTCAAACTTTGAGTTGAACAAATTAATTGTCAACCAAAAAAATATTAATTCTCAACAAAATAGTTGAATTTTCAACCAAAGTGATCAATTTATTCAAATAAAATGATGAATGTTCAACTGGAATAATTAAATTTCAAACCAAAAACATAAATTTTCAACTAAAATGACGACTCTTTTAACTGAAATGGTGGAATTTTCAACCAAAAAGATGAATATTCAACCATGAAGATTAATTTTCTACAAAAAATACGAATTTTCTACACAAAATATGAATTTGCAACCAATTTGTTGACTTTCCAACTGAGAATGATGAACTTTCAACCAATAGTTGAATTTTACAAAAAAAAAATAGAGAAGAATGTTCAACACAAAAAAGAATAGTTAAACGTTAAGTGAAACAAATTAATTTTTAACGAAAAAAATAGGATTTTCAATCAAACAGTTTAATTTTCAACTAATGTGATGAATTTTCAACTGAAATGATGAATCTTCAACTGGAAGTTAAATTTTATATCAAAAAGGTACAACAAATTTTCACCAAATATTTTAATTTAAAAAAAA
>CAKNXH010002295.1:373465-434379 GCA_932178445.1 Andricus quercusramuli
CAATTAAAATGATGAATCTTTCACTGAAATGGTTGAATTTTCAACCATGAAGATTAATTTTCGGAAAAAAATACAAATTTTCAACACAATATATGAATTTGCAACTAAGTTGTTGAATTTGCAACTGACAATGATACATTTTTAACCAACAGTTGAATTTTACAAAAAAAAAATAGAGAAGAATTTTCAACAAAAAATAGAATAGTCAAACGTTAAGTTAAACAAATTAATTTTTAACGAAAAAAAACACGGATTTTCAATCAAACAGTTCAATTTTCGACAAATGTGATGAATTTTCAACTAAAATGATGAATCTTCAACTGGAATAGTTGAATTACATACCAAAGAGGTACAAGAAATTTTCAAAAAATATTTTAATTGAGAAAAAGATCAATGATCAATCAAACAGTTAAGCTGCCATCTAAAAAAGATACATTTTTGATCAAAAATAGAATAGTTACATTTTCTTTTTAAAAAAACTAATTTCTAACAAAAAAAAGCGAACTTCCAAAAAAATAGTTACATTTTCGACTGGAATAGATAAATTTTCAGTTAGAAAAAGTGATTATCAACAAGGTCGTTAAATTTTCAATCAGAAATGAATTTTCAATTAGAATGATGAATCTTCAACTGGGATAATTGAATTTTATACCAAAAAGGTACAAAAAATTTTCACCAAATATTCCCATTTTTAAATAAAAGAGATCAATTATCAATTGAACAGTTAAATTTTCGTCCAAAAAAGATACAATTTTAACCAAAGATGAAATAGTTAAATTTTCTGTTAAAAAAAAAACAACTAATTTCTAGCAAAAAAAAAACGAATTTTCAACAATATAGTTCAATTTTCGACTGGAATAATTAAAGTTTTAGTGAAAAAAACTGATTTTCAACATGGTCGTTAAATTTGCAATCAGGGATGGATTCTCAATTAAAATGATGAATCTTCAACGAAAAGAATTAATTTTTTAAGAAGAGTTACACTTTTAACGAAGGAGTTAAATTTTCAACTAAAAAAGATGAATTCTCAACAAACAATGTAAAGTAATTTAAATTTTTACCAAAAAAGATGACAATTTTGAATCAAAAACAGTCAAGTTCGACCAAACAAGACAAATTTTCAAGAAAAGTTGTGTTCTGAATTAAAAAATACTTTTCTGTCAACAGAGAAAATAAATTTAAAAGTAACTGTTGAATATTCAAGGAAAAATATGAATTTTCAACCAAGAAGAATAATTTTTTACGAAAAAGGACGAATAATCAATAAAACACAGGAAGTTATTACAGAGTACAATAAAAGAAAGAAAACGAAAAAGAGTACTTAGCCTAATATTTAGTTTACACTTGACTTTGACCAAGTTTCTTAAGTTTTGACTTCATCCTACATGGTTGTTTCTTCTTTTTCATTCACCTAAATAAAAACTCATTCCCTATAACAAACATTTTTTAGCAAAAATAAAATATAATTCACTTCGTTCACGAAAACTACCCTTCGTAGGTTAGGTTTCTCAATTTTAATTAAAACTTGTATTCAATTTATTTATTTCTATGAACGATTGAAATAAAAGTTCATTGTACCATTTAGTTCGATTTGACATAGTAAATAATAATATCAAATAAGCCACATTAATAAAAAAAACACACATTTCTTTGCTGTTCCATAATAGGTACATGCATTGTCGAACACCGGTACAAGAGTCCAAAAGTTGTTTCATAATAGGTACATAAAGGTCGTTCCGTATTTTCATGAATATAATAACTTTGCCTAAACTCAATTAAACTTTTAATAGGTGTTTCGCATTCAGAAAAGATCAGCGCATTCATTGATATAAACATTTTGTAAATATATTCTACTATTCGTTAAAAAATTAACGAAAATCTCAAAACCTCCTCAAAATTTGTCTCATGATAGGTACCTTTACCTTATATTTAAAAATTAGAAAACAGTTCCTGAAAATATTTCTTTTTTTCGGAACCTTTTTCAATTTAATTGCCAATTCCCTTGTCATGCGATATCTACCAAACACTGATTCCCGATCTTAAATCGCCCCTTCAAAGTCCCGTAATAAAATAGAAAATAATGTTTCTTTCTTGTACTCCTTTATCAAGATTTTTTATTTCACATTGTTTTAGCCCTGCTGGCTTTCAAGACGCCTGACTAAAGGAATAAAATCACAGACACCAGTTATCAAAACAGACCTTTTACATAATGCAAATCTTTTCAAGCGAGTTAGATTTCTTTCACACTAATAACAGCGCACGAGTGAGATCTGGAATTAATAAAAATGCTCGAGTCCCTCTTTCCGAAGAAAGTGGATTAATGCCAGTGAATGAGTTCACAATTGAAATGAAAATTTGATAAAATATTTGATTGCTTAAAAATATTCTACAAGAGAGTGTAATAAAGAAATAGGATGAAATGCCTAGCGCGTATTTCGAATGTTGGATCGAGACATAAATTACTGCTAAAGTATATATATATATATATTTAACTATTATACAAAGTATGAATAAGGTACGCGTATGGACTAGGTTCTAAGATTGAGAAAATTATAATCGTGGCTGTGGTTGATCTTTAGGTGGCGCTCCTGTTGCAGGGGACGATGGCGCTTCACCTCCCGATTGTTGGTCTTTGGGAGGTTCCTTTGTTTTGTTCCATTCTTTCAAACCTTCTGGCAAAGTTGTGTCTTCTTCGAAGGACCCCGTGCCTTCGACAAATTGCTCGTACGTCGACTTCTCGGGGAAAGGTCTCGGGCCTAACAATTCTATCATGTCATCTCTGCTCAAAATTTCTTGTTTTAGTAGGCGCTCAGCCACCTGGATCAAAGAAATTAGCATTGTACAATTTTGTATAGACTCTTACGTTACCTCCATGTCAAAAGAACCTCTCTCAGAGTGTAGGATCTAAAAAGACCACTCTGCTTTTTCTACACATACGCGGTGATGTATGCTAAACCAAACAGCAGTTCGGTTTAGTAATTAATGCTCTCTGGTTTATTATATTATCAGGGATCACAGCGCAAAGGGAGCTCAAAATAGGGGAAATAGAGTGATTTTTTCACGAAAAAGGGGAAAATAGGGGAAAGATGAAAAATTTATTTTTGTATGTCGCAAAGGACAAAAAGTCTTTATAAGAAGTGTTATAATTTCAAATAATTTGCAATGATTTTTCAGTGATTTCTGCCATTAAAGAATTTATTTTTAAGAATTGGGTATACTTAGGTCGTTGGAAATCCATTCACAGTGATATAAAAAACACCGAGAAAAAAAATAAAATTAGTTGAATACACAATTTTGATATGTTTAACATCGTTCTCTTAAATATTTCTTTCCAAGATTTGTCATTTCTTCCTTACTGTAATTAATACTTTCAATGTAAATTTATAACTACACTGTTCAGTAGAGCGAAGTAAAAATTCGTAAATTAATCGAATCGTTTAGCTGAGGTATACACATTCGTGGTTCGACATCCAAAACAAGTAGAGAAAAAATTATTTTGAAATCGGTTAATATCCTCTGTTCTCTTTTTTAAATATACAATTAAAAAATGTTTGCCTTGTTTAACATTTTTTGAAAATGTACAAAAACATATTTTTTGGATTGATTCCAACCTGAAATTTCTTGAACCAGCTGGAACCAAAGAAGCATATTATTATTTATTTTTTAATGGGAAACATTTCTTTTCGTGGTACTTATAAAATTCCAAAATCGCAAAAAAATATGAAATCCCAAAAATCCTAAATCACGACAAAACCTTTTTTTTCGAAAAAAAAAAAAATGATAAAATGTTTCTTTGGTTCAAGCTGAATGAATTTCAGGCTCGACATATTCATTTTTTTTAAAGTGTGCATATGACTCATACCAAAAGAACATGTTTTTGCACATTTTCAAAAAAAAAATGGTTACTGCGCAAGAAAATTAATTTTTAAATGTTGTAATTATTTATTATTGTGCACTAGTAAAAGCTGTAAATATAAAAAATTCGTCATAATTTTTGAACCAATAGGACATATTTTGAATTTGAAATCGTTAAATTTTACTGATTAAAATTTTTTTTCACTTTTGTCGAATACCATTCCACAAGTTTTTTCCCCTCAACTCCAACGATTTGATTTTAGTATTTTCACTCCGCCCAACTCTTCAGTGCTCTCAAACTCAAATAAAAAATTGCTGAAGTTAGAAGATTTAACATTGCAGTCGATGAATTTGAAATATTCCATTTTTTTTATTAGGTAGGTATATAAAGTGTTCACTTTCTAATACTTATTTAAAAAGTACTGTACATTTTGTAACGTTATTTGGCACCTTATTGATGCATAAATAATTGATTTAAGTGCTGTAATTACTTCAATTATTATTCAATAATGGGTACACTTACTGATCTCAGAGATTTTTCCGCGTAATTCAAATATTATATTTTCAAATATCGTATATTTAAAGAGAAAAGGGGAAAAAGGGGAAGTTTTTCGAGAATAGGGGGAAAAAGGGGGATTTCCAGAGAAAGTGGGAAACTAAGAAAAAAAGGGAAGACTGTGCACCCTGTATTATTTATAATTATATTTAATTCACTTAGATTTCATTGAATTCTTTTGATTTTTTTTAATTCGCTGTATTCGTTTGAATTCTATTAACTAACTTGAAATTTTCTGAATTCCCTACATTCACACAATTCCCTGATTTCCTTCGAATTCTTTGTATCCTATTGATTTCTTTGAAATCTTCTGAATTACCTAAATTCAATGGAATTCCATAAATTCGCTAGAATCTTCTTAATTCTGCTGAATGCCCTGAAATCTTCTGAATTCCTTCGATTTCTCTTGAATTTTTTGTATTCTGTTAAATTCTTTTAACTTCCATGATATCTTTTAAAATCCTCTGAGTTCCCTAAATTCTTTTAAACCTTCTAAATTCTTCGGAATTTCACAAATTTAAGGAATTCAACAATTCCAGAGCAATTCAGAAGAAGATTTAGAAGAAACTTAGGAAGTTAAAAGAATAAGTCATGGTGGACCTAAAAGCTGCTGAATTATATTTTTGTTTACAGAAAGCCTCTTTCTGATGATTAATGAGTAGTTCAAAGGCAAATTTAAAATCTGGGGGAGACTTGAATAGAAAAAAAAATTCCTATTTTTTTTGTGTTTAATCTTTTTAGTATTACGTCTGAAAGGAAATAAAATACAAATTTGTCGAAATACTTTTTGAGCGAATTCTAGTCTACATTATAGTACATTTACCAAATTTCTATGTTTAACATGTTTGTGGTGAATTCGATAGAATTTTGATTAATCAAAAAGAATAATTCTACTTCACTTAACAAAATTCTATTAAATGTAACAGTATCCTTGTGATTTTAACAGAATTATAGAAAATTAAATTTAGCTGTAGTTAATTTAAAATGACTTTAGTGAATTTTATGGGAATCTAGTTAATTAACAAATTTATCAAAACTCTATTAAACTTAGAAGAATTAATCGGATTTTAACAGCATTCTAAAAAATTGCACCAAATTTCTATGGAATTTAACACATTTTTAGTGAGTTATACAGAAATTTGGTTAACTTATAAGAATAGTTCTAGATAACTTAACAAAATTCTACTAAAAGTAATGGAATTCTTTCGATTTTAACAGAATTATAGAAAATTCAATTCAGCTGTAGTTAATTTAATATAATTTTAGTGGATTTACTGGAAATCTAGTTAATTAACAAATTTATCAAAATCCTATTAAATTTAAAAGAATTCTTATAATTTTAGCAGATTTCTAGTCAACAAATTTTTATGGAACTCAAAATATTTCTAGAGAACCCTACAGAACTTTGATTAATTAAAAGGAATAATTCTAACTAAAGTAACAAAATTTTGGTAAATGGAATAGTATTTTTGTGATTTTATCAGAAATATAGAAAATTCCATATAATTTTACTTAATTAACTACAATTATAGTGAATTGAATGGAAATATAGTTAATTAAAGATGTTAACAAAATTCTATTAAAATAACAAAAATTCTTGTGATTTTAGATAAATTCAAGTAAATTTACTGAAATTTTTCTAAATTTCATAGAATCCTAAAAAAATTCACCAAGCTTCTATGGAATTAACCATATTTCTAGTTAACTTAACGAACTTCTATTAAATGTAACAAATATCTTGTGATTTTAGCAGAGTTATAGAAAATTCAATATGACTGTAGTTAATTGACTATAGTTCTAGTGAATTTCATGGAAATCTAGTTAGTTAATTTAGAAAAATTCTATTAAGGCTCATGTAGGGGGTAATGTAACCCAGAAAACTCACCTGAAAAAATCAATTCCAAATGCTAGCGCAACGAATGATTATCGGGGGGCAATTTTTTTCCTCTTGGAAGCTCAAATCCATATTTGAGGCGGAAAGTCCCTACGGATCATTAAAACTTGCGATAAATAGGTTAAATTCCTTAAATATTGCATCTCCAAAGGAGCAGCAGAAAACTAAACAGAACTGGGACGATATTCGAAATACAGGAATTATGTCGACAAACAGGAGTTTATTTTATTTTTTATTTATTTTTATTTTTGAGTCATTATTTTACTTTTAACGTATTTTTCCTTCTTTTAGTGTTTTTATAATAATGTATTTTCTAATAAGATACATTTGTCATAATTTTTAATCATTTACTACAACTTTATAAAAATTATCACTCTTTTGTCTGTTGGAAAAATGTTTCTATTTTGAATATCGCTCTAGTTGTTTATTTTTTTCTGCTGCTTTGGAAATGCAATATTTAAGAAATTTAACATATTTATCGCAATTTTTGACAATCCGCAAGGACTTTCCACCTCAAATATGGATTTGAGCTTCCGAGAGAATAAAAAATGCCCCCCCCCTCCCCCCGATAATCATTCGTTGCGCTATCATTTTTAATTGATTTTTTTAGATGAGTTTTCTAGGTTACATTACCCTCTACATGAGCCTTAAATGTTAAAGAATTCTTATAATTTTAGCGGAAGTACAGTAATTTCGCCAAAATTTTAGTAAATGACATAGAATTCTCGTGAGTTTAACAGTATTTCGGTGGATTTATAATAAACTTGAACATAATTGAAGGGTGGTTGTACATAACTAGATAATAATAATCAATAAAATGGCAATCTTGTAGGGTAACGAATAACCTAACATTTGAGCCAGCTCGGCCCTGGATTGTGATAAAAAATTCCATTTTTAATTAAAATACAGCTAAATAAAGTTTGATGTAAACAAATGAACAAATTCCGAGAAAATCAACCGAGAATTTTAAGATTAAAATGTCATGGGTTTTCAAATCGGCTTTGCATAGCGATTAAAAATAGAATTTTTAATTTTTTGCAGAAATAAAAAACTTGCTCCTGCGATATGAGAATGCTGAATGTGAATAAAAAATTTCTGATCCAAAGAAATTATCCTGTTTCAGGAAAATCAAAATTGAAGATAACAATATCACAGCATAACAGACATTTTTTGCTAAAAATCTGACAAAAAAAAAATAGGAAAAAATATTTATTTTTTTCTTCATTGAATGATAATTTTTTAGAAATAGCAATGCTAAAAAGTTGAAAGAAATTACGGTAA
The DNA here is from genome assembly GCA_932178445.1 of Andricus quercusramuli. Classification (NCBI taxonomy): domain Eukaryota; kingdom Metazoa; phylum Arthropoda; class Insecta; order Hymenoptera; family Cynipidae; genus Andricus; species Andricus quercusramuli. Next base: position 381,052 of record CAKNXH010002295.1, read on the forward strand.
AATTTAAAATAAAATTTTACTTAAACTTTTTTTTTTAATTATAGTTTGAAAAAAATCCTTTGACCACAATCACAATCACTTCAAAAATCTCACAAGAATTCAAGTGAACTCAAAATAATTCTAAATACTATACTAAACCAGAGAGTATTAGTACTATAGTTCTATCTACTGTACTATCAAATTAGTTATAAATTATAAATATTAAGAAATACCTTAGCTACGTCGCTTTTGTGTTCCTGCAAAAGTTGGGTAGTCCGTTTATGTGCATCTTCGATCATTAATCGCACTTCTACATCTATTAGCTGTGCAGTGTGTTCAGAATAAGGCTTGTCCGCTACCATTTGCCCTGGTTCTGGCATTTCAAAACTGACATTTCCAACCTTCTCATTCATTCCGTAATGAACTACTTGAGAATAGGCGCTCTTAGTTATCTGTAACAAAAACAATATATTTGTGGTTGATTTTGGACCAATCTATTCAGATTATTAAATTTATATTTACATATTCTACTACATATTCCTTCTCCGAATTTTTTATAATAATAGGGCCCAATATGTTTCTTTATGCGAAAAGTTACTTTGTCTAATTTTTCATTTATTAGTGCAAATTGGTTAAACTATTCCAATTATTTTTTACAACAATAATAAAGAATCAATTTATTACCATTGGATCAATTAAAAATTCAATGGAATTGAAATTGTATGGTTTGTAATTAAAAGCGTTCAAAATTAAATAATTAAAAACTTTTGAATTTTAAGAAAATTTCCAAATAAATAGTAATTTTAAATGAGAAACATTATTCAATTTCAATTGCAAAATTAAAGCCAATGAAAGGGAAAAATGAAACATTTAGCGCCCAACATGAAAATTCAGAACTCTAAAGTTCTAACCATTTAAAATTACTGAAATTTTTCAATTACTGATGTATCAATTTCGGATAGTTTAATTTTTCTCTTTTTTTAAATCTTGAACTTAATTTTTTTTAACTTTAAAACTTCCTTTAGAATTATTATTCATTTTAGAAATTGTCCGATCAAATATTTTTCACTTTGAAATGATTTATTTGATTCAAATTTTGTTAATTATACAATTTTAAGCTTTTCCATTCGAAATTGCTTCATATTTGCACCCAAAATTATAAAATTCCAAACTGACTATTAAGTCTTTCAATATGAAATTTTGAAATATTTAATAGCGGAATTCTCCTGGCATTTTGAATATTTGAATTTGAAACTACAATATTGTTAAATTTAAAATTCGAAACCGCCAAAAATTAGTTTAATAAAAAACTTTCGTTACAATGCCTCAATGACTAAACTGTTTTAGAGTTGCGCATTCGAAACTATAATTTAAAATTAAAATTATAGAAATTTTAAAGATGACAAATATAATATTAAAAAGTATCAAATCATGTAGTATCAAGTGACATTCAAAACGACTGGATAGATTTTTTGTTCAATAATGTAATTTCTATAAAAAAAAATCACTGTCATTTTCACCGTTCAAAATTATAGAATTTTAAATATTGCGTAAAATATTGAGAACCCTTAAAGTAAAATTATTCTAAGTAATTTGAAAATTATATGCTTTCTAATTGGAAACTTTCAAAACTTGGCAAACGCGCGAATTATGAAATAGGGATTTTTTCCCCGGTGCAAGTTTCTCCCGATTTTCTCGGGTCGGTGGCCACCCTGTTAAATGAAAAAAAAAACAACATGGTCTTCATTCAGAGAAAAGAAAATACAGAAAACAAAAATACAAACCTTATTTAAGTCATCCTGCGCTCCAGTCGTTATGCGGCCAAAAAATATTTCTTCGGAAACTCTCCCACCGAGAGTCATACACATTCGATCGAACAACTGTTCTTTTGTGTAGAGGTATTGTTCACGGGGTAAATACTGTGCGTATCCTAAACCTTTTCCTCGAGGAATAATGGAAACCTAAACAGAAATAAAATTATTAATTATCAATTCGATACTTCCGTGTTAAAAGAACCTCACTCGAAGTGTACGTCTGTTCAGTTTTTTGATTTCTTTGTATTCTCTTGAATTATTTTGAATTGCAAGAATTGCTTTTAACCCTTGTCAAATTCTTTTGACTTCCTTGAAATATTCTGAATTCCACTCACGGTGGGTCTCTACTGACTTCAAACTTAAAGAGCTTGTACCACCAGTTTTTTTTGTGTTTACACTTCTGGCATATCTCACAATCAATTTGAACAACAAATTAACAAAACCGCCTGGGTCCTTTTTGAGAAAACTTTTTTTGAAGAGGTTAATTAACATCTTTTTATAAAAACAACTGAAAAGTGGTCCCAAGAACCTCTCCCGGAATGGAAGTGTGTAAAATTCGCTGCAAACATAAAACAAATCAAGTGTTCTATCTCTAAAAGTTTCGCAATTATGGTACTCAAAAGTTGATTTCGAGTCAATAATTTTGTTGAAAAAGCTAGTTTTGGCGAAATTACTTATTTCCTAGGCACCGTTGGTGAAAGTTGCCAGTGAATAAATTAAATTAAACTCAATTTTGAGTTGATCTAAAAAACACAAAGCTCTAGCTCTAAAAGCACCGAAATTATGGATTTAGGCAAATGACACTTTTTTAAATGAAATTTTGTTAAATTTTTGTATTAAATTTCGCGTTTTCCGAAATGACTCATTTCCTGAACATCGTAAATAAAATTATCCACTAAATGAAGGTAGACTCAATTTTGAGTAAATTGAAAACGCATGCCATAATATCGAGGCTATTAGAGATATAAAACTTTGTTTTTTATTGTTTATTTCAGGGATCACAGCGCAAATGAACTCAACAGGGAACTTTTTTACGAAAAAGGGGAAATATTAAACATTTATTTTTATATTTAGAAAAGAAGAAACAATCTTTTTGCAAGAGACTGTACAGTTCTCAAATAATGTTAAAAGATTTTTCAATGATTTCTGCGATTAAACATTTTTTCAAATGGGTTATATGTACTGAGGTCGTTTAAAATCCATTCATGCCGATATAAAAAATCCGAGAAAACAGGATATTTTTTAAATAAAAAATTAAAAAAGAAGAAAGGTGCATGTTTCTTTATAAATAAATGATTTTAATTTTAAGAAATATCATTTCTGATGGTTTTTTGTAGAAAATGAAGATTAAAGATTTTGGGTTGGAATTTGATTGGTACTTCGGTACTGAAAAAGTGGCAAATAGTTTTATTTAAGGGCTTTTTCTTTGAAAAAAGAAGTATTTTTATATTTTACTGCATTTAAAAACTTGTATGAACGAAAACAAAATATATGACCGTCCTCAGGTCTGAACAAAGTAATCAAGACGGGGATCTAACAGCCGGAAATATGAAATTTGAAAGGGTTAGCGAGTTTAAATACCTCGGGTCAATTATAACTAGCGAAAATAGGATTAAAACGGAAATCAACGCGCGGCTGCACGCTGGCAATGGGTGCTATTATGCAGCAACCACGCTATTAAAATCGCGATTGCTATCTAGAAACATCAAAGTGAGAATTTACAAAACGATAATAATGCCGGTCGTCATGTACGGGTGCGAAACGTGGGCGCTGACGAAAGGAGATGAGAATAGGTTTAGAGTTTTTGAGAATAAAGTACTTAGAAAAATCTATGGTCCTAAAAGGGACGAAGAGACAGGTGAATGGAGAAAACTGCATAATGATGAGCTGCATGCTCTCTACGGGTCAGCAAATATTAATAGAGTAATGAAAGCGCGTAAACTAAGATGGGCGGGGCATGTAGCAAGAATGGGAAACGAAAGAACGGTGGCGCAAGTTTTAAGAGGGAGGCCGACTGGCAAGAGACCCTTAGGCAGACCAAGAAACAGATGGGAGAAAAATGTAAGGGATGATTTAAAAGAACTAGGACATGATTACTTAAACTGGATGGAGGATGCACAGGATAGAGATATGTGGCGGTCTCGGGTTAGTGAGGCAATGAACTTCCGAGTTCGAACTGCTAATCTATAATAATAATAATAATGAAGAGGAAGTTGATTAGGGAAAGGTTTAAAAAAGGCAGCAGGTTAGGAAATTTAAAAAAAAAAAGGAACGCAATCGCGCGAACCGTGTATTCATGCCCCAGGATATTAAAAGTTCTAAAATTGTTTGAAACGAAATGTCTTGAAATTCTTTAAAAATATTTTAAAATAACTTGAAATATTTAACATCCTTCGAAATTTTTCTATGGCCTTCATATCCCTTGAAATAAAATTTATTTCCTAAGTTCTCTAGAAAAGCGTTAAAATTCATTGAAATTTATTGAAATCGTAAAACTTCATTAAAACATGTAGAAATTATTTGAAATTTCATGAATGTCAAGTAAATTAAAATTATTCATTAAATTTATCTACAAAAAAAAAACGTTTAAATAAAATGCACGCGAGGGTTCACCTCCCTACATTTTTATTTTCTAAGATTGAAAACATAAACTATTTACAAATCCATAATATCCCATTTTTAAATATGAAAAGTTCTAAACATTTTTGAAACGAATTGAATAATTTAAGGAATTATTAATTCTAGTTGGTAAGATATGTTAAAAAAAACTCGTACTTTCGTGATTTTAATATTGTCATAGATGACAATATTTTTTATGTACCTGGAATCTTAACTGTTTCCATAAATTTTATTAGTAACATATTGTTAAATTTTAAATAGTGATATTTTTTTAATCTTCATTAAAAATGGTTCATATTTGAAAAAGTGATATGTACAATTGATAATTCAGAAATTGTTGAATTTAAACAGTCTCGAAATTGTCTATTATTGCAAAATCAAAATTAAGTATTAAGTGAAAAATGGTTTATTTTTTAAATAAAAATGACCACTTTTGGTTTTATTTAGGTCTCAAAGAAAAGCTTAGATTTCTACATTTAAAAGAAAATTAAGAGAAAGTTTGTTTACAGTTTGATAAATCTTTAGATTACTTAAAAATTATAATATAAAAAATAAATTTGCTGAACTATGAAAAGCTGTTTTTTTTTCAATTTTGTAGAATATATTACGTTTACTCATGTCTTAAAATTACGCGATTACAATTTAAAATAAAAATTGTTTCATGTTTCAGTTTGAGAATCATGTAGCTTTTCTTCTACAGTAAAATATTACTAAATTTTGAGCAGTTACGTTTTTCATATATTTTAAATTATCTCATAACGAGCATTTTAATTTTATATTATTCGACTTGAAAAATTTTCAACGCAAAATGTCTCATTTTTAGGCACTTCTTGTACGAAGTTGTTCAATGAAACCATTTTAAAAACCATACAGAAATTTTGCGTCTAATTTTTTTCAAGCATCTCTTCACACAAAAGAAAAGTACCTACAGAAATAAATTGAAAAACTAATTCTTTCTTTACTTTAGAACTCTTTGGAAAAAGGCAGTGACGTTTTTATTTAGTTTTAATTAATTGAAAATCGAGTTTGCCTTTTATTATTCCTATCAACAACAAACTTTTTATTTTAATTTGAGCACTTTTTAGATCGTTTCAGCTATCTTTAAATGATCCTAAAGTAATGACAATCCTAACACAATGAAAATCGTTATTCAAATTTAAACTGAAGAATCTTCAATATGTGCAGTACAGATGGATCATCGTACTTCATTATAGTGAGTTTCAAAAATATTTCATTTATATAGATTCGGCGAAAAAATAGTTCAGCTTTTAAGTTTTATTTAAGTCATAAATATTTTCATTGGACATTAGTCAAACTTAGAAAAGTAAAACTAATTTTAAATATAATAATTTTGTAGATATAAAATGAACAATTTTGTTTTCAAAAATTGTAGGTTTAAAAAGAAACGTGGAAAAAGGGGAAACGAAGAGGAATGTGGGAAATACTGTAAACCATGTAATTCACTAAACAAGAATTGTATAAAAAAAGTCATTTGCCGAAGTTCACAATTTCGGTGCTACTAGAGCCTGATCTTTTTTTAAATCTACTCAAAATTGAGTCTACATTAATTTATTTACTGTCAACTTTCACCAGCGATGTCTAGGAAATGAGTAATTTCACAAAAACTAGAATTTTTCATTTTGTCAACCACATTATTCGCTTAAAATTGAATTGCGCTGAAAGGAGGCAATTTTTAAAACACTAATATTTTCCCACTTTCACACCATTTTTCGAAAATACTGAATTCAAATAACTCTGAAAGTTACGAGGAATTCCGATAATTTAGAGCATTCAAAGAAATTCGGAGTATTAAAAAGAATTTAAGAGCTTGAATGCGAAGGAATTGAAAAAAGACTACCTTTAAAAGGGGATCCGCGTGTTCGAGGAACCAACCAACAACTGCGTGACCTGCTTCGTGGTAGGCCACCGTCTTCTTTTCTTCGGGTTGTAAAACACGGGACTTCTTTTCCATTCCAGCTACGACTCGTTCAATTGCCTGCTCGAAATTCTTCAGCTCAATTTCAGTCTTCATGTCCCTCGCAGCTATCAAAGCCGCTTCGTTACAAACATTGGCAATATCGGCACCTAAACAAAAATTAATTTCTTTCAAGTCTCATTCAAAATGTTATTTATATTACTACTGAATTATACGATGTAAATGAAAAATTACCTGTGAATCCAGGCGTGAGAGATGCCATTTTCCTTGCCAACTCATTTTTATCCAACGAGGTTTTTAGTGGCTCTAAGTGAACTTTGAAGATTGAAGCACGACCCTTGATATCAGGAGCTGGGACGAAAATTTGCCTATCAAATCTACCAGGTCGTAAAAGAGCCTTGTCCAAAACATCTACTCTGTTCGTGGCAGCCAAGACGACTACGTTTGTTGTCGTATTGAAACCTTGTTAAGTAATAATGTATGAGAAATATTGTTGAATATTTGATTAAATTAAAATAATTAAATTAAAATAGCCAATGTGAAACTCTTCTGAATTTGAAACATTTCAAATACAAAATTGTAAGAATTAATCTTTTTCTAGAATCATCTTTTTTTAGAAAATCAATTTTTTTGTTGTTAAAAGTGCAACTGCTTGTTGAAAAATTAATCTGTTTTAGTTGAGGATTCAAGTATTTTGTTCAAAACTCGTCTTCGTTACTTAAATCTAACTATTTTTTAGTTTAAAGTAGAATATTATTTGTTGAAATATTTACTATTACATTTTCATTCAAAATTCATATTTTTAGATAGAGAATTTAATTCCTTGGTTGACAATTGAAGTACTTCCTCAAAATTTAATTTTTTTCGTTGAAGATTCATAATCTCAGTCGAAAATTAGTTTTTTCTTGTTGTTGAAAAATAGCTTTTTAAACTGGAAATTTAACGATTTTGTTTAAAATTCAACTGATTGGTTGTACAGGGATCACAGCGCGAAAGGAGCTCAAAAAAGGGGAAATAGGGTGGTTTTCTCACGAAAAAGGGGAAAATAGGGGAAATATTAAACATTTATTTTCATATGTCGAAAAGAACAAACAATCTTTTTGTAAGAAGTGTTACATTTTTAAATAATTTTCAATGATTTCAAAAAATCAATGAATTCAAAAAACATGTGTTTGTTCATTTTCAAAATAATTGTAACTGAGCAAGAAATTTATTTTTAAATTTCACAATTTTAAATTTTCAACACATAAGATAATTGTTGAATTTTGAAGGCTGAAAGAAGAATTTTCTACAATGCAGTTGATTTTTCAACACGAAAATAGGAATTTTCAATTAAAAAGTTAATTTTCAACCAAACATTAAAATTTTTAGTAAAAAAACCTAGTTTTTAACAAACAAAGAAACATAAACTAAAATGATGATTTTTTGACTAAAAAATGAATTTTTAGCAAAGTAGTTCAAAATTCGACCAATTAGTTGAATTCTCTACAAACTTTTGAATTTTCCAGAGAAAATTCAAATTTTCTACAAAACCAAAAAAGATTTTTTAGTCGATAAAGAAAAAAAATTGTATTCAAAATGCCGAATTTTAAAGCAAGAAGATTATTTTTCTACGAAAAAGACGAATTTTTAACAAATTACATAAATTTGTAACCAAATATTTGAATTAGAAAAAAATATCAACTTTAAACCAAAAATGGAATTGCTACATTTTCATTTCAATAAAGAAATTTTCAAATGAAAGACCAATTTTCTACCAAATTATTGAATTTTCGAGCGAAAAAAAAGAAGTTTCTACAATACATTCGAATTTTTAACTCAAAAATATAAGCTTTCAATACAAAAAATAATTTGCAATGAAAAATTGCAATTTTCAGTTTAAAAAAATGAATTTTTAAGAAAGTAATTAGTTGATGTTAGTGAGTGTCGACCAGGTAAAAGATTCAGTTTTCTGCCAAAAAATATAACTTTTGAACGTTGAACTTGCAACAAAATAGCTGAATTTCCTACTAAAAAAGATAAATTTTCAAACAGAAATGGAATAGTTCGATCGTGAGTTTAAAGAAATTTATTTTCAACGAAAAAAAAGTTTCAACAACAGTTAAATTTTCAAGTGAAGAGTTAACAAAATTAAATATTGCTCAAGTCAGAACATTTAAAATTGCAGATGATGAATTTTGAATATTCCATTTTTTAATTAGGTATTTAACTTTGTACATTTCAACCAAAATGTGTTAATCTTCTAATACTTATTTAAAAAGTACTACATATTTCGTAACTGTTTCAATTTTATATTGGATAATAACTTCTGTCTCCAGTTTTCACATTTTCAACTTGCTTTAAAATGTTTCATCTTCAAATTTTTTTAAAGAGTATTTATTTTTAATGGTCTGCACTTGAAACGTGTACCTTATTTATTCATAAATAATTTATTGAAGTGCTAAAATTGCTTGATATATTATTCAATAATGGTTGCATTTTGAAACATCGTATATTTAAAGAGAAAAGGGGAAAAAGAGGAAGTTTTTTGAGAATAGGGGGAACACGAGGAATTTCAAGAAAAAAGTTGAAACTAAGCAAAAAAGGGGAAGACTGTGCACCCTGGTTGTAAATTAATTTTCTGGCTAAAAATTGATATTCTCTGCTTGAAAATTTAACAGTTTGGTATAAAATTCAACTATTTGATATAAAATGAAACTATTTTCTAGAAAAATAATTACAACAAATTAATCACATAAAATTTGGACTAACATCACATCCACTCTTCAAAACATTAATTTGAAAATGTATGTAAATGTTGAAAATGCGTCTTTTTTGGTAAAAAACTAAACTATATATTTGTATTTTCAAGTTGAGAATGCAACTGTTTTGTAGAGAATTCATCTCTTTGGTTTGAAAATTCAAGTTTTCTGTCGGTCCCTAATCAGCCATTGAGACCATATGTAGCAAATTAGCGAAGAAGTTCAAAAATATTTTTTAAGTAAAAGTAAAAAAGTCGTAGCATTAGTGGACAACTGTGGAAAAACAGTGTATTTAGTGTGATTTTTTTCGAAATAGTAGGAAAATAGAGTGATCGCTCAAAAAAAAGTGTGAAATAGTGTCAATAGTGTGGTGAGTCCGAGGCCTGCATACATGAAAATGTTACAAATTGCATAATTTCATTTGATATAAAGTTATTGTCATTTAAGTGACTGGAAAGGTTTTTCTATTAATTTTTTTAAATTTCCGATCCACCGGCCACCCTATACTGCGAATAGAAAATCTTACCATCCATTTCTACAAGAAGTTGATTTAATGTGTTCTCCTGTTCAGAATGTCCACCCCAGGATCTTCCACCTCGCTTCCTACCGACGGCGTCAATTTCGTCAATAAATAATATGCAAGGTGCGTGTTTCCTTGCCATTGCAAACATGTCCCGCACTCTTGATGGACCGACTCCCACGAACATCTCCAAGAATTCGGAACCCGAAACAGTAATAAAAGGCACGTTCGCTTCACCTGCTGTTGCTTTTGCTAACAAGGTCTTTCCTGTTCCAGGAGGTCCTGAAAAATAATAAGATTTTAACATTCAAATCTTATTTAGAATCTTAAATCACAACTCTAGATTTGAGTTAAGATAAAAAAAATTGAAAATATCGTGCCCCTTCAATATTATTTGTGTTTTGAGGAATAATTTTTTAATTATAGAGTTTTATCAAGCGTACTTTCTCAAACATTATCATATGAGCCATTTATTTTCACTTTACTTCGTATCAAAATAAATTCTAATACATGTAAGTGAATTTCAGCCGGTAACGCATCCCCTGACTACCTTTTTTCAAATTTGAGGCGTCATATCTTTGAAAAGAAAGCTTAAGATTTCATTGTCAATACAGGTATTTCTTCAGAATTAATTGCAGAATTGCACAAAAAAGCTTCTTTCTTATTTCCAATTGTAGTTGCAGTTATAAATTGAAACTTTCAAATTATCTAATTAATTATTGTAAATATTACAACACATTTTATAATAGTGCTTTTCGCTAAAAATTAGTGTTTTTAAAGGAATTTTCATATGAAATCCTAAAACTTTGAAAAATATTTAAATTGTAGGTTGTGTTACTTTTTTTTCATTGGAAATGAGCATTTTAAAAAAATCATCAAGATTCACCACTCCATCATTTTAGGTTATGTTGGCGCTCTACACTGGAAATGTTTTTTTTAAAGCAAAAATCATTATAATTTGAAGAAGATTTAGAATCGTTTAACAGTTATCGATTATGTTAGTGTTTTTCGTCGGAAATTGGTATTTTTATTTTCTTAATTACATTTTCAAGAAGATTCACAGCTTATAAACAATTTTAAGTTATGTGAGCGTTTTACACAATAAATTGGGGGTTTAAAGTAAAAATCACTATAGCTTGAACAAGATTTGCAATTTTTGAACAGATTGAGAAGATTTGAAAACGATTTTCTGTTATGTTAGTGTTTTTCGTAGGAAATTATTGGCATTTTTAATAACAAATTATTAGATTTTATCGAATATTTACAATGTTTGTAAATGCGTTTCATCTAAAATTATTATTTTAAAACAAAAAATCGTTAGATTAACATATAATGATTCTTGTTTAAAATAAATAATAACATTTATAAATCTGAGCAATATCGGATTTTGTTAATGTTGTTTTGTCGCCAATTGACATTCTTATTCAAAAATCGCTATATTTCACAGAAGATTGATCATTTTTTAACAATTTTAGGTTACGTTGACGCTTTACGCCGAAAGTTCGATTTTCGAACAAAAATACATCATTTGAACAAGATTCCGAATCTTCTAACAATATTTTTATTATTCTTTCAGCGAAAATGAGTTTTTTTAATAAACAAAAATTATGTTCTAAGATTTACGACTTTTTATTTATTTTACGTTATGTTAATATTCTTCATCGGATATCGGGCATTTTAAACGAAAGAACATTAGGTTTAAAAGACGATTTGCAATCTTAAATAATTTTGTGTTGTGCCATGTTAGTATTTTAAGTCTAAAATTACTATTGTTAATCAAAATTCATTAGAATTCAAAGAAAGTTAACAACATTTGAACAACAATAGGTTATGTTATTATGTTTCGTCAGAAATTGGTATTTTTGAAAAAAAGGGCAGTGACAAAAAATATCACTTTTGTGTGCATGATAAATACATAATAATTAGATTATTAATGTAAAATTTCATTATTTAACCAAAGCCAAACATATTCAGCAGAATTAAAATATGCATTTGACGTGAGCAAACTATTTTTTTATTTCATATATGTACTTTATATATATATTTTATTTTTATATTATTTATATTTATTTTTATTTGTTATTTATATTATATATATATATATATATATATATTGAGGTTCACGAATAGCAATAATCTTGAAAATTTAATCCAATTTCTATATTAGGATATTAGGAGAAAAGTTCTGGGACCAACGTAAAATTGACAGGATGATTTGAGCAAGAACTGATTTAAATACCCCCTAAATTCCAGATTTTTTTCGGTTTTATTTCTAAGAGGTATTGATCCAGAAAAATATGGAAAACCTATAAAGTAGCAAGTTTTGAAGTGAAATTTGTCATATATTACAGGATCAAGATAAATATATAGAAAAATAGTTATTTTTCATTCATTGTAAAAATACCATTACGACTGTTTTTTAACAATAAAGTTACTTATGCTCACGTCAAATATAAATTGAAATACTGTTGTATGCGTCTGTCTTGATAAAATAAAATGTTACACTATAGATCTTGAATTGCAGTTTATATAAAAATAATGTAACAAATATATCCAGAAAACTTAGTAAATGGAATCTTATAGGAAATTCGAATCAAATTTAAATATTCGATTTTAATTCTACCTTGATTATGAATGAATATTGAAAGTAAGTTGTCGGATTATAAACACATGCGGCGAGTCATATTTTGGTTATGAGAAAAATAATCTGCTAACTTTAAATAATTGTAAGTAAATGAAAAAAATTGTGCCATTCATACTGAATTTACTTTCATTTTCTTGCTATAATAAAGAAACTTCTGTGAATCATACACAAAGTTCTCAAATTATATAAGATTTTCTTCAAAATCTGAAACAAAATATTGTAAAATGAACCGACCTTCTTTCTCATAAGAATGGGTAGATAGTGCGAGCATAGCGCGCACAATGTTCAAGTTATATTATATATTATATTATATAATTCGGAAGTTAAAACATCAATTTTCATCAATTATCAAAAATATTGTCCTTATTTTTCTATTATTTCATTATAGTTATATTAATTTTATATGTTAATTTAAAAACTGCGTGAGACGCAACAACAGAATCGTGCGCGTAGCAAGCGTGTTTGTTTTCTAGTATTATAAAAAAAAAGAATAACGAAATTAAAATGATAAAATAAGAGCGCATTTCTTCATCTCAAAAATCATTATTTTTACACATAATGTAACTGAAATACTTTTTTTCTATTCAATACAAAATCGAATAACTCTAACTTTTTTATTTCCATCCATTCAGCTTTAGTATTTTTAAATATTTGTCTTGAAATTACCTGTTAACATTGCTCCTTTGGGGATTTTAGCACCAAGGTCCATATACTGTTGAGGATTTTTGAGGAAATTCACGAACTCCATGATCTCGATTTTGGCTTCTTCGCAGCCAGCAACATCCCTAAAAAATTGAATTCAAAGTTGCAGATTTATCAAAAAACTTGATCAATTTTTCATTTAGAGATAAATTCTTACTTGAATCTGACTCCAATGTCTTTGGTGTTTATTAATTTGGCAGTCGATTCCATAACTCCACCGAAAAGTCCACCCTTCCGGCCGCCTTTGCCGCCCATCATTTGAGCGGATCGACTAAGTCCATAGAGTAAAAATCCTAGAACAGAAATAACGAGAGTTTAAAGATTAAACGCATATCCTTGCATTACTAATTTACAAACCTAAAAGTGCCAGTGTTGGTAAATATCCGGCTATCTGCGCAAGTTCTAATTCAGTTTTATATATAACAGGGATGTGATTCTGGGGTTCTATGTTCATTTCAAGCTGAGCGTTCTCCAAATTTCTCTCGAAAGTATCGGCACTGCCGATGTTAAACCACAGCGACTGTTGATCAGATCAAAATTTGTTCAAATTTTTATAAATATACAATGATGTAGACCTAAAAGAAAAAGTGGTCTGGGTGGTACTTTTCATAAACTACGTTACCAGTTCGAGGAGAAAAGGGCTATAAACTAGGGGGGAGGAGAGGCCGGTTATAAGTGGAAATAACGTTACAAACTTAGATCAAATTTAGAATTTAAACCCAATAAGGAAATCTAACTACATTTTCGGAAAAAATGTAATATTTTGTATTGAAAAAACTACGATTATATTTTTGGTTCAGAAATCATCTCCTTTGGTTAAAAATTATATTATTTGGTTGAAAATTTAATTATTTTCTTGAAAATGCAACAATACTGTTAAAACGTAATCTTTTTAATCAAAAATGTAACTACTTTATTAAAGATTCATTTTTTTAGTTGAAGGTTCATCTCATTAGTTCAAAATTTAACTATTTTTATGAAAGATCGTTTCATGTTTGGCTGATAATAAATTTTTTGAACTGACAATTAAACTATTCCATTTTTGGTATAAAATGTATCTTCAGCAGTTGAAAATTCAACTATTTAGTTAATAACTTATATTTTTTAGTTCATAGTTCAACTTTTTGGTTGAACATTTATGTATTTTGTTGAAAATTTGCTTTCTTGGTAGAAATTCAATCTTCTTGGTTGAAAATGTATCCTTTTTGGTTAAAAATACAAATCTTTTAGTTGAAATATCAGCTGTCAGATACTTCGTTGAGAAATCATCTTTTTTGGTTGAAAATTCGATTATTTTACTTATAGTTAATACTACTTTGTAAAAAAATTAACTTTTTATTTAGGACTCATAATTTAAGTTGAAAATTCAACTATTTACTTTCGATTGAAATTTTATGTTAAAAATTCTACTGTATTGTAGGAAATTAAGTTTTAACATTTTTAAATCATATTTTTGGGTTGAAAATTCACCTTTTCTGTAGATAATTCGTCTTTTTGGCTTTAAAATTAAATAATTTTGTTCAAAATTCATATATTTTGTTCAAAATTCGTTCAAAAATTTTTTTTAACTGAAAATTTAACTATTTCATTTTTGGTTAAAACTTTATCCTGTATATTGGATAAGTTGGAAATTCGTCTCTTTTGACAGAACATTAATCTCCTTGGTCGAAAATTCATCTTTTTGGTTGAAAATCTAACAATTTTGTTGAAAATTAGTTTTTTTTTTTGTTCAAAGAGAAAACAGAGTTTTTATCTGAAGATTTAACTATTCCACTTTTGGTTGAAACTTGATCCTGTATAATGTATATTGTATAAGTTAACGATTTAACTATTTGGTAGAAAATTCATATATTTTGTTAAGAAGTCGTCCTTTTAGATAGAAAATTATTTTTACTTGTTGAAAGTTTAACTTTTTGACTGACAACTCAACTATCTTCTTAAAAATTCATCTTTCTGGATTGAAAATGATCTTTTTTGTTAAAAATATTACATTTTTCCGGCTTACAAATTCACTTTTTTCTGAAGCATTCGACTTTTTAGCTTAAAAATATCACCCTTCTGTTAAAAATTCATCTGTCGTGGTAGAAAAGTCATCTTGCTTGGTTGAAAATGAACTTTTTTCATGACGATTCAACTGTCTTCTAAGAAATGTGTATTTAGGTCTTGAAAATTCAAATATTTGACCAAATTTTAATCTTTTTCGTTTAAAAATTCAACCATTTTAGTAGAAATTCCACTAGTTTGTTAAATATCGAATTATTTTTGGAAAATTTTACTATTTTTTTAGTCATAATTTTTGGCCGAAAATTCAACTATGTTGTTAAAAATTCATCCTTTTGGATTGAAAATTCATCTTTTATGTTACAAAAGTCATCCTTCTTGATTGAAAATGTAGCTTTCTTGTGCGTGTCTTTTTGACTTTCAAATTTTACTATTTAGTTGAATCTTAAACTACTTTTTGAAAAACTCGTCTCTTTTACTGGAAAGTTTATCTGTTAGGTTGCTAATGCAACTATTTGGTTGAAAATTATTATTTTTTTAATTCGCCCTTTTGTGTTGAAAATGCATCTCTTTTTGGGTAGAAAATATTTTGTTTGTTTGTTGAAAATGCAATATATTTCGGCTTGAAATCTTAAGAATTTAATGGGTTTTGTACTGAATTAAATATGTTATCTACACTAATAAAAAAAAACCCAAAATTGGTAACGTAGTTTATGGATGGCCGATAACTGAAAAATTGTCCGTGTGACAAGAAAGTGGCTTGCCACAGCACAGTGGGCTAAAGTGAAAAAGTTCGTGAAAAAATTGTAGAACTTTTGACAGGGATGACCTAGAGCCTAGAGGGATACATTTTTTGAGATTTACAGATGAATACCTACAGAATAGAGGAAGAATACGAAGAAGCTGAAAAAATATATTTTTTATCTTGAAAATCTAGGTTAAATTCAACATTTTTTGTATTATTGGATACCATGGGCGCTCAGATATTATATTACATATGTTACACATATATTCTAATAGATTTCGTCATGCCGAATCCAAAAATGTGCTTTAAATCAGCCTAGAACTAATGTGAATTTGACTATTTGTCGTATTGAAGCGTTTTGGGATCGTCGAATTGAAATACAAATTAAGAATGTCAACATTCATAATGGTGGATCAAATATGGTAGACCAAAATTGTAAGACCAAGCAGATATGACTGAAAATTACTGTACGGGGGTTTTCGGGTCGCTGATTTCGAATCCAAAATCAAAATTTCAAAATTCAAAATGAAGGATCCATTTAAATTGTCATTTTCATTTTAAATGTGTGATGCAGTATTACATTAGACATTTAACATTTTTAAATTACAAACAGGAAGTCCTAGGCTAATTTAAAGTCCATATTTGGATTCGGTATAACGAAATCTATTAGAATATATGTGTAACATATGTAAAAAGTTCTACGATTTTGTAACGAACCTTTTCACTTTAGCCCACTGTGCGCCGCCAGGCCTTCAAAAAAGTACACTGGAGGCGCCAGGCCCCGACTACACCACTGTAAATATAAGAATGAATTGCTAAAAAACTTACTGAGCCATCAGCTGAGGCACCGGGCACGAGTCGAACGCGGACCCATTTTTTATTAACAACTTCTAATTTATCCACTACACCTTTGTTCAAATAACTGAAATAAATTTAATTTTAATTTAGTAAACAAAATATTAGAATACAGTGAGGTCTCCTTTATTTCAAGTCCCCCGTACACGGCTATTTCAAATTGCACAGTTCCGTCAACACCCACCACGGTCCCTGTACACTCTCCTCCGCGTTAGTGGCTGACCAATTAAAAAAAAGGCCCGAAGAACGCCCTCGTTTGTTCAAATTGAGTGTTTTATCATTACGTCATGGGAATACATTACACGACTTTTTCGAGAAACTATTCTAAGCGTAAGTCATAAATGAACGAATCGTAATATTTCTCAAGTACAGAATCTATTTTCTCAGTCATGTTCCGTTCTTTTGTCGATTCACGACTTTTCACTGTCACGAAGTAAAATAAAATATCCTAGATTTCAAGTTAGTGATTAGATCGCGTACTTGCTAACCTCAAATTTCGGACAGCTGCTTGTATTTTGTGAAACTGAAAGGTCACCAATCGACAAAAGAATGGGACATGACTGAGAAAATAGATTTCACACTTGAGAAATATTACTCTTCAGACCTTTACCACTTACCTTTACGTTTAGAATATTTTCTCCAAAAAGTCGTATGGAGTTGCAGTCCCATGTGGTAACCTTCCTGACGACTGACATTTCCACCTAGCCTAGCATTGCCGCGAAATATTTGAGTCGTTTCTTGATTCTATTATATTGATTTTTAGTTGGCAAATTGTCGTACATAAAGAATCCTTACGTTTCAAGGACGCGGAAATATGGGAGACTTCACTGTATTTCAAATGCTGGATAAATTGTCTTGTTTACCTATTCACAAAATCCCTCCACGTAATTTCTCTTTGCATTGAACTCGAGGCCATAAGCATTACAATACCACAAACGCCTCCTCCAATTCCGAGGAGAAGCCATTTTTTGTCACCCTCGTTGAACGATTTACCTCCTCCTCCGAATCCGGAAAGCCCAAAGGAGAATGGATCGTCCTTCTTGGGTCCACCAGGTGAGGAACTTTTCGGAGGTGCTTGGGATTGTTGTTGAGTTCCTTTCGATCCTGGCTGATTTTCCGTTTTCTTTTCGGCTTCTTTCGCATTTTTTCCACTACAATTAAGATTCTGTCTCTTCCCACCTGAGAATACCAAATAATTGTAGAAAAATAAATAATTTTAGATGACGAAACAATTGTAAAGAAGAAAGCAATAGTTTCTTTTCAGTTTGGTTTAGGATCCTCCTCGGGATTCTCGAAAGTAGCATGCATTAAAACACAAAACTGCTGTACAGTTTAATACTTTACATTATTAGTTTATTTATTAGATTTTATATGAATATTTTATTGAATACTTCATTCGATACTTTATTAATTTCTATTTGCATTATTATTCAATTCATTAAAATCGAAAGGACCCCGCACAAAATGTATGGAAAAGGTCTTTCAGTCAAAGTTCGGTCAAGTTCAGTTTTCTGATTAGAGGTACTTTGTTGGATAGTTGAATGCAAATTCATCCTAAATAAAAACTGATAATCCATGACTCAATATATAATGTAAAATTATACTTGAGAACAATTTTAGCAAACCGAATTTTGATTTCAATTAGCAGAAATTGATAATATAAGTGAAACTATCAATTAATGAAGAAAGAAAGTTTCAATAACATTACCGTTATTTATTTAAAATTCGTACAATGTTACTAATACTTTTTTTTAATAAAAGTTGTAATACGTCATTTTAAATTTCCAAGACCTTTAGATAGTTCTTTATTTAACGTATTTTCAAACTTTAAAATTACATTTCAATTTACGTCATTCAATAAAAAAATGTACATTCATAATCTGTAAACTGTTTTTATTTTATACTATTATGAATTAAAAATCACAAAACTTACATTAGAATTTCTTATTCTTTTAATAAAAATAGGTTTTCGAAAAGTTCATCACTCAAAGGAAATTAAGCGACACGTATATATTCGAATTAAGAAATTTTTTTCAACAATGTTATGGATATTTGAATCTTGACATCAATTTTTCAAAAAGTCACCAATTTTTTATTTAAAATTCTATAGCTTTTGACCTAATTCAGATATTAAATTTTTTTTTTACAGATTCTGACGAGTTTTAATATTACAAGAAGTAAAAAATGTAGGGTGTTGCAGTAAATCTTTTGCCTTTTCTTCTTCGACTTTTGAAAATATTTTCTGAAAAGCCCACCTTTCTTATTTTTTGCAATATTTTCAAAACTTTTTGCTTAAGGAAGGCCTATCAGCTGGATGCAGGCTAACCCATTATTTAAACCAATAGATTTTTTTTCTGAAAATATAATTTTCTAATTTTTCTTGTAAACGATGCCAGATATCACAAGAGCAAGATAATTTTCTTGCAGTTATTTTTTAGATGTGCAAAATTTTTTGAATGTATCTTTCGTTGTTTCTGAGAAAAATGCTATAATTTGATTTTACGGTACTTCCCTTGACAAAAAAAAATGACTTAGCCCACATAAAACTTAATGGGTGTCTTCCTTACAGAACAGCAAATTAAAAAATTCTTAACGTCGTTAAAATTATTTTTATTTTAGGACCGGAAGTATCCGTAAAGAATTATAATTTGACTTGAGACTGGGAATTTTTAACATTGAACGAAAATTTCGGAAAAGAATTTTAATTCTTATTCAAAAGAAGGGAATTAAAAAAAATCCTGTTCCAAGTCACAATTCAATATAATTTTAAACTTTCTCTCTTTCAAATTTTGAAAACAGAGAGTTACTATATTTCTGAAATACAATTCTGATTAAGAACAGGAATTTTTGAAATAAATTTAAGTGTAATTTGGTATAGAAAATTTTCTAAAAGGAATTATCATTCTGAAATTGGACGCAGAATAAATCAATGAAATAGTTTTAAAAATGTCCGTAAAGAATTGTATTCTAATATTGGCTTGGAACAGGTAATTTTTAACATGGGAATTTTCGAAAATAATTTTAATTCTCATTTATAAACAGAAAATTTACAAAAAACAACCCCTATTCCGTATCATAATTTGTTTAATTTAAAAAATTCCTTTTTTGCAAATACAAATTATCCAGAATTTAAAACTTCCCTCTTTCAAATTTCATGAAGGAGGAAGTTTCTATATTTCCGTAAAGTATTTTAAATTAGACTTTAGGGCAGGGCGATACCACGCTGAAAACACCAGTTCCCGTTAGATCACTGAAGTTAAGCAGTGTTGGGCGCGGTTAGTACTTGGATGGGTGACCGTTCGGGGAATACTGCGTGTTGTTGACCCGTCGTGGGTGTGGTGGACCCACACTGGTAGTATTTATCCACCTAGAAACACTACCCGAATCGGGTAGTGAGGCAATGAACTTTCGAGTTCGAAATGCTAATCAATTTTTTTTTTTTTTTTAGGGCAGGGAATTCAAGTGAAGAATTATTATTTGATTAAGAACAGAGAATTTTGGACATGAAAGGGGAATTTTTGAAAATAATTATATTATTATACCGTTAAGCCATTTCTTTTTCGGGGTAGGCTTGACTTGCCCGGTGAGGAAAGGAGTAATGTGAGGTAGGGGGTATAGATTTATTAGATTTATCAAGAATTTTCGTGTTATTTATTTAAATGACACGTTCGTACTCATTCGTGTTTGAGGTTCCATGCCTAAAAATCTAGAAGAAAAAAGGAAAAACTTTTCAAGTTTTTTTGAAAGAACTGATTTTTACATTTTTTCTCTAAAAATTGGATCTTTCATGTTGCTACTTACGCCCTAGTCATTTTTAGAAATTTCGTATCCCGGTTCACCAAAATTTGGCACGATCATTAAAACTTTTCAATTAAACAATTTTAAATTAAATGCCTTCAAACTGCAAAATTGAAGAATTTACACATTTAAGAAGTGTAAAGTTCAAAAGATAAAAAAATATGTAATTCCAGGCTATTATGTTCAATGCTCTAAATTTTCGAATGAATCAACAAATTTGTGAAATTTCAAAATTATATCATTTTATGTAAGTAACTTTAACTTAGAAAAACTAAAAATGGAAAAATTACATTTTTTAAAATGAACACTTTTTAAATTAGAAGTTAAATTATTTTTACTTTAAGTCGTTACAAATTAATATTCCTTTAATTGTTATTTATGTAGCAAAATTTGTTTTGAAATCATTTTAAATATTCTCTTAAATTATTTTTAAAATTAAAAAAAATTAAAAACTTTCCCAGGAATCTTAAGATATTTTTTTGTATTATCTTAAAACTTTTCAAACTCGTGAAAAAGTTTTAAAATTTTATTTTAAAATCATTTTCAATTTTCCTAAGAATTTTAATAAAACAATTTCATTCTTTAGAAATCTTTAAGAACGCTTAAAAATCTTCTGAATTTTTTGTTTGAAATCTTCAAAAATCTACATTTTGTTTAAAAAATTTCGAAATCTTTTCAAGTTTTCAGTTATGTTTCAATCTTTTAAAAACTTCTAAATATTTCTACTTCTAAATGTTTCAAACAATGCAGCTTACAACTGTTTAGTTTTGAATATTTCATTTATAATTGCTAACTTTAAATAAGCAATCATACATTGCTAAATATTAAGACACTGTTCTTTTTCCTAATTAAAATTTTTCAAATTAAAGGGGTTAAAACTGAATTATTTTAGAATCAAAAGACATTTAAGTAGGATTTGAAAGCTAATAAATGCGTTTACTTATGAATCTATTAACTTTACATTTGTTTAGCAATTTTTAAACTACTAAGGCTTTTGAATCGAAACAGTTAAATATTTAACATTAAAATTGGTAAATTGTTTAATTTCGTGGATATTCAGAATCGTCCTGTAAAATCAATTATTGTTCCACTTTTAATACTCGAAATACAGTTCAATTTTAAAAATCACAAATTAAATTATATTTATAGTCCATCAACTAAAAACATTTTTTATCAAAAATTCTCAATTTCAAACGCTTCTAATTTTTAATTGTTTAAGTTTTCAAAACTGCATGATGTTAATGATGTTCATTTTTTAGAGAAAAGCTCAGCATTAAATTCTTTAAAACCTGGCTAGCTTGAATCTTTTCAATTTCTTTTCTTACACAATAATATTTAAACAATCAAAGTGATAAAGGTAGTATTTTTAAAAGTATAATTTTATATTTTCAGGGTGCTTATTCACGGAAAAAAATTTCAAAGTTTAAAATATTGTTTCTAACCGAATACAACTCTGATTGACTTTTGTTACTTTCCTCGAAATTTCATTACTCTCGAAGTTAATTCTACACACAAAAAAGTCGAGAAACAATGTTGACTTAATTTGTACAAAGATAATTATTGACTTTTTTTCTCGCATTTTTTGTTGGTGAAATTAACTTGGGCAATAACGAAATTTCTAGACCAAAAACAAAGTCAATGGGAGTAGGAATTGGGTAGAGAAAGTATATTTAAAAGGGGAAAATCTTGTTTAAAATTAAAAATAGAACCAAATTTGCGAAAGATTAATCCGAAAATGAAACCTACTGTTTAAATCAGAGTTGGATAGTAACTCATTGCAAGTAAGTTACTAAAAAGTTATGTTATTTGTAACTTTTAGGGTAACATTGTTACTATTTCAAAGAGCAACTTGTAATATAACTTAGTTACGATTTTTAGATTTGTGTAAAATTTGATCCCGTCCGTTTTTGTCAAATGTCCACGTTTTGAGACCTCCTGAACCCGAAAAACAGGTTTTTACGAACGTATCTGACTGTGTGTCTGTCTGTGAGCACGATAACTTTCGAAATAATTGACAGATTGGATTGGGCTTTGATATACTTTTTTACTGCTCCAAAATAAAGGTCGAGTTTGTTAGCCAGCTATTGTGGATAAAAATTCAAGAAGTGAGAGCATTTTCAAAATTTTTGAGGCCACTTTTATTTTAGCAATTGAAAATTCTATGTACGGCTGTTCATAGAATTTTAAAAAACCGAACAATTTATCCTTACGACTTTTTTCTATAGAAAAAAAAAATTTCCAGAGTTACAGCATTTACAAAATTCGAAAAAATAAAAGAAAATGAAAATTTAAAGCCAAACAATGGACGAGATGAAAAAAAAGTTAAGAGAAAAATGTTGCTTTTGAACACCCTACAAGATTGTCATAACAACTTTTTGAATTTTCTTGAAAAATCGAAAATTCAAATTTTGATCGCACAAAAAAAAAGAAAAATGAAGAATTTCATTTAGCGATCAAACTATACAAGATACGAGAAAAGACGAAGCAACAAAAATTGAGCATTTAAAAAAGATCTACAAATTTGTTGATAATCACTTTTTGATAGGACGCGTAGTTTTTGTTTAAATTGTTTAAAAAACTGCATCATAAACATAAAAAATAACATTTTTGGACAAACGACATAAGCTACAAAAAAAAATAATAAGACAAAGGTTGTTTAGCCAAAATAGAGCTACAAATTTATCATTAATTATTTTTTGATAGGATGCCTGGTTTATATAATAAGGCATTACAAGTTTATTTCGATAATATATTATTTTCATTGTGCAAATTTAAATTAAAAAATATTGTAGCACTGCTTCTAGTTCATAAAGCCATCAATAAAATGTCGTGCATTTGAACATTCATAATCTCAAGCACATTCCGAATTATATTAATTATTCTTAGTCTGCTTAGAAATTAAAAATTTGTAATCCAAAATCAAAATTAATAAATGTAAGCGTTAATGTAAAATAAAAGATAATGTATTATGAGGCAATAAAAATAATTTTCTGTACCTTAAAAATATTCAGCATTTTTCTGACTTTAAATAAATGTAACGTTATTGAAATTTCATCATTTTTGGTTGAAAATGCAACTGTTTGATTAAAGAAAAACTAATCTGTTTTGGTTAAAGATTCAACTACTTTGATAGATATTCATATTCTATTGTTGAAATATTAAATATTATATTTCTTGTCAAGAATTCATCTTTTTTGGTTAAAAATTCAACTACTCGGTGAAAAGTTGAGCTGCTTTGTTAAAAACTAGTTTCTTTGTTGAAGATTCATCGTTTTAGTTGACAAGTCATATTTTTGTTTGAAAATTTAACCATTTTGTTAAAAAACCTTTTTCTTTTAAAATTAGTAGTTTTAATACAAAACTTAATTATTCAATTTTTCGTTGAAAATTTATAATTTGTAGTAGAAAATTCAACTATTTGTTTGAGAGTTTATGTACTTTATCGACAATACGTGTTTTTAGTAGAAAATGAATATTTTTCGTTGAAATTTCATCTTTATGATTAAAAATTCATCTATTTTGTGAAAAATTCTTCTTTTTTATATTTGAAATAAATGGTTTTGAATACCACAATTATCTGTCACCGGATAATTGTAGTTTTGAATTGAAATTCAAGAATTCTGAATCAGACCAAAATCAAATTCAAAATCTCATTTAACGTCCAATAATAAAGTCAATATATAGAATTCCTGAAAATAAAACAAGAATTCAACGATAAAATTTGGACAACCACCAAAAAATGCTCCTATTGTAATTTCTAAAAAACAAAATAAAAAAAAATGTTTCTTTGGGCAAAAATCAAAAAGAGGAAAGAAAAATGAGAAGGCAACCAACCAAACCCCCTTCTTTCTCTTTTTCATTTCTTTCGTCTTTTTTATTTTTATTATTATCAAATCACATTTGATCACATTTGATAATAATAAAAATAAAAATTGTTTGCAACGGTTTTATCCAACTCCAGATTAAAAGTATCTCTAGGAATAACTGCGTGAAAGTCTCCTAACGTAATAAAAATAATTTTATGTATTTGAAAAAGATTTCTCCTTTTTTCCTTCCTTCATTTTAATAATACACAGACTAGTAGACACAACATTTTTCTGATTTCAAGTACATATATGGTTATTGATTAAAAATGAAATTCGTCTCATTGCTCAGGTTACTTTGGGCATTTAGCCGTAAGTGCATGCAGATGGCTAAGTGCCACCTTGGATTCAGGAAATTAGATGAAAGAAAGGACGAACCAGGTAGATTCGTATGTTTGCCGGCATTTGGCCTATTGCTCGGACAATAGGCTAAATGCCTATAATAAATATATTGCTGTTCACTTGCCAAAATATATTGCATATTTTTTATTTACTTTAATGCCTGTTTCTTTTTAAATTCAGTTTTTATGGATTATCATTCTAGTTATGTTATATTTTTTAATTATAAAATTGAAGAAGTGAAGAAAGTAACTTTTCATGTAACTTGAAGTTATTTTACCTAGTAACTGTCTTATTAACGGCTACAAGTAAAATAACTGTAACTAGTTACTCAAAAAAAGTAACTTACCCAACACTGTTTTAAATAAATGTTATTGACACTTCAAAATAAACAAACTTTCTTACCCGATCTAAAGAAGAATTCAAATCCTTTCTGAGGTCTTTCACAATACAACTGCCACTTCTGTTGCAAACGTTCGATAGCGGATAATCGTGTCCCATTATTTAGCATCGACAACTGTCTCCATAACTGAAATAAATACAACCACAAAAATCAAATTAACAAAATTCGTAAATTACACATTTAGAAAATCATCTGACTCAACTGTACACAAGTATTACATAATTATTGAGCATGTTTCTATATAATTTATAAAATAATTTAACTAAAAAAATAATTAATTTTAAATGTAATAAAATTCCTTGATTTCAATATAATAATGTCTCTCTAAAAATGATAGATATATATCAATTTCATATAAATATTTCAATTATCAATCTGTTGAACGCACTATGTCAAAAGCAATCACACGCCGTGAATTAAACACAGAAAAAAATACAGTGAAAGAAAATAGGAAGACGACCAAGAATTAAAGGTAGTCTTTTAAAAAATTATAAATTTTCACGAATGATTTAGTATTTTAGTAGTGATTAGGGATATGAGTTATATCACAAGATGAAATTTGAGGTTATGACAGGTTACTTCGATGTACCTGGTAATGATCAAAACGTCCCTTTTGTGCAGAATTACATACGAATCGTTCTATTTTGCCAGCCAGTGATAGCAATTGGTGAGCCATAGTTTATTCATTAATATTTTAACTATACAAGAAAGTGATAAAATCCGCTTTTATACACTGGCACACGAATTACCGGCTGCTAACCCTAACCACCATTTTCTTTCTTCTCCTGCATTCTTAAGCTCCGTTTTTATGTTCTTCGACGCCCTCAAGATCAATTTTTATGAATGTAACTAGTAACTTTCACGAAAAGTTACTAGAATGTGGGGAATACCTTACAAATTAAAATCGCGCGCGCAGAGGCGCGGTATTTTAACTTGCGTAATTTATTAAACAATTTGATGCAATTTTCTTATGACGGGAAAAAAGTTTCAACTTTTGTGACGTAACAAGATGATGCAAGGAATTTGTTAATACATTATTTAAATTATTGTAAAAGTGATATCAGAATTTACACTAGCTTAAAAGGCTCTCAAATCAGGTGAAATAAGGTGATTTTTCACGAAAATAGGGAAATAAATTCTCTTTTATAAAATTATTGTCATATTCTGAAAATTTCCAATCGAAATATAGTGAATTTTCGACAAAAATTTTGACCTTTAGACCCGAAGAGATGAATCACTTTCAACAAAAAGTTAATTTTCAACCAAGAAACATGAACTTTTTAACCAAATAGTTAATTTTTCAGTCAAAAACACAAAATAATTTTCAACCAGAGTTATATTTACAAACAAATAGTTGAACTATCAAACAAAAGAGACTATAAGTTTTTTCGAAAAAGATGAATTCTTGATTAAGAAAGATATATTTGCAATCCAAAATGATGAATTTTCTATTCAAAAAGACAAATGTTCAATAAGACAGTTGAATTTTCGACAAAAAATATGTATTTTTAGAAAATAGTTGAATTTTCAAAAAATAATCAAATTTTGAAACAAATAGTAGATTTTGTAACTAAAAGGGATGCATTCTAAACTAAAAACATAATAGTAGACTCTTTAAATAAAAAGAATCAACTTTGAACAAAAAATTTTACTTGTTAAGAAAATATAGTTGAATCTTCAGCCTGCATATTCTCTAGTTAAGCAAATTGTCGAATTTTCAAGCCCAAAAGGCGAATCTTTTATAAGACAGTTGAATTTTAAATTCAAAATAATAAACTTTCTCTTCTAAAAGACAATTATTCAATGAAAAAGTTGAATTTTCAACAAAAAAATTTAATGTTTAACAAAATAGTAAAATTTTTAACCAAGAGACGAATTCTGGACTAAAAGTATGATAACAGACTTTTCAAATAAAAAAATATGAACTTTCAACCATAAAAGTCTATAAAAATATTTTCAGACTTTTCAATTAAAAAGAATTAACTTTCAATCATAAAATATAAATTTTTAACAAAAAAATACTACTTTTCTACCGAAAGATGAATTTTCAATCCAGAATTTTGTATTTTAAAATAAGTTTAATAGAATAGTTGACTTTACAACAAAACCAAATTCTCCACCAAAGAGTAGAATTTTTAACCAAGAAATGAATTCTAAACCCAAAATATAATAATAGACTATTATAGTGATTCAGGATCTAAAATGCAGATTTTGGATTTTCGGTAGAAAATCATGCTTCAATCTATACTCTATAAATTATACTTCTATGTATGAAAGGAACATTCATTGTTGAACGAAACATTAATTTAAATATCTTAAATATAAAATGATCTTCGATATTTTAGCGGAGATTATTGGTAACACTAAGCACGATTTTTGAGCAAAATTAAAAACAAATTTGAAAAATTCTCGGTTTTCAAATAAATTCCCAACTTTTTCTCGATGCTCAAAATTCCAGGCTAATTCTCGGGTTTCCGGTCAGTAGCCACCCCGAGTTTGAAAATTCTTAATTTTAAATTGTACCAATTTTAAGACTACATTTGCAAATATTTATTTTCTGCTTATATAATGTTCTCGAAATTCTTCGCAGCCTAGTTTAATTTCCAAAAAATATGCATTTTCAGGGAAAAAATCTAGCAGCACATAATACTCTTTCTTAAAAAATTACTAATTTAATTACAACAGGCATCTACAGAATTTCATACATTGCTTATTAAAATATAACTTTAAATTTCCATGAGTTCATCCGCATCCGTTAACATTTCGTGAGAATGATCTCCACCACTTGGGACTGTAAACTTGGCACCAACCAAACAATTTTTCAAAGTTGTTCCTTCTTCAATTACACAGCCATTGCATAGAATGCTATTAGTAATCGCACATCTGAAAAATAAAATATAGTAAATATATAAAAATCTCAAATATAAAAAATATAAAAAATTTAGGATTACACTAATATTTGAAGTGATAATTTGAAATCGTAATTTCAATCCCTTACTTTTGTTTGATCGTCACGTTATCCATTAATATACTGTTAGCAATTCTAGTTTTTGTTTCCACAGTAGCTTTCGCTCCAATGTTGCTTTGTTTCAAAGAAGTTCTCTCATCAATAAATGCATTATTATCAATTCGACATTCCTGAACTTGTGTACTTTTTACAGTAGCGTTTGGTGATACATTGTTGCTTCCAATCTTCCACAATTTGTCGATCTATCAAATATTCATTTATTATTACTTGTTCAATCTAAAAAACGTGGCGTTACGATGGTAAAAAGCCTATTGACTTTTCTTTCATTACTTGAAGTTGCTTTATATCTTAAATTTGTGAAATTAAATCTACAAATCATCTGATGAATTATTATAAATATTATACATGATTTATGATAGTGCTTTTCCTTGGAAATTAGTAGTTTAAAAAATGTATATAAAATCATAAAGTTTAGATGAAGACAAAAAAGTTGAAAAAAATGTATGCAGTGTTATTTTTTTCACTGAAAATTAGCATTTTCGAACAAAAATCATCATCAAGATACCTCATTTTCAACAATTTTAGGTTATGTTAATGCTTTACACTGAAAATAGGTATTTTTGAAGACGAATTATTGGATTACAAATATTAAAATGATTTTCAAGAAATTGCGTTTTTTGGGTTTGTCCGCATCTCATCCGAAATTGAAATTTTTAATAAAAAATTATTAGATTTTAATGCTTCATAATTTTGGAACAATTTTAGGTAACGTTAGAATTTTACACACAAAATTGGTATCTCAAAACAAAAATCATTATAATTTGACCAAGATTTGGGATTTATTAACAATTTTGGATTACGCTTCTTTTTTTATCGAAAGCTTGTATTTTTTATTAAAAAATTACATTTAAAGACGATTGACAACTTTTAACAATTTTAGGTTATGATAACGCTTTACACTAAAAATTGGTATTTTAAAACAAAAATCATTAACGTTTGAATAAGGCTTGAAATTTATAGCAGTTTCAGGTTATATGAACGTTTTTCACCAAACATCGGTGTTTTAAAACAAAAATCATTAGATTTTAAAAGTTCATAATTTTTTTACCGTATTATTTTGAGCAAAAAAAAAAACGATGAATTTTTGACCAAAAAAGATTACTTTTTAGAAAATAGTTGAATTTTCAAGAAAATAATTAAATTTTGAAACAAATACTAGATTTTGTAACAAAAAGAGATGCATTTTGAATGAAAAATATAATACTAGACTCTTCAAATAAAAAGAATTAACTTTCAACAAAAAATGTGACTTGTTAAGAAAATATAGTTGAATCTTCAAACTTATTATTTAGTATGTTAGTGTTTTTCGTCAAAAATTTGTATTTTCAATACCTAAAATGTGATTTCAATGACAATTCAGAAATTTTAACAATTTTAAGTTATTTCAGCGTTTCAAACCCAAAATTGGTGTTTAGAAACATAAATTATGATAATTTGAAAAATATATAGAATATTTTAACAATTTTGAATTATGTTAGCGTTTTTTGTCAGAAACTGGTATTTTTAAGAATAACAATAAAAAAAAAGTTTTTAACAAAGATTCACAAATTTAAACAGTTTTAGGTTATGTTAGCGTTACACACAAAAACCTGGTATTTTAGGCATTTAAAAACAAAAATGATTACAATTTGAACCAGATTTAGAATCTTTTAAATATTTTAGTGTTTTATGTCAAAAATTGGTATTTTAAAACAAAAATCACGAACGTTTGAACAAGACTTGCAGTTTATAACAGTTTCAAATTATATTAAAGTTTTTTACACAAGAAGTTATTAGATTTTAAAGGTTTATAATTTTTTAAGAATTTTATAATTTGAAAGATTTAGAATCTTTTAACAAGTTTGGATTATTTTAGTGTTTTTCGTCAGAAATTTCTATTTTTAATACAAAAAAATAGATTTAACGAAGATTCAGAACTTTTAACAATTTTAGATTATGTTAACGTTTTACATAAAAAATCTTTTTCTTTTAACAAAAAACATTAGATTGTAATGCTTCATAATTTTTAAATAATTTTTGGCCACATTAGCTTTTTACACCAAAAACTGATATTTCAAGACAAAAATCATTATAGAACGAACAAGATTTGCAATTTTTGAATAGTTTCTGGTTGTATTAGCATATTTTTTACGGGAAATTGTTTATTCAAAACCAAAATCATTATAATTTAAATAATATTTACAATCTTTTAATATTTACGTATTATGTTAGTGTATGTCGTCAAAGATTTTTATTTTTAATACAAAAAAAATCGATTTTGAGAAGATTCAGAACTTTTAACAATTTTAGATAATGATAACATTTTACACCAAAAATCGTTTTTTTTTTCAACAAAAAATATTAGATTTTGAAGCTTCATAATTTTTAAATAATTTTAGGCTACATTAGCTTTCCACGCCAAAAAATGATATTTTACAACAAAAATCATTATAGTTCGAATAAGATTTGCTATTTTTGAACAGTTTCTGGTTATATTAACATTTTTCACAGGAAATCATTTATTTAAAACAAAAATCATTGTAATTCAAATAATATTTAGAATCTGTTAATATTTTCGTAGTATGTTAGTGTAGGTATGTCGTCAAAGATTTTCATTTTTAATACAAAAAAAAAATAGATTTTAAGATTCAGAACTTTTAACAATTTTAGATTATGATAATGCTTTACACTAAAAGCTTTTCTTTTTCAACAAAAAATATCAGATTTTAAAGCTTCATAATTTTTTAATAAGTTTAGGCCACGTCAGTCAATTTGAAAAATTATATTTCAAAGAATATTGATAATATTCAATAATTTTCTTGTTATATTATGTTAAATTAGTGTTTCTACGACAAAATATATATTTTTAATAAAAAATCATTAGATTGGAAAGAATATTTACAATATTTAAACAACATTGGGTTATGTTAATATTTTTTGTCGGAAATTGATATTCTTTATAAAAAATGCAACGGATTCATTGTTTTATATATTGCAAGAAAAATTACATAGGTAAGTGCACCAGTCTCCGGACACGTACCAGTGGTCGGACGAATATTTATTTTCTCTTAAACAAATTTTGATAATGTTATAAAACTTCAGTCATATGAAAGACATTGACATCTATTTTCTAACCTATTTTTGACAATTTGCAAAATTTAATACTTTTTTATTTATGGCCTTCTGAAAGTGGTGTCCGATCTTAGAATCGTTGTCCTAACAGCGGCACATTTACCCTATATCAAATCTGAAGGGAAGACATCAATTTCCATCAATTATTACCAATATTGTCCTTGCTTTTCAATTACTTTAGATGATAGATACTATGAGTTACAAAAATTTTGTATTAATATTAATTTTATATTCTTATTTAAAAATTGCGTGCAAATATTAATTCTACAAATTATGAACCTACCGTTGCATTTGCTAAACTGTACATTTGAATTGTATTTGCCCTTAAACCACACTGTTCGCTTATTTTGTAAGCGTAACATCTTATAATATCTCCATGATAGGGATCGTCTAAATTCGAATTACAGTCGTTGAAAGAAGACATTTCCCTGACAAGACTTTCGAGAGGATTTTCACTGCAAAAACGATGTATGTCTTCCTTTATGTCGAGCTTCACGACGGAATTATTTTTATCTTCTACTGCAGGTTTCGGAGGCTTCGTTAATTGCTTAGAAATAACGTAAGGCAACAAGTCTCCTTTTATGGAGCTAAAACTTCTGAAAATACAAATCATTCAATTACTATACAAGAAACTCTCGGTTCGCAAAAATTTTCACCAATTAAAAAACTTCATCCCAATGCTAAAAATAACAAAATTGCCCCCGTCCATTCAATCAAAATGTTTGACAAAAAAATTGGCCTCTTCCAATTCAGAAGAACCATTAAATACCAAAACTTCCTCCCTACCTACTAAATAAAAATGTTCAAAATAAAAGACCTAGAAAAAATTGAAAAGCAAAATTTCAACACTTTCAACTCGATCAAAAAAACTTAAAAATTATAAAGCGTCCCTTTTAGAGTTAAGAAAAAAATTAATACCAAAATTGTATCCTTTCCACATCACTAAAAAACAAACAAAAAATCCCTTTTCCAAATCAGAAAAATATGAAAATAAAAATTTCCTCCAATCCAAGTCAACAAAAATAAAAATGACAATCTTCCAATTCAGAAAAAATATTGAAAATGAAAAGCTCCCCCTTCAACTCAATAAAACTGCTAAAAAGAATAAATTGCCTCTTCCATTTAGGAAAAGATAAAACAAAATTTCGTCCTATAAAAATCTTAAAAATGAAAAAAGTTTGCTCTTCTAACTCAACAAAAGTGTTTTAAAACAAAAAGTAACCTCTTCAATTCAGAAAAAATATTTTAAAAAAAGCTACCACCTTCAACTCAATAAAAATGCTGAAAAGAAAAAATTACATCTTCCAATTAGAAAAAAAAAATACAAAAAAATTTCGACGGTTCCAACTCTATAAAAATCTTTTTAAAAAAATGTTCCTCTTACAATTTAGAAAAATTAAAAACCAAAATTTCCTCCCTTCTAACTCAGTAAAAACGTTAAAAATACAAAATTTTCCTCTGTCAATATAACAAAAATTATAAACTAAAATTCCCTCGTTTAAAACTCAATAAGAATGTTGAAAATATATAATGTGCCCGCCTTCAACTTAATAAAAATGTAAAAAATGAAAATGTTCCTCTTCCAATCAGGAAAAAAATTATATACCGAAATTTCTGCTCTTTCTTTTGAAATAAGAATTGTACAATTCAAACGTTTATGACACATAAATCGTTCTAAGTTAAATTATTTTAATTTCAAGTCGCTTCAAATTGATAATTGTTCAATTCTTATTTATACACAAAAATTGAACTTTGATTTGAAAATAAAAAATTTTGTGAATAGATCAATTGAAATTATAACGTTCAAAGTTTAAATTTAGCACACTGAAATTTTAACGATTCAAGGCTTTCTATTTCACACAATTCAGTTTCAAATTGTTTAGTTTTGAATATTTGATCTACAATAATGCCAATCTTAAATTAACTGTCAAATATTGCTAAATAATCAAAAATGTTTCTTTCAATCGGACGTTTCAATTTGTTTAACTATCAAAGCTTTCGAATTGGAAAAGTTCACTTTTCAACGTTAAAATCTATAAATTGTTAAATTTTGAAGATTCAGAATCGTCTAATAAAATAAATTATTATTCAATTTCCAAGACTCGAAATACAGTTTTAAAAATCATTAATTAATTTATATTTTAAGTTGATCACACTGAAACGGTTTTTATCCAAACAAAATTTTATTCCAACGACTTTAATTTTTGATTAAGTCTTCGAAACTGCATTTTTTAAACTGAAAATGCAAGCTTAAAAATGAAAGCATGAATTGAAAAGTTGGGAAAGTAAAAGATTTTAGTATCTTGCATTGTAAACTGGTTGATTTATTAATTGAAAAAATTAACAAGTGTACTTGTGTACCATTAGAAAAAAGTTGAAATCAAACTTATTTTAAATTTCATTATATCATGCGATAAGAAATTTATGATATGTCAAGTGACTGGATAGATTTTTCTTCTAAAAATTTAGAAAATTCCCAGTTCAACATAAATTTACTGTCATTTCCGGATTTCCCGGTCCAGTGGCCACCCTGCTATTACATTTTTCCCTTAAATGTAAATCTAATTTAAAGTTTTCTTTATATAAATTTGAATGAAAGATATTATTTAAATCAGAATTAATGAATTACACATTAAGCAGTAACAAAAACTTACTTGTTAAAAGCTAAGAAGTTCAAAACCCACTTATTAATAATATAAAGGTGAGCATCCAACAATTTCGAATGAATATTAAAATCCGTGTGTTTCCTGGCAAGTTTCGAGGATAAGAAAACATTTTCCTCAAAATCGGAAGCTGATGCAAAAAAAACCAGACGATTCGTTGTATTTTCAATACCGATAAGATCGATTTCTGGTTTCTGTTTACTTTTGGGTCCAGCAATTATACAATCCTCAGTAATTTTTGGTACAGGAAGCATTAAAGCTGCAATACTCGCATTGTTTTTTCTATACAAATCCAAAAGAGGGGTGATGTCAACATTTGCGATCAAATCACAAGAAATTACTAAACAGTCTTTCTTTATTTTCTCTTGTAGGATCCTCATGGAATCTGCTGTTCCTAAATCATCTTCGGAGACTCCGATAAAATCCAACTTGATTTTGAGGTTAAGTTTTTCTAGTGTGTTTATTACTTCACTTTTTGCTGATTCCGAGACAACAACAAAAGTTGATGAAAATCCAGCCTGTTCTAAAAGCCGAAGAGGATACCAAATCATTGGAAAATTGCCGATTGGTAGTAAACATTTTGGCTTTCCAGCTGTCACTTCCATCATTCGAGATCCCTTTCCAGCAGCGAGCACCACTGCTTCGAAATCTGTCATTTGTACCATTTTCCCGATATTTGGAATAGATTATTCAATATTTCTTAATACTTTACACTTCCGTACAGTTAAAAATTAAAATAAGATTCCTCGATTTCACAGCATGATCACAAAACTAACCTAACAATTTTCTGGTCGCAGAGATTTAAAAGGCTAAACGCGCATGGCACAACATGTCCAATCAAACTCACGAAAATTTTCCGCCAGCCAAGCGAAATTGATGAGTGAAGAAGCGAAAAAGAACGAAGATTACCGAATCCAACACGTGTTAACGAAACATAACCTTAAATTAAAAAAGCAGATTTTTCGAAATTGTTTCACCACTTTGGTCCCTTTAGAACTTTAGAAAGAAGTTTTTCATTATCTGTGAAAATACCGGTGAGGACGTATTTCTATATAATATATTTTTTCAACTATTATTCATTGAGAAAAATAAGTTTTGTTTATAAAAACGGCTGATTGGTGATTTGGGAATGATAGTGTCAAAAGTGTCAAGTATACATCTTTCTAAGTTCGTTTGTGCGTATTCTGTCAGACAAAAAATTTTTATCGGCTTAGGTTTGAGAAGATCGGCTTCAATTATGTCTTCAAAAATCAAAATTGGTACTCACAGTGGCGTATTTCATTGCGATGAAGTTTTGGCCTGCTACATGCTGAAAAAATTGCCGCAATATAAAGATGCTTCGATTGTAAGGTAGGATTTCCAATTATACAAATGATTTTGCATTTTTGGGTAATGTAGATTTATAAATTTTATTTTTACTGTTTTGTTCTATTTCGTTCACGGGAAATTTATAATTGGTAGAGATGAAATAATTTTATAGGTTAAAGAGGATATTTTGTTGACAGTTTTACGATTTCTCAGCAACATTTTAATGTTTTTTGTTTCGATAATAATAAAAGATGATAAAAGAAAGATGATCGTATTTTTTTTCAAAATTAAGTAAATACTATTTTTATGTTACTTGAAAACAAGAAATAACATACAGAAATTAAAACATAAAATTAACCTTTGATTTTTAATTTACTTTGTAGTATCTGTTATCTAAAATGATCAAAAAATAAAAGCAAGAATAATATTTTTAATAATTGATGAAAATAGAAATACCTCAACTTTCTCATGATTTTTTATTAACGTCAATTTTAGACGAAAAACAATATGTAACATAAAATTGTGTAATATTATGAATTCTCATTTAAACTCAATGCTTTTTGCTTCAAATAAACGATTTCTGGTGCAAAATGTTAACAAAGCCGAAAATTGTTGCAAAATTGTAAATCTTTCTTCAAATCTATACCGATTTCTGTACAGGTCACTTGAAAATATACACAAATTAAAATATAAAATGAACATTCTTAGATTTTAAAAATGTTATATTATCTGTTATCTAAAATAATAAATAAAGGACAGTATTTTTAATAGTTGAAGAAAACAGATATCTCAACTTCTGATTCTTTTTTATTAACTGTATCAATTTTAGCCAAAAAACATAATTAAACAAAAAAATGTTTAATATTGTAATTGGTAATTAAATCCTTATGTTTTTTTATTTCAAATAAACGATTTTTGGTGAAAAATGTTGACATAACCGACACTTCTTCTAAAATTGTAAATCTTCCTTGAAATCCAATCATTTGTTATTAACACTGCCGATTTCCGGTATGAAACGCCAACAAATACTGCGATGCTAAATTTATTTTCTATTTCCAACCAGAGAGAAAAAACAAGGAGATTAATTTTGTACCAAAAAGACGATATTTAAATGAAATAGTTATATTTTCAATCAAAATGATGAATCTGCATTAAAAAAAATGACTTAACAAAGCTGTTCAACTTCCAACCAAAAAAGATGAATGCTCAACGGAATTGTAATCAAAGAATCAGTTCAATTCAACCAAAAAATATTTTAATATAAATTTAAAAACAGTTGAATTCAACCAAAAAAGACGAATTTTTAACAAAATAGTTGAATTTTCAACCAAAAGAAATTGTTTTTCAACCAAGCAGTTTCATTTTTAACCAAAAAAGATTAAATATCCACCAAGAACATTAATTTTTACCAAAACAGACCAATTTTCTACAAAACAGTTGAAAGTTAAATCCGAAAATATGAATGTTCAACAAAAAAGTTAATTTTCAACTAAATAGTTAAATTTTCGATTTTTGATTTTCAATAAAAAATTGGAATTTTTAAACTAAATTCTTGAATTTTACGGTGAAAAGTATGAGCATCACCAAAGATTGTTAAAAAAATCGTTATCTTCTTCAAAATCCAGTCATTTTTTATTAAAAGTCCTAATTTCCAGGATAAAACGCCATTAAAACCCCAAAACTGTACAAAAATGGTGAATTTAATGACTGAACGATAACCTGAAGAATAATGATAGTCTGAAAAATTGTATGACTTTTAAGATTAAAAATACCGCATGCAAAAAATTGTACAAAAGTATAAATTTAATGCCTCTGAATGATAATTTTAAAAATCTTACATTTTTAAAATCAAAATATCAATTTTCGATGAAAAAAAGTAACAGAACACAACAAGAAATTGTTCCAAATTATAAATCTTTCTTGAAATATAATAAAATTACCTATTTCCGTTAAAAAACTTTAACATAAGACCATTAGCTTAACATACAATTATTAAAAAGTTCTGAATCTTATTTGAAATCTCATTTTTAAATTAAAAATCTCAATTTCCGACAAAAACACTAACAAAGTCCAAAATAGTTCAAATATTTTAAAGTTGTTCAAATTGTAATGATTTTGGATAAAAACATCAATTTTCGATG
This sequence comes from Andricus quercusramuli, assembly GCA_932178445.1. Taxonomy (NCBI): domain Eukaryota; kingdom Metazoa; phylum Arthropoda; class Insecta; order Hymenoptera; family Cynipidae; genus Andricus; species Andricus quercusramuli. The sequence goes on from CAKNXH010002295.1 coordinate 418,262, forward strand.
TAAAATGACAAAAAGTTATTGAAAAATGTGAATAATCTTTGAAATATTACAATTTTGTAATAAAAATACGAATCATTTCCGACGAAAAATACTAACATAACATAAAAGAAAATTTTTCATAATTGTAAAAGTTTTTCAATACCTTTTTTTGTTTAAAATAACCGATTTCCTTTGAAAAACGTTAATGCAACCTGAAACTGTTCAAAAATTGCAAATCTTATTCGAACTATAATAATTTTTCTTTTAAAATGCCAATGAACCTTTAAAATCTAATGATTTGTGTTTTAAATTGCCAATTGTCGTTAAAAACGCTAACAAAACTAAAAAACGTAAATTTTATTGAAAAAGTTTTAATCTTCGAAATCTAAATATTTTTTATTAAAAACACTGATTTCCGATGTGAAACGTTATCATAGCATATCATAAAAGAGCAAGAGGTATTTCTTGTAGAACTTTTCTAGGTGTGCAAATTTATATTCACATTTTTTTGTATCTTTCGTTGTTTCGAAGAAAAATGCGAAAATTTGATTATATGAAAAAAAAAGTTCTTCGGGCGACAAAAATGGTTTCACCCACATAAAACTCACATGATATCTTCCTTATACAAGGGCCAAATGAAAAAAAGGTGGTAACAAAAAGTATAGGGTTTTTGTGAAAATGGTCTTTTTATATTTTCAAAGAAATCGTCGCCGCTTTGTTAATGTTTAATGTTTTTAATATTTTTGGATGGATTTCGAAGAACCTTCGTGGAAATTTGTTTTCGTAGATTCGGAAATATATGTATCGCCTAATTTAAAATGGATTCGATCCATGTAAAAATCTCAATTATGGGATTCTTGAGAATTTGTTGTGTGAGGGAAAAAATTGTAGGGAACTTTTTTCTGCACTTTTTTTCACTACGAATAAGCAGAAAAAAACGAGAAAAAAATGTTGATTCCAATTATCATTACGTGAAGACGACTGAAACAATTCATTAGTTTCAATTTGGTTATTTGTCAATTTCTTTTTAAAAAATTGAAATTTTTATTCGCTTATTTTTTTAGTGAGTATTGATCAAATCATCATAAATCTTTTTAGGTTTGCAAATCGCTTTTTTAATCATTAGTTTAATTATTCTCTCGATTAGGCCATTTTTATTGATCTGCAAGTACTTTTTTTTACTTTTCTCACTACTTGTTTTCACTTTTTTTTTTATTTTTCTCAACATTTATATTTTATTGGCTCGGCTGATTAGGTACTTTTTTGACAAAAGGCTTTAATCACGGGCGCTCAAAGTTATACAATTTCAGGTCAACAGCCAAAATTACTCTTACTGGACCAATACTAAAAATTTAAAGTTGGAAGAAAATACACTTTTTTGTATTAAATTACAGGTCGCGAGATCCCGAAATTTTGAAAACGTGTGATGTGGTAGTTGATGTAGGAGGCGAATATGATCCCTCTAAACATCGATATGATCATCATATGAGGTACGTTTATATCTCATTCACAAAAAAATAACATCACACAAACGAGAATAATTTTTTCAATTGAATCTTTTCTTAAAGGGAGTTCAAAGAAACTGCAAGTTCAGTAATCAATAAGCCAGGCTATGACTGGACAATAAAATTAAGCAGCGCTGGTCTAGTTTATTGTCATTTTGGTCGAGAAATAATTAAACAAGTCATTCCAGAAGTTGTCGATGACGCAGAGATTGATGCAATTTTTAGGAAGGTCTACGATACTTTAATTCAAGAAATTGATGGTATTGATAATGGTGTTCCGATGTTTGAGGGAGAACCCCGGCAAGTTTGTTTATTATATTCAAATCCAATGAGTAAATAATTTTTTTTGTTCGTAAAGTTTTAAAAAATTAGTAAATAAATTTATTTAAAAGTAAGTTTAGTTCATGAAAGTGTACTAAACGCTATTATTTTTTTTAACAGTTATCGAATTCACACTCACTTGAGCGCCAGAGTAAGAAATTTGAATCCCCCATGGAACAAGAAAGACATTGATGTCGAAGAACAATTTCGCAAGGCTATGGTTCTAGTTGGAACGGAGTTTGAGGAATTTATCCATTATTTCGCCCAAGTTTGGTTGCCAGCCAGGAACCTCGTTAAGAATGCTCTTCTAAAGCGATTTGAGGTTCGTGCATTTATATCTCCATTTTTTCTGTCCGTTAATTTTATTTTTATTCATACAGACTTCGAATTATCTAGATTTTCTTAATGACTAGAACATACGCACTAATTATAACAGGATACATTTCTCATAGATTTAACAGAAAACCTTATGTAATTTTAGTGCATTATATGACTTACAAAAGTTCCTCTAATTATAGCGAAAAAATTCTAGTAAATTCAATATTAATGATATCATTATTTTTTTCACTTGCATACAGTTCATTAAAATTAACAGATTATTTTTCTCATTTGTAAAATATGACTCTCTGCCTTACGTTGGCATAGTATTTTCGGAAGAATTACATTTCACTATTTAAATTTAATTTGGATTTTCTGAAAGATTTCATTTACTGCGTTTTAAAAGTAGGGATTTCTACAAAAATGTTGCCTTTTTCCAAATCGTAACCCAGACTGTCTTTACTAAGGTTATTTTAAAAATTTTATTACATTAAAAAAACCGTCGAATTTCAGTACTAAATTTTTTATTTTAAGCAAGTTCATGTATGTTAATTTTAAATCTCATAATTCTTATAACGAAAATTGACTTTTCTTAAGCTCAGCTTAAAAAAAAAATTTCAAAAATTGGAATTATGTTGTTCAAAAATTTTCCCTTCCATAAGTTTTAATTTGACAATAAAAATCAAATAGTTAAATGTTGAAAAGTTTAATCGCCAATTTGAAAATTTTTATTTTTTAAAAGTTTTAAGTTCACTTAGAATAAATGAACTTTCAAAGAGTTTTAATATAAAAAAATGTGAATATCATTGTTCCTAGAAATTACAATTTTTTCAGTTTTACATAAAGTTTGGATTCATTTAATTTTCAACGTTCCGTAGTAGACATTTTCTTCATTTTTAATGTTTCACGCTTAAAATTACTACATTCGAATATAATTTTTTTATAATAATTCAATTTTAATGATTTATAATTGAACATGTCCTTATTCTGAACAGCGAAAATAGGTTGAATTTAATTTTTTATCTTAAAAAAAATTATCAACAATTTTAATATTGAATTATAATTTTTTATGTAATATAAAATTCTAAAACTTCAGAAACTTTGAAACATTCACTTCAGTTTTCAATTTCAAATTGTAAAATTTTAATCGTTTCGTTAAAAAGTTCTTAATCAAAATCATGCACAACCATCAGTTAATTAATCGTTTGGAATTGAAAATTATTTAAATTTAAAGGTTTTTAATGTTATGTCATTCAATGTGAACACTTTTACTTAGCAATAATAAGATTATAATTCCTCTGAATTTTAAATCATCCAATTTTCAGAATTTTAATCTTAAATTTTTCAATTTTGAAATTTTTTTATTTTCAAAATTTTTATCTGACATCATTCAATTTCGAGATTCTCTGCTTAAAAATAGTATAGTTCAATTTTGAAGTTTTTGAATATACCATTTTTTAACACCATTCACAACATCCAGTCTTAATTAAAGTAGTTTTAATTGTCAACAACTTTAGTTACATTTTAGATTTAATCGGCAAAACTAAATTTTTCATTTTAGGCAAGTACATGTATGCCAATTTTTAAAACCATAATTCACCAGAAAATCCCATAAGCAAAAACGTTTCATTTCAAGTTGGGTCAGCTCCACCGAGGGTTGCGGTTTTTTCAACTTTTATACTGAAGCAGATGGAAAATTTACTTTAAAACCGGAAACTTTAAAGGTTTTCTATATTTTTGAGATAAAAATTGAATACCTGTTAGGAAGAAAAATGGAAAAGTCTGGGATTTACAGGATATTTAAAACAGTTTTTGATATAATCTCCCTGTAAATTTTACGTAAAGTTAAAAGGTTCAGCATTTTTAAGCCTCCATAATGTCAAAATAATGAACATTTACAAGTTTTTGGTTTTTGTAAGTCACTTAATGTGCAGAATTCATTACTTAAACACTTCAATCAGTAAATTTGAAATCAGTGACATTTTTTGTGAAGAAAATGAAATTAAACAAGTACTTTGAATTCAAATTTAGTGCTATCGAATAACGAAAGTCAAATTTAATTTGGTCGTATTGAATTTTCAAACATCAAAAGAGCAATTTTAAAAATCGTTATTTTGGGTCTTTTAGTATACCAAAAAACCCCAGGACCAATGAGAAATTTGCAGGGTTATTCAACTGATTAAAATATGTACAATTTAAATCTCACAGTTTTCAGTTTATCCCCCTAAAAGGTACTTATTACAGAACTCATTAGTTTAACATCGTAATCAGTAAATTTGCAATTATTGACATTTTTTAAGGAAAATTAAATTAATCAAATACTTCAAAATTTAAATTTAGTGCCGTCAAGGAAAACATCTTCAACCTAGTCATAACGAAATGCTAAACCTCAGTAATTCTTAGATTTTTCTGTTTGTCTTCCTAAGAGATATTCATCTGAAAAAAATATGGAAAACCAGTTCATTGAAAGAGAAATTTTTCATAGAACAAGACAAAATTAACCTTAGGGGGTAAGTTTTGGTCTTAAAAAATCATTATTTAAAATAATTAATGCAATGAAAAAATTTCAAAAACTCATGTACCTACATGAAGTTCTGAACATTCAAATGATCGATATTTTCCCCCTATTCTGTTTTAACCATACATATTGTTCCAACTACAATTTAAAATATACATTACAATTTTCATTTAATAATATATTATTTACAGTATAAACGAACAAACATTCTAGCATTTTGTATAGTTTACAAAGTTATCAATAAAGGATTTCGTTCGTTTGAACATTCAGAACTTAAAGCAGATTAAAAATTCAACAATTTCACCTGAATTCTTAAATATATGTGTGAATTTGGCAACATTCCTTTCTTCGGTTTTTTAAAATTATCCAATCGGCATTGCGTAAAAGCGATAACAATGCTTTTGAGATTTTTGTGACACCTATTTTTTAGGAAAGGATTACAATTATATAAAATACATTTCTTTAGAGGTAACTTGGCAATTTTGTTAAAGAAAAAATAAGGCTAATAAATGTAAATATTCAAAAGCAATATGAGAGAAAGATATATATTAATGTACATTTTTATATTAAAGATAGTGGTAATATTTTACAATGTGTAAAATATCAAATATGACATTTGTGTCTTGTTGTAATTTGAATATAATGACGCAGCCTCTTGCAAGGGAATGTGACGCGCGAACACTCCCATTGTCAAACATAAAAAATTTATCTTGGGCGTTGCTCAGATTCAATTATCATTTTGTAACTACATATTTAGGTCGCATGTTTGCATAAGGCCACGTCATTGTTTACAAACACAATTATATCTGAATTTACACGTTTATTGATTATTGACCTTCGTCTAATTATTCTTTAGCTTTATTACATAATGGCAGTAATTTTAGTAAAAGGGAGTTTAGTTTAACTTTTTTTCAATAGTACAACATAAAAGACGTATGTCCGTCTGAAACGACTTCTTTACTTTTTGTCTTTCTCGGCTTGGCATATTATTTGCAACAAGCAATATTATACGCGCGCAAAAGTACGCGGGAAACATTGCATTGACAGTTAATAATATAAAAACATAGGGTTGCAGTACATAATTAGATAACCAACAAAATCTGTATTTTTCAGGAGTGTGAAATAACATTCCGTAAAATCAAAATCACCACTTCTAAATTGAAGCCAAAAAAGTATGATCAAATAATATTATCCGTTTCCGAGAAATAGAATGTGGAAGTTTACAAGTTCAAAGTGACAGGAACCTGAAATTAGAACAGGCTTGTTGGCTAATCACGATAAAAAGTGCAATTTTCAGTTGACAAAAAAAATAAAAACTTGCTCCCGATATATTGAGTTGCTCAATTGGGAGAAAATAAGTTTGATTGGAAAAAGTTAACCAATTCCAAGTAAATCATTCCAGAATGTTGAGGTTCAAATTTCATGGGTTTTGAAAATCGGCTTTGGATAGCGAATAAAAATCTATTTTTCAATTTAAAAAAAATAATAAAAATATCTTCCGAGGTTTGGGGTGGTTGAATAAGAATAAAACAGTTTTCATAAAAAAAAAATTATTCTATTCCGGGAAAATAAAGATTTAGTGCGACGTTATCGTACTGTGAGAGACGATTTTTCGTTAAAAGTTATATGGAAGGAAGAAAAGTGTATGTTTCCTCATAAATAAACAATAATAATTTTACGAAATATCGTTTCTGATCGTAAGGCAAGAAGTTAAAAAAAACCTTGTATAAGTGGCTTTTTGTAGAGTATTATAATTTGTAATTAAAAAAAATTTTTTTTTGTAATTCGTAATTTTTAGATTTAAGATTTTAGGTTGAGAAGAAGTTTGTCAGAACCGTCAGAACGGTCTGAACACGGGTTTAAAAAATGTTAAGAGGTTAGACAATCAAAAAAACCGAAGATGGGAGACAAGTATAGAGAGTCAATTATCTGGATTTGAATTACCAATCTTTTTTTTATTACTATATTAAAAAAGAGCTTTTGAAAAATCCTTTTAACACAACATGTTGTGTCATAAAGAATAAAGTTAATTATCTAGTTCTGTACTGTACCGCTTCAAATATAAAACATGATTTCTATGATTCCAAGTTTAAATTTTACAGTATAATAAAAAAAAATTCAGATTCAATGAGTTCGAAATGTTTGCTTTGGAACATTATCAAATTGAAAATAATTCAATCTTGAATGCCTAATTCTTGCGAGCTTTTATTTTTACGGCAAATTCTTTTTTTTTCACAGATCGATTTGGAAAGGGGCTTAGTAAATTGGAAAGTTACATGCAAGAAATCAGTCATTAATGCTTTTTTTGAAATTTTTAAATTAATTAAAAAATTTTAATTTCTATGTTTTGAAATATGTGAAAATATAATTTTAGAGACTTTAACTTCGATATTGTACTGTTTTCAGCAAATAAAATTCAAAATTTGTAAATTTGGAATTCTCTAAATTTGAAAATGGTTAAATTTTATATTGTAAAATTGTTTAATACATTTTCAATTAAAAATGAAATAGTTAAGTTTTCAGGTAAAAAAATTAATCTTGAACAAAATAAACGGATTTTCAACAGAATACATGAATTTTCAATCAAATATTTGAAAAAAAAAACGAATTTTCAACAGAATATTACATTTTTCAAATAAGAAGTCGAATCTACATCTAAAATGACAAATCTTCAACCAACGCAATGAATTTTTAACAAAGTAGTTTTACTTTTAACCAAGTGGTTGAATTTGCACCATAAAAAGTTTTTAATAATTTTTTTATTCTTTTTAATTCTTTGAAATGCTTTTAAACTCTTTCAAATTCTTTTCAATGCTAACGATTAACTTGATTGAAATCAACTGAATTTCTCCGAATTCCCAGATATATCTCAATTCATCTAAATGGTCTGAATTATCTGAATTCCGTGAATTCGTGGAATTTCCTAAATTCGTAGAACTCCCTGAATTCCAAGAATTTTAAAATAATTAAAAAGATTAAGAGGAATTTAGAATAATTCAAGGAATTCAAGATATTCTATTAATGCAGGGAATTTAGAAGATTTGATGGAATTCAGGGGATTTGTAGAATTCAGAAAATGCAAAGAATTCGGAATATTAAATGATTTCAGAGAATTCTTTAAGTTCAAGAAATTCAGGATATTTAAGGATTAAAGGGAATTCAGAGAATATGAAAAGCATTTAGGAAGTTGAAGGAATTTAAAGACTTCAGAATATTTAGGGGATTTAGAGAATTTCAGGAATTCAGAACATCTAAGAAATTCTGGGAATTCAAAATATTCAAGGATTTCAAGAAATTCGAAGAATTCAGGGGATTTGGATAATTCAAGAAATTTCGAATATTTAAGGATTTCGGGGAATGTAGATCATTCAAAGATTTCAGAAAATTTAAGGAATTCGGAGAATTTTAGAAATTAAGAGATTTTCACGCATACAGAGAATGCAAATAATTAAAAATATTCAAGGAATTCTGAGAATTCTGAATATTCAAGGCATTCAGGATATTAAAAGTTTTCAAGGAATTCAGAGAATTTCAGGGAATTCAGAGCGTTTAAGCAATTCAGAATATTCAAGAATTTAGAGAAATTAAGAATTTTAGAGAATTCAAGCAATTCAGAGATTTTTTAGTAATTCAGAAAATTCATGGATTTCAGAGAATTTAGAGTATTTCAGGGATTTTATAGTGTCTAACGAATTCAAGGAACTTCAGGAATTCAAAATATTCCAGAAATTTATAATATGCGAGGATTTCAAGGAATTCAGAGAAATCAAGGATTTTAGAACAAAATGAATTTAAAAAAATGAAAATTTTTTACTTTAAGTTTTGAAAGTTGTAAATTATTTTGTTTGAAAGGCTATAAATTTGATATTGATCCATTGTTTAGTAATTCGAATTTTAAAATTTCCAATTTAAAGCGTTCTTAATTTGGAAAAGTTCCAGTTTCAAGTTGTAAAATTGATTCATTTTCAGTTTTAAATGCTTTGTAGTGAAATTATTTAAATTGGTGAAACTAAGAATGAAATTTTTTTGATTTTTATAGCCTCCAAGACTTTGAAAGTGTATAATTTTAAGTATTGCTTATTTACAGGTTATTTAATATTGAAGACTTTGCATTGGGATTTATTGAATTATTCAAAGTTATTTATCTGCAAACGATTATTCAAGTACTTGAGAACATTTTAGGTTAAAATTAGTTATTTTACTAATCATGGGTTTTAATTTGTTTCTCGATTATAAAATATAATTATTTTCAAACGATGCAATGTTGAAAGATTTAAAGTTGAAATGAAACCATTTTCAAGGTTTCGATATAAACTTTTTAATAATTTTTATTAACTTACAGTTTAAAATATTTAAAAAAGGGGAAAGTCATAAAACTTTTAAAATATTGTGACTTTTTGATATAATAAACTGAGAAGGTTAATGACTTCACTTGTGCTTGAAATTAAAAATTGCAATTGAAGGGTAGAAATGCAAAAGGAGTCAAGCGCCAAATTTTTGAAATCGGGTTTAATAGCTCAAAAAATCAGATAAATTCTATTACACATGCCTGCCAAAGAATTTTTTTTGGGCATCATTTTTCAAAATTTGTGTTCTTATGTTCACAGTCCGAGAAGCTCTTCCAACCACAAAGTAAAAAATCAAATTTCATTTTTCTCGACACTGGCTAATTAGTTTTAATTACTATTGGGTCCCTTCCGTTCAGCACTGAATAAACTGAAACTCAATTCCTCATTTTTTGGAAATATGCAAAATTATTACTGCTATCGTCATTATTTTGAAGTTAAAATGTCAGTTTTACACAATTTCGAAGTCATAATTGGATTTTCAAACTTCGCGAAACTGCATAATTTTTTTAAAACAAACTTTTTGGAAATCAATTCGTCCATTCAATAGCTCGAATTCAAATTTTTAGTTTTTTCTTAAACTGCAAATTGGCTCCACAATTAATGTTGAAAGATGTTAAAAGTCGATACGGACCCAAAGTCTAACCTCGAAACGTGACCTGTTTCATTCAATTTCTCGAAAACGGATAGCTTTTTGTGAGCAAACTTTTTTTAGTTTGATAGAGCATGAAAGTATCTCGAATGTACTTTCTTTTTTTTTTCTTAAATGGTCCCGCTGAAAAAAGTGAAAAATGGCGCTTGACTCCTTTTGCATTTCTACCCTTCAATTGTAATAGTTTTTAACAATTTAATTATTTTTACTGAAACTAATATCAAGAGTCATGAAGGTGAAATGCTTCTCCTTTACTTCAAGTATTTTAGTACATAAAAAAAAAAACAATTTTTCCTTTTACACTTATGTATTTCTAAACCTTAAATCTTTTAAATAATAAAACGAAAAAATAAAAAACATGACTAAAAAAAACATATCTGCGAACCAAATTCATGCTGCGAACAGGATGTATAGTTTCCATCGGAAACAACTTCATGCTGCGAAGACTATCTTTTCGATTATTATTATTATTAATTATAATTATTTTGAACTCTCTTGAATTCCTTTGAATTCATTTAAGTTCTTTGAATTCTTTTTATTCTTCTATATTATTTTGAGTGGCTTGAAATGCTCTCAAAGTCTTTAAAATTCTTTAACTTCCTTGATATCTTCTTATTTCTTTGAATTCGTGGAATTCCTTGAATTCTTGGAATACCTTGAAATCGAGGAATTCATTGAAATCGCGGAATACCTCTACTTCTTGGAATTCCTTGAATTTCACTGCTTCAAACTAATGCCAAGAATTCGCTTAATTTTGTTAATTCCTTGAATTCTTCTTCACTTATCTGCATTCCATGCATTATTTTGAAGTCCTGGAATTCCAATGTGAATTGAAAAGAATTCAAAATAATTTAGAATAGTATAAAAAAGCAGAGAGTATTAATTGCTAAACATGTCTGATGTTTGCTGCGTATGTGTAATAAAAAGGAGGGGCCAAATCAAAAAGCAGAGTATCGAAACGGAGGTATCGAAATAGGGTGGATCGAGGCGAGGTAAACATAACGGGGTAAAATGAGACACTGTATTCTCTAAAAAAGTGGTTTTTGTTGCCGTTCTTTTCAAAAGTAACATAAATAATTATACTGAATTTCTTGAAAACAAACATATAATAATGTAAAAATAAATATGATCGAAGTTTTAACACCTGACTCTATAATATTTTCAACCTAAGATTTTAGTACAGTAAATATAAATATTTTACTTGAAAAAAATACTTAACGGCTGAAGTTTTGGGGAAATGTTTAGGAGCATGTCCTAAGCCTAAATCCGATTTTTCGTATTTGAGGGGGTTGTGGAAGGTACAACCCTCTCGTCATTTAGGGATGAGTTCGTTTTTATTCTCTAGCTTTTTTACATTTGCTCGTACAATGAAGTGAAGACGATCGAATTCGTTCGATATAAAATTATCTATCCAATAATGGTTAAATCAAGGTCATAGGCCAATTAGCTCAATCACTGGTCAATCAGCTGGTTTTATTTATAAATTTTATTTTTGGGGTTGTTTTTCATCATATTTAAGACGCGATTTTCATTTATATTGACACTGATAAGTTGCAGCAAGCTTCTAAAATGTATATTTAAAATTATTTCTGTAAATTTTGCAGAAAAAATCTTCATTTTATGCAATGCAAAATTATGTTTCTTTAGGTTTGAATTTTATAAAAACAGTTTATAAATTATTTTCAACAAATCGTAGAAATATGTTATAAATGAAAATTTTTAAATAAATGGTAATATAACAGCAGGTTTTAATGAAGGCATTTATTGAATAATAATAATAATATATCTTAATGGTTCTGATTCATTTAATTGAAATTAAAAAATTAAAATATATAACGGAAAATTTGATTGAAATAACCAATCATTGCATTTATACTTTCCAATATTCACAAATACCTTCCCTAAGTAGTAAGACAGGAAAAATAATCTTTACTTTAAAAAAAAAAAAATAATAGTCTTCATATAATTGATACACGAAGGTTGACAGAATGTATCAAACTACTTATATTTTTTAAAAACTATTATAGGTTGCAAATATTTCACTGAAAATGATAACTATGCCTATCCAGGATGTCTAGCGACCTTGAAAATCTTGAAAACCTGGAATTCTCCTTGAATTTTTGTTAAACTTTGAAAACCTGGAAATCTCCTTGAATTTTTACGAGAACCTTGAATTATTTTTATTTAACAGATTTTTTTATTAAAATGCGAAAAGTAATTTAAATCTTTCAGTCTATTATAAAAGAAACATCTCGTTCAGTAGAAACCTTGCTACTGGAAAGTTTTTTTATTTACCTTTTTTTATTACGCAATAAATAGATTTTTAGGCATTTTTTATAGACTTCACCAATTATTTTATAGATTGCAATGAACAGACTTTAATATTTAGGGTGGCGATTTAGGAAATGACCGGGAATTTACTTTAAAAACCGGGAATTTACTTCTGATTGTAGAAAAATTCAAGTTTTCATTATTTCAATAATTTTGGTGAAAATTCAATTATTTGGTTGAAAATTGATAATTTGCATTAAAAAATTAAACTATTTGTTTGAAAATGTATGTACTTTGTGGAAAATCCGTCATTTTTGTAGAAAGTTTATCTTTATGGTTGAAAATTAATATTTTTGGCATAAAATTGAACTATTCCAGTTGAAAATTAAACTATTTCGTTCAAAATTCATGTATTTTGTTAAAAAAATTATATTTTTTGTAGAAAATTATCTTTTTATTTGAAAGCTAATCTTCTTGTTTAAAAATTCGTCTATTCGGTTAACAATTCAAGTATTCCAGTTAAATATTTATCATTTCTATCAAATATTCATCTTTGAGGTTGGAAATAAAATTTTTTGGCTGAATTTTTTTGTTAAATTTTTTTTATTTGAAGATTCATCGTTTTAATTAAAAATTCATTTCTTTGATTGAAAAATGAGCTGTTTGATTGAAAACTTTTTGTTCCTTTGGACGTTTTTCGTTTCTTTGTCTTCTTTAAATAAAAAGTCAATTATTTCGTTAAAAATTCATGTATTTTGTTAAAAAATTGTATTTTTTGGTGGAAAAGTAATCTTTTTATTTTAAAATTAATCTTCTTGTTTAAAAATGCATTATTTTTTAGTTGAAAATTCATCTTTCTGGTTTAAAAATCAACAATTTCAGTTGAAGATTCAATGTTTTATTTGAAAACTCTTATGTTTGGCTTAAAACTAATTTTTTTTTAAACTAAAAATGTTACTATTCCATTTTCGGTTGCAAAATATTATTTTGTTAGTTCAACATAATATTAATTTAATAAATTAAAATAAACATTTGCATTTTTGTCTGGAAATATGAATGTGTTACTTTTAGTTGATCAGGAAAATTGAAAAACTGACCGGGAAATGACCGGAAATTTGAAATCGTCCGCCGAATCGCCACCTAGATATTGTGAATAATTCTAAAAGTTTTTTATTTCGTCTCCGCTAATATAAAATGTTACAAGTATACATTTTTTTGTGACATTCACCTTACAAATTGTAAAAATTATTGGTTGAAAATTTCGATTTTAATTCAGTTTCAAAAAGTTTCGAAATATTTTTAAGATTTTAGAATGTTTAAAAGGATTTTGAACATTTTACAAAGATTTAAAGGATTTCAAAGATTTGAAAACGTTTAGAGTACACCAGGTTTCTAAGATTTTAAAATTTTTTGAAGATTTGAAATGATTTCAAAAGGTTTAAAAATATTTTAGAAGATTTGAAAAGATTTGACTATTAATTCACTGATTTCAACGAATGAAAAAGATTTCACAAACAAAGATGTAAGAAAAATTTCACAAATATTCAAAAAGATTTAATAAAGATTTAAAAAATCTCACAACAAATTCACAACAAAAAAATATTTCGAACATTTCATAAAGATTGTAAGGATTTCAAAGATTTAAAAAAGGCATATACACCAGATATACACCAGAAAGGCATATACAAAGATATCAAAATAATACAAGAATTCCAAAGTTTCAAAACATTTCAAAGCTTCTAAACGATTTCAAATATTTCGATGACTTCAAACGAATACGAAATTTTTTACAAAGATTAAAGAAAGCTTTCACAAATATTTCAAAGATTTCATAAAAATTTCAAAGGTTTCAAGGATTTTAAAGTTTTCAAATATTTTACAAAAATTTGAAAAGATTTCAAAATATTTCACAGAAATCTCAAGATTTCATAACGATTTTAAGTACTTCAAGAGATTTCAACGTATTTACAAAGATTTCAAGGTTTTCAAAGACAACTTATGTTCGCAAAAAATTAAGAATTTGTTTATTTATGGTTCTGCCTTTTAGAAATTATTGACCAATAAAAAATGAAATATTTGATGTAAAAAAAGGAGACCTGGAGAAACTTGACTTCTTGACCTGGAAAACCTGGAAAATACCTTGAATGTCATTCCTAAGAATCACTGGACATCCTGTTATCTCGCCCTGGTATCCCCTAACTATTTAATAAAATACAGTGCATTCTCACCTATTTCCCGTCTCCCCTATTTCACCTCCTGCGTGCACAGTTATTTCCACTTGCGCAGTTCCGGCACCTCCACTCACGTTCCCTGTACGTTCCCCTGCACATCGGTGGCTGACCAATTAAAAAAAGAGGCCCGCAGAGCGGGAAGCCCTCGTTGGTTTGAATTGAGTATTTTAGCATGACGTCATGGGAATGCATACGACTTTTTCGAGAAAGTATTCTAAACGTAAAAGTAAGTCATAAATGTACGAATAAGTGTTCCTCAAGTGTAGAATCTATTTTCTTAGTCATGTTTCATACTTTTGCCGACCTTTCACTGTCGCGAAATAAAACAAAATATCCAAAATTTCAAGTTAGTGTAACAGATCGGGTAGTCTAACCACAAATTTCGGACAGTTGCTTGTATTTCGTGAAACTGAAAGGTCCATTTTCTCCAAAATGGCGTATGCAGTTGCAGTACCATGCACTAACCTTTCTGACGTCTGAAACTTCCACCTATCCTAGCATTTCACCCTTATTCAGACCTTTATGACTTACTTTTACGTTCAGAATATTTTCTCCAAAAGTTTCTCTGTACAGCTATGTCAAGGACTGTGCTAACCTTCCAGATATTTTCACCTATCCTTCTATGACTGCGACGTCATGCTACAAAACTCACTATCCCGCGAAATATTTGAGTCGCTTTTTAATTCTATTATATTGATTTTTAGTTGGCAAATTGTACCGTCTGAACCGTTTCCAATTGGAATGCATGATATTGCGCAATATACTCGAGTGATTACACGCACACTGCGCCTTTCCGCTACACTGCTTGTGTTTTCAGGCGAGAGACGCAACCGTCTCTCGCCCCTTGAGCTGAGAAATTGCCTCGGCCAGCAGTTGTAGAAATTAATTAACCACGAATTACTAAACTGAGAGTCTGGTGTATTTATCTGTATTACTATTGATAATATTTATTGATTTCAAATAAACCCGTGCTTTTTGGTGCATGGACAGTTGAAAAAGTTGCTTACAGGGGGCGCATCGATGCAAGGTTGGGGCAGCCAATGAACGTAGCTTGACAAAAATAACATGAAAGTCGCGTTAGAGGTGGGGGCCCTTCCAGCGTGGAAATAAAAGAATCCTTACGTTTCAAGGGCGGAGAAATAGGCGAGACTTCACTGTATTAAGGATGCTTTTAAATTTACCGGAAAAATCGGGAAATAATTATAAATATAAGAAAAATAATTGATCCTCTAACTATTGATTGATCTTGATCAGATATTTTTGAAAACTACGCTTACCTGAATCACGTTTTGATTTTTTAGGTTGATCCCAGTGGGGAAATTGTAGAATTGGAACAACCTTCTACCTGGACTGAACACATGTTTGAATTAGAAAAAGAATTGAATGTTGATCCAGTTATTAAATACGTAATTTATAAAGATGATTCGTATAGGATACAGGCAGTTCCTGTTCAATTAGGCAGTTTTGTATGCAGGTAATAATAATTTAAAAATAATTTTCTTACTTTGAAGTAAATTTGTAGAAGATTCCGCAAATGGTTTCCTACAATTTATTTTTTTCATAACAAAAAAAATTAATTATCTACCATTTTTGCAGGATGTTTTTACCAGAAGAATGGGCCGGATTACGAATTGAGGACCTGGACAAAGCCACTGGAATCACAGATTGTGTTTTTGTGCACACGGTTCGTTTTATCGGTGGGAATAAAACTAGGGAAGGAGTCTTAGCAATGGCACAAAAAGCCCTTAAAATTGGAAAATTGTCCGAGAAATGATCGATTTTAGGAATAGAAGACCAGTAAATATAAATTTAAATATAAATCTATGTAAAATGAATTGAAGTTCTGAAGTAGTTCGGGAAATTATCGTTTATTTAACTGCATTGTAGTCACACTCGAAGAATTGTACATTGTTATGGCATTGTCATTTTCATCGCAATTGTATTACGACTCGTTTAATGGTACCTACTAAATATTTC
>CAKNXH010002295.1:437744-490616 GCA_932178445.1 Andricus quercusramuli
AAAAAACGCATAGGAAAAGGTCAGGGAAAAATTACTTTTACGGTGTGGAAAACCTGGAAAAGTCAGGGAATTTTTGGATTCTGTTTCCGTGGCAACCCTGAGTCAATCAATTTAAAAAAAAATATTAAAAAACGGACCTGATTTAGAGGCCCCCATTTGAGTTTCGTCTGATTAACATTTTTGAACTCATTGTTAAACGAAATAATAATTTCATCTTATTTGCTTCACAATTTTCTATAAAAATTTGTTCAGATTCAAAACAAATTATTTTTTAATCACCCTAATGATTACTTATGCCATTCCTATACCTATTCTCAATTCTCACGATCAAGCAGGTTTACAGATACGAAAAAATCTGGATCCCATGCATCATCACTAGTCACGGGTTTCATGGTGAATTTAATCTGTCACTGTACTGATAAAATCAAAGATTATTATCATTCATTATTCAAATAGAATTTGAAGCCATATACCGCTTCACCGATTCCTACTTTACCGACATTTTTTGCAATAACTCACGTTCATAAAAAATGAGATATCGAGTTGTAAATTGAAAGAAAAAAATAAAAAGGCCTGAAAAACGTTTGTATAATATCCCAAATTTTTAGTATCACAAAAAAAATATTATTGGGCACATTTGATTGCAATCATATAAAAAGAGCATGACAAAGGTAGCAGAGGTTTCCCATTCTCTTTTATCTAATTTTTTCAAATTTCCACATGTTATCCCATTTTCAATGAACGTGAGTTACTATCAAAAAAATATCGGTAAGGCAGCTTTTTTTTAAATAGAAAATGAAAAAATATTTTTTTAATTATCATTTTACCAAAATATTAGGTACATACAACAAATTGAAATGACTCTTGAAGACATACAATTTTTTATGTACATTTTCAACATTTTCAATGCGACTTAATACTCAATTAAAAATGAATTCGTGGAAGGAAATTAATTCAAGAAAAGATAGAGAAAATTACCATTTGAAATTGATAACATGAATGAGCACAAACTACCTCTGAATTCGGTATTGGGTGTTTCTACTTTTTTTGTATTTAAAATTTTATGGTGCTCATTTGATGAATACTTGGCTTCCTCTTTATAACTAATTGGCAAATATATTTACTTTCTCATAGAGGAAGTCAAAATACAAAAATACTAGTATATAGGTAAATCAAAATGTCTCGACTCAATATGCCTTATCTCGCATAAACTTTAAATTCTGTTAATGAAAAAAGTTATACTGTGAAAATCAGATTTTTTAAATGATATAAGTGACCATATCTTACGTACTTTTCGATGAAATGTATGAATATTATAGGTCAATCGAATCGTCTCGAATCGGCAAATCTGTTCTATACTTGCATCAACTTCGAATTATGTGAATGAGAAAATTTCTAGTATGAAAACAGATTTTTCGAATAATATAAATGACTAGAACTTCCTTACTCCCTAATAAAATGTATTAATATTATAGGTCAATCGATTTGCCTCGAGTCAAGGCATTCTTGTGTCAACTTTGAGTTATGTAAATGAAAAAAGTTTTACTCTAAAAAACCCATTTTTCAAATATTATAAGGTGCTAAAAACGTTATAAATATCTTTCGAAATGCTTTTGTCAGACTAGAGAGATTAGTGGTGAAAATAAGCCGTCCACATTTCATCAATTAATCTGCAACTGTCTTCAAGTTATCATGTTCACCAAAAATTGTTACACACACACAGAGATATTGTTAAGTGGAGGAGCGTTTCAGCATATTGAAAAATTTTCGTAATGACAAACCCCCATCTATGAGGAAACAAGTGGAAGATACAATACATGAATTATTATTCACTTTTTGAACTAATGATATTTGTGTACACCAAATCAAATTTTTGTTTGGGACGACGAAGTGATTTGGTTACTATTGAAAGTATCCCAAATGTTTTGCTTCATTCTGAATATTGCTTCCCCATAAATTTTGGTATATTCATACTACTTAGAAGTGTTTTTTTGCGTTCATAAATTAGAAAAAAATTTAAACCTTGTTCATATGAAAAAAACTGATTGATTTTTGACATACAACAATACTATGAATTATGCATTTGTTCGCGTCTTCGAGACTCATCGTTCGACCTATTGTGGAACCTTTTATGACCTACTAGTACCGATTAATGATGTTTCAAAAAATCATTTATTTTGCTTCTATGAGAAAAGCTTTATTTTTATTAGAAATACTACAGTATTGCATCTGAATCATTTGTTCGCGTTTTCTAACCCAGGAAGAAAGAACAAGTTCGTTAACCAGCTATATTCGATAAAAATTCAAAAAGTTAGAGCATTTTCAAAATTTTTGAGATCCTTATTTTCGCAATTTAGAAATTCTATGTACGGCTATTCATAGTACTAGGAAACTCGAACAATTTGTCCTAGCGATTTATTTCGTAAAAAAGAAAATTATCACAGTTGTAGCATTTTCCAAATCCGAAAAAAAACAAACAAAAATGAACATTTTAGGCCAAACAACGCACAATATGAAAAAAGGCAGGAAAGGAAAAGTATACTTTTTGAAAGCCCTTCAAGATTGTCATAAAAACTTCTCATATTTTCTTGCAAAATCGGAAATTAAAATTGTTATTGCACAAAAAATAATGAAAGATTAATAATTCCATTTTACGGTCAAACTATGCAAGATACGAAAAAAGATGAATCAACAAAAATTATGCACCCAAAAAAGATCTACAATTTTTTTGTCAATTACTTTTTGATAGGATGCCTAGTTTCTTTTTATTCGTTAAAAAATAACAATAAAAATAAAAGAAAACTTTTGGACAAACGACACAAGCTACGAAAAAAGATGAATAGACAAAAATTGTGCACCTAAAAAGATCTACAAAATGTGTCATTCATCATTTTTTGATAGCACGTGTAGTTTGTGTTTTAATCGTGAAAAACAACATTAATTTTCTTTTAAATATGGGAAACAACACAAGGTAAGAAAAAAATTATTAGACGAAAATTCTTCACGCGAAAAGATGAAAAAAAATTTTATTAATTATTTTTTGGTAGGATGCGTATTTTTCCTTCAAATATTAAAAAATAATATTGGAAATGAACAAATAAATTTTTTGGTAAAACGACACAAGGTGCAATAAAATTTTCATTAACAAAATAGTTTTTTTTATAGGAAGCGCCCTTCTTTCAATTATGAAAACAAGCCAATGAAAATACATTTGTTCCAATATCAATGCATATTATGAATTGTAATAATATAAATTCATCGAAACAATACATTTTTAAAGGTAACTGTGGATAAAAATTAATACAAAATAAAGTATAATCATGAAGTATTCATAAAAAATAAAATTTGTACTTTATTTGGAATATCAAAATAAGCAGTCCCAGACTGTGGCACTTCGGACAAACTCGAGTGCGAAGCAATAGATACGTGATGGGAATGTATTCGTTAAAGCCAAAGGAGCTTTAACTAAAGAGAATTCACAATCACCAAATGATAGTTGCCAATGCATTTGACCTTCAATTTTGAAAGATCTGTGCACAAAAGTGGAGGAAGTACAAAGACCGAGCGCACTGTATGAAAATATATTATCGAGCATGAAGCGCGAGATCCAACAGACGTGCGCTCAAGGCGCGCTCAAACATGTGAGCCGCGCGCGATGAGAATGCATGGCGAGCAGATTTTTTAGTTTAAAATTCAACGTTTCAGTTGAAAATTCCTATATTTTGTTGATATTTCGTCTTTTCTGGTAGAAAATTTATCTTCTTGCTTAAAAAATCATGTTTTTGGTTAAAAATTCAACTATTTAGTTGAATGTTTCGTTCTTTTCTTGAAAATTCATTCCTTGTTGTTGAAGATTCATAGTTTGAATTGAAAATTTATCTCTTTGATCGAAAATTCAACTAACTAGATTTAAAGTTGAATTACTTTGTAAAAAATTATTTTCTGCATTAAAATATTTTTTGTTGAAATATATACTATTATATGTTCAGTTGGAAATTCAACTATTTGGTTGTAAATAAACTTTTTTTCTAATTCATGTTTTTGGATTTAATATTCAACTGTTTGGTAGAAAAATAAATTATTTGGTGGAAAATGAACATTTCTTTGTGAAATCATATTTTTTGGATAAATATTCAACTGTTTTGTAAACAATTCGTTTTTTGGCTTTGAAATTCAAGAATTTTGTTAGAAATGCATGTAGCTCGTTGAAAATTCATCTTTTTTGGTAGAACATAAATCAAAAATTCATCTTTTTTGGTTAAAAATTCCACTACTTGGTTGAAAGTTGAACTACTTTGTTAAAAATTAATTTTTTAAGGCTCACTTCTTTGGTTGAAAATGTATCCTTGATAAGTTGAAAATTCAACTATTTTGTAGAAAATTGATGCATTTTGTTAAAAATTCGTTTTTATGGGAAGAAAATTCTTCTTCTTTTTCTTAGGAATTTAGCTATTTGGTTAAAAATTTAACTTTTTTGTTGAAAGTTTAATCATTTTATTGCACTGTTTGTTAAAAATAATATTCAACTTTATTTGGCTGAAAATGTAACTGTTTTTGGTTGAATCCATTGTGAATACATCCATAGTATTTCGCAGCGGTATATTATATTTTGAATTGGAAATTTAATGTTCCCAAATGTCTAAGCTTCAAAATCGAAAAAAAAATATCGACACTTTTTGAAATAAATTTATTTCAAGGCAGCGGTCGATAAGCTAGACAGCACTTTGTTAGCGGTCGATTATTATTCCTCGAATAAGCTTTCGTTCGTTGAGTTACCGACTGTAAATTACGCGCTAAATGGGTAAATGATGGGAAAATACAATTTTTTTATATAATGCGCAAAAAATTACTCGTAATTGAAATTTTCTATCACACATTAACTTTTACCTTCGTTTATTCAAACGAGTATATCAGGAAGTGGTTACACATTCCAGTGACTGTAAAATACATACATACAGTTGCGCGAACACTTGACCGATGCGATCTTTTATCTTTGATCCAATTTAAATTATATAATTTACAGGTTCATGTCTGAAAATATGCAATTCGGACTACATAATGTAACATGTCTTACTTTTCGCTTCGATGACTATTTTGTATTGTGTAGATAAGGTTTCGTGTTTGCATAATAGAAATCAAGTGTTCACTTGAATTCCAAGATCCGCTTTCAAGTTGAAAAGTGAAAATTACATTTAAATAAAAATGCTAAATATTGTATTCAGGAAATACAAAAGTATTCTGGCTAAACGAAAAATTGAAATTATTATTGGGTAAGAATATAATTGAAGGGTGCGGAATTCGAAATTCGATTTTTGGTGATCGATCCCCCCCAATTTGTTCGTTTTCCCGAAAAAGAAAATCCTTAATTTTTTGAAAAAATGTAAAAAAAAGTGTGAAAGAACCTGTTATAAACTTTTTGTGAATTGAAGTATAGGCACCTCATGATGACGCGGGGCCCCACCCCTGTTAGTCCTTTTACTCCCCTTTTACTGTGCCGGAAAATGATCAAAAAATGCAAAATAGCAGTTTTCTATTAAATTCATGCTGAAGATATTTTTGGGAACTTTTTCAACATGAATTATTTCTAATCGATAAGTGAAGGGGTTCCAAGTAGTTTTCGAATCATTCTGAATTGCTCAAACAGTTCTTATTGTTTAAACAATTTTTTCCCTCCTGTAAGTCGTTAAAAGTTATTCTCTTTCGGGATAACTGATGGAAAGTTGATGAATGTCAAGAATAGTACTTCT
Source organism: Andricus quercusramuli (assembly GCA_932178445.1). Taxonomy (NCBI): domain Eukaryota; kingdom Metazoa; phylum Arthropoda; class Insecta; order Hymenoptera; family Cynipidae; genus Andricus; species Andricus quercusramuli. The sequence goes on from CAKNXH010002295.1 coordinate 443,492, forward strand.
TGTTTAACATATTTTGTAATCATTTAAACAATTATTGACATAAATAATTATTAAACAATCTGTGAAAGTTGAAAGTAATATATTTCTTAAGGATATCTGGTAATCATTTCAAAAATTGTAATTTGTTTAAACAATTTTGTCCCCTGCAAAACATAAAAAGTTATTCTATTTTGGAATTGATGACACAATTTACAGATGCTGAGTATAATATTGTTTTCTGAAGTATACTTAGCAATTTTTATATTCTCATCAGAGAAAGTATTATATTTGAGTAAAATACGACCCCCTCCCCTTATCGCTATCCAATTTCTAGTTTGTCAATCTAAAAAGTTAGAGCATTTTCAAAATGTTTGAAACCACTTTTTTTCAAGATTGGAAAATTCTCTGTACGATTATTCGTAGTACTTAAAAAGACGAACAATCTCTCCTAATGTCTTTTTTTGATAAAAAAGAAAAAATCACAAAGTTACAGCACTTACAGTATTAAAAGAAACGAAAATGAACATTTTAAGCCAAACAATGCAGGATATGAAAAAAAGACAAAAAAGAAGAACGTTGCTTTTTGAATGCCCTACAAGATTGTCATAAAAACTTATTGAATTTTCTTGAAAAATCGAAAATTCAAGTTTTGACCGCACAAAAAAAAAGAATAAAAAATTCCACTGGCGATCAAGCCTTAGAAGATACGAAAAAAGATAAGTCGATACAAATTATGCACTCAATAGACACAAGCTACGAAAAAAAATAAAACAAATGTAGTTCACCCAAAAAGAGCTACAAATTTGTTATAAATTATTTTTTGATAGGGTGTGTGGTTTTGGGTTTCTTCGTAAAAAGACATTACAAATTTAAAAAATTTAATTTTTGAATGAACGACACAAACTATGAAGAAAATGAATTGATAAAAGTTGCTCATCCAAAATAGAGCTACAAATTTGTTCCAGATAATTTTGCGCTAGGATGCGTAGTTTTTGTTGTAATCGTAAAAAATAGTATTCAAAATAGAAAACTTAAATTTTTTGGAAAACATAGCAAGAGACGAAAAAAAATGATAAGACAAAAGTTGTTCAACGAAAAAAGATGTACAAATTTTGTTATGAACTTTTGTTATAAAAATAGATTGAAAATAAAAAAAAATTAACTTTTTGGAAAAATGATACAAGTTACAATAACATTTTATTCAACAAGTTTTTGCCTAAATTATATCTACTAATTTCCTTAAAGCTACATTCCGCTAGGATACTTATTTTTAGTTTAAATTATACAAAATAACGTTGAAAATGAACAAATTGAATTTATGGAAAACGACACAAGTTGCAATAAAATGTTTAATAACAAAATTGTTTTTTTTTCTTATAGGATGCGCACTTTTTTCAACCGTAAAAAGAAGACAAAAGCAAGATAAAATTTGAAGCAAAAGAAAAAACAAATATTGAATTAATCATGCTAAAAAAAAATTTGTATTTTAGTTCGCAATATCTGCATAAGCAATTCCATGCCGAAGTACATAAATAAATGTAATATAAATTTGATATAAAATACTAGCAATTATACGCGCGCTATAGTGCGCAAGATGTATTCCATTGCGAATTAATTATGTAAATATAGAAACAAGATTACTATAATTCCAATTTTAAATTGTACAGTTAAATCACTTAATAAAATTATTTGATAGGCATGGTTTTATTTTTCATCCATTTTTCAAATGCTTTTTCAGAATTTTCCAATTGTGGAGGATTTCAATTTTAAGTTGTTATACAGCGAAATAGTCCAAATTAAAATATATATGCAGGTATCAATATTAAATTAGTAATTTGGAATATTTCGTTTCCATGAATTATTTTCCATTCATTATATTCTATGTATTTTTTTCATTATTTAAACTACTTCTTTTTTTCAATCCTTTTGAATTTATCGAACTTCTTTGACATCTTCTTAATTCCTACGAATTCTCTGAATTTATCTGAATTCTCTAAATCATCTGAATTGAAGAATTGAATAAATTCAGGGATTAAAAACAATTAATAATAATGAGAATTGAAGGAATATCGGGAATTCACTAAGTTCAGAGAATTAAAGGAATTCCAGGAATTACGAAAATTCAGAGAATCAAAAGAATTTCAGGAATTCATGGTATTTATAGGCTTCAAGGAATTTCAGGAATTTAGAATATTCAAGGAATTTAGAGAATTCCGAATATTCCAGGCTTTCGGAGAACTCAGGGGATTCCAAATATTAAAATAATTCAGGAAATTCCAAGATTTCAGGGAATTCAGAGAATTCCAGCAATCTCAAAGCATGTAGAGAATTCAGAGAAGTCAGAATACTCCAAAAATTCAGGAAAATCAGAAAAATCCAGGAATTCGGGATATTCCAGGAATTCAGAATATTTTAAGAATTTTCGAGCATTCAGGTAATTCAAGAATTCTGAAGAATTCAAGGAATTGTACAAATGCAAGGAATTGCAAAAATTCAGAGTATTCGAAGAATTCGGAAAGTTCAGAATATACAAGGATTTTAGGAATTTCAGAGTAATCAAGGATTTCAGATAATTCAAGGAATTTCGCATTATCAGAAATTTAGAGAATTCAAGGAATTCGGAGAATCCAACATATTATAGGAATGTAAGAATTTCAGAATATTTAAGAAATGCGGGAAATTCAGTGAATTCCAGTGGATTTCAGAGCATGAAAGAAATTCAATAAATTCATGAAAATGAAGAAAGTTGGAGTTAAGAGAATTCAGTCAATTAGAGGAATTCATAGAATTCTAGGAATTTGGGGAGTTCAGAATTTCAAGGAGTTCAGGGGTTTCAGAGAATTTCCGAAATTTCAGTGCATTAAGGGAACTCAAAGAATTTATGTAATTGAAGGCACTGCGGAATTTCGGAGAATTCAATGAATTCAAGGAATTTCAGAAATTTATAATATTCAATTATTTCAGAGAAGCCAAAGAATTCAGAGATTTTAGGTAATTTAGTGAATCTGACAAATTTTTATTGCTTCAAATATAAAATTCCTAATTGTCGATAAAAATGAAAGACTTAATTTTTACGTTTTGAAAGCTGAGAATTTTAAAGGCCACTTTTAAGTTCTAAAATTTGATCAATTTTTGATTTTATTAGCTAAGTATTGAAATTGTTTGAATTGGTAAGCTTAAGAATACAAATTTATCTATTTGTTTAGTTTCTAAGAAATGTACAGTTCTAAGCATTCCTTATTGTCAGGTTGTTTAGTATCGAAGGAATTGAATTGAAATTTATTCAAATATTAAAAAATTTTATTTTAAAATTGTTTAATTTGAAACGCTTATTTTGAAGAAATTGTGGACATTTAAGGTTAAAATTATTTATTTAACTAAGCTTTGGTTTGAATTATTTTTTCAACTATGTATAAAATATAATTATTTTCAAACGATACAAATCTCGAAAGAATAAAAATTGAAACTAAAGAGTTTTCCATGTCTCAAAATAGAATTATTGTATTTCAAATGCTCTCAACGCGAAGTTTTTTAATTTCAAACGATTCCAGCTTGCAATAAATTAATGTTAAAAGTTTCAAGCTAAAAACTGATCGACAAGATTTAAATTAAAATGCTTTTTACAGTTTCAAAAGGTTTAAAAACGGGAAATAATTCTCAATTTTTATACAATAAAGTGAGAAGGTTAAAAACTACGTTGTTGCTTGAAATTAAAAAATTAGAATAGATTTAAATAATTTAATCCAATTACTAATTCCATTTTGTTTTGAAATTTCAAAGATTTAAAATTGAGCCCAAAAAATTTCATATGATGTCAATTAAACATTAATAGTTTTACATAGTTTATACTCATTTGCTTCTAATCTTCAAATGATAATAGGAGTCAATTAAGAAAAAAACAGCGATAAAATAAGAAATCGTTAAAAAATGTTAAATTTGTTCACAGATTAATGTCGAAAGGGACTTGGAAATTTGCAAAGCCAGCTAAAAAGTTGTCAGTTCTTAATGCTTTTACAGCATTTTTTAATTGTGAAAAATTTAAAGTTATTATACAGCGGCATATTTAAATTTAAAATATGTATCAGTAAAGTTCGGAATTTTTAATATTACATTCCTGAATTTCAAGGACTTCAAAATAATACAAAAAATACAGAAAAATTAAAAGAATTCGGGGATTTCAGAGACTTTCAGGATTCCAGAATATTTCTAGAATTCAGAATATTCCAAGATTTCAAAGAATTAAAAAAAATCAGAATATTCAAGAAATTCAAGACATTCAGAGTATTTAAGGAATTCAAGGAGTTAGGAATATTCAAGAAATTCAAGGATTTTAGGGAATTCAGAGAATTTCAGGGATTTCAGAGCTTCAAAGGAATTTAACAAATTCATGAAATTGAAGGAATTGCAGATGGAGTTAAGAGAATTCAGTGAATTCAAGTAATTAAGAGAATTCTGGGTATTTTGGGAATTCAGAATGTTCAAGGAATTCAGCGGATTTAAGAATACAAAGAAATTCAGGAATTCAGTATATTTAAGGATTTCAGAGAAATCGAGGAATCCAAAAGAATTCCGACTATTCAGGGAATTCAGGATATTCAAGGAAGTTAAGGATTTCAAAGAAGTCGAAGGAATTTTGAGATTTCCAGAAATTCAGAGAATTTTGAATATTCAAGGAATTCAGAATATTCAAAGAATTTGAGAAAATTCAGAATATCTCAGTGATTTGAGAGAACTTCCGAAATTTTATGTGCATTTTAGAAAAGTCGAGGAATTCCGAGAATTTTAAAAAGTTTAAAGCAATAAAGAAATTCAAGGAACTCATGAAATTAAAGGAATTGGAGGAGGTAAGAGAGTTCATGGAATACAAGGAAATCAAAGAATTCTGAGGATTTAAGGAATTTCGGGAGTTCAGAGTATTTAGGTAATTCAAGAAATTCAGAGAATGCAGAACATTAAAAGAATTCAGGAAATTCAGAATATTCAAGGATTTTAGGAAGTTCGGAAAATTTAAGGAATTCAAAGATTTCAAGGAATTTAGGGAATCCGGAAAATATTCATTGTTGTTTATAAAAAATTCTATATTTTAAATCTTGATTTTGAAAGAAGAAATGAAATTGTTCATTTTTTACATAATAAAGCAAGAAGGTTGGAAAATAATGAATTTATGATTCAATAGAAAAATGAATCAATAATTTAATTACTTTTACACAAACTAATACCAGAAATCAAAAAGTTTAAAGGCTTTTTCTTGAATACAAGTATTTTAAGTCATAAAAAAGGAAAAACTTATTAGCTGAAAGAGAAGATTGGGAAAAAGCAGTAAGTAAAACGTCAAATATATTTATTTAAAAAAAATGACATTCTCATTATTAATTTAATTCTGTTGAACAATTTCGAAGATTTAAAATTGATTCCAAAGAATTTCGTATATTATCAATTGGATATTATTATTTTTCTTTTATACTCATTTTCTTCTAAACTTTCAATTATAATACAAACCAATTAAAAAATAGGAATAAAGAACAAAAGCATGCAAAAAAGTTAAATTTTTTCACAGATTAATGTGGTCGATCACAATATGTAATTCTGCACAGTAAGAACAAACTTATCTTCATGAAGTTAGAAGAAAAAGTTTTCAGAATAATCGATTTACGTTTGTTAATGAAATGCCGCTTATAAGCAAATTAATAATCTCCATTTATTCATGCAATTTTAAAGTCTGTGACATCAGATGTTCTATAAAAGACCCTCAGCAATATTTGTCATTTGTCGCAATTCCTAATGGATTTAGATGTCTAGTGCGACAGCGGCCCAGTGATGGCCACTCTCCCCTACTAATTACTAATTATCAATTTCAAAAAATTGAGTAAAGTCATTATTATTCATCTAATCTATCTCACTATCTAAGATACATATAATTATAACCATAAATATATTTTTCTATACAAAGAGAGTTTATATGTAAGAGCAAAGCAGGTCGTTGACAAGAAAGGAGAGAAAACTGGAATTTGTCTCCTATTATCTGGACCATGTATTGTGTCTTTCTATAAATAAACGAACTACCATTGATACAATAGACATATCCTTCACCATATAATATCCGCGTCTGGCCTCGCATTGCAAGACACACCTATTCTCATAGTATTTTTTTCATTCATGAATGAACCTTACTAGAATTATTAGTCAGCTTTTATTATAATATGTATGTTTTCCTCAATTTTTTATCGGTATTTTAAATAGTAGGCAAAAGTATCCTATATACAGTTATACTTGTAGTCACGTTGTACATTGAATAATCTCTTATTTTCACTTTTTGAGCAATTTAAAGTTTTAAATTGAATCACTTAAATTTTTCGAGATGCAAGGAATTAATAGAATAATTTATTCAAAAGGCAAAATGACTTTGCTTTTTCATCAGGTAATAGCTAGCAATGATGAACATGACGTACGCATATCGAATGCAGTAAAAAGTGAAAAGAAACGAAAGTTAATGTTGAACGAACGAAGTTTTTTTTTGTCAAAAATAGCCAAAAGTGAATTTCTTAATTAAGTTTTATTGAATAATAATCAATTATTATCAGATTAATTAATTTTTAGTAAAATTTAGTAAAAATTTAGTTTTTGAATGCATAATACGAGAAAAATTATTTATAAAATTCATAATAAAAAATTATTTAATAATTGTCATTAATCCAGTTCAAGAATTTTGTTTTCCATGAATTGTTAGAAGCACGTACCCCTCTCTTTTGGGAACCGTAAGTGTCAACCGCCCCCTCCCTATGTTACGTAATTTTTACCGACTTAATTTTTTTTATCAATTCACTTAGAGGTCATTCAAAAATAGCGTTAGACGATTTGGGGGGTGGACGGGAGCAGAAAGTAGTTCAACTTTCCACCCAGCAATTCAATTTTCAACAAAAGAAAAGTTTAAAAAAAATATAATAGTTTATATTTCAAACGAGAAAATATTTTAATTATAATTATTGAAAAGTTTAATTGAACCAAAAAACACAAATTTTCATCCAAAAAGTTTCATTTTGAACCAAAAAAGATGAAATTTCTATCAAAAGAGATGAATTTTCCAATCAAAAAGCCGAATTTAAAAAAAAAAGTCAAATTTTCAAGCTAGAAAGATTTTTCAGTCAATTAGGAAAAAAAATGTCATCAAACTGTACAATTTCAATTCAAAAAGACCAACTTTCTACAGAAAAGGTGAATTTTCAACCAAATAGCAGAATTTTCAACCGAAAAGATGAATTTTCTACTAAGAAAATGATATTGTTTTCAAAAAAGAGGAGTTCTCAACAAAATACATAAATTTTTAACCAAATAGTGGAATTTTTAACTAAGAAGATTAATTTTCTATTAAGAAAGGAATATTTGTAACAATCCTCATAAATTTTCAACCATAAAGTTAAATTTTCAAATTAAAAAAGATCAATTTCTACCCATTAATGGGATAGGCTAATTTTTATTTCAGAAAATTAATTTGTAATGAAAAACAAATTATCTCCCAAATTCTTGAATCTTCAACCAAAAAGATGAATTTTCGAGAAAAAACAGGTAAATTAAATAAATAAACACAAATTTCTAACAAAATATTTTAATTCCCAATCAAACTAGATTGATTTTCAACCAAACATTTGCATTTTTAATAAAAAAAGGTGAAATTTCTATCAAAAGATCTGAATATAAAAAAGCAAAAAGACGAATTTTCGCTTTGAAAATTGCACAAAAACCCTTCACGTAATTGGTGGACGACCCCTTATTTTTTATATTTATTTATTATCATCTCGGGGATTTATAATTATTTCATTTAATATTAATACCCCCCATGTCAGACCGCATAGATAAATCGTTAGTCTATGGCCTGACCCAAAAGAATATGTAATTTATGCACGGACCGATTATTTGTGTATAACAAATTTAATAACATTTTTAACTTGTGCAGTTCACGTGAAAAATATTTATCAATACTTACTCTACTGATTTTTGTCAATTTGGAATTATTCAGAATATTTTCGAAGTGTCTCTGCAGAAAATTGCGAATTATAAAATATCCAAACTCGAAAATTCCAGTTTTATAAAATGCCCAAAGTTGAACGATACATTTTTTTTTCATTCATAAAATTGAATTTTATTATTGAGGAATTTTTCTATTCGGGAATTTTCCAATCCGGGAATCTTACAGTGTCGTGAATTACATTTTTCAGGATTTTTCAGTCGTCCCAAAAAATGGTTTGGGACATCGGCTTGATGTTCGAAAATTAATTTCTCCAGACTAATTTTTCTTGAAAAAGGTTGATTCGCTTTTTATAATTTTTGTTATATTAGTTATATTGCTTAATATGCAAGTTATATTTCATAGGAAATACAAAAAAATAGTTCATTTGTTTTGGATTGCATGTGAGAAACAATATCATTACGATTAATAAATTATGAACTTGGTTATGAATGAAAAAATGGTAAATTTCGAAGTGCACATATTAAACAATTAGCAATTAACCATTTTTCCCAAATGAGATTATATAATGATTTACAGATTTGTTTAAAAAAATGTTTTTGTACTTTTTTTTCTGAGCAAGATTTAAGAATGTTATTGCCATTTTCTCAGGACAGTTTCTTAAATAATTAGGTTACGCTATATAAATATGAATTCAAACAAAGTACTAAATTTAATTCAATTTATCAGATATAATTTGCTGTAAAGTTCGACATTTAAATAAATTTACAAACGGTCCTTCTAGAAACTATGTGGATAGGTTACAGGTTGAAGTCTATCGCTCAGACAATCGATCTTCAATGGGAATTTTTCGAAGCGGAACGCCCGGTACATGTGCCCGATCATGATACGGCCCACGCGATTTTTCCAACTCGTTTAGTACAACAAACTGAATAGGAAAAATGCAATCATATTCACTAGTTCTACTTTTTATAAAAGTATTATTTATTTGTTCTATACGAAAAAGAAACAAGTGCATGAATAAAAGAAAACAAAACTATTTTGACCTCAAGCACTTTTTATTGTCAGTGCAATATTATTTTATGAGTTTGACTTTTCCGAGCAACCGTAAATATCTTTTAAAGGTTGTGAACATAAAACACATGCAGTAAATTATTATACAATTGTCATTATCATTATTACATATTTAATGGGTTTCTGAGAAATTCCAGAGAAAATATTAGTTAAACCTAATCATATTCTTATTTTTATTTAAATAGTTTTGGAATAGTTCGAATAAACCGAGAATAAAGTTCAAACTAAAAAGTATGTAATTTTAGAAAACTCTTTTGACTTTTATGAATATAAAATGGCACAATATTAATTTGAATTCTAGGTGCACCTTTGACTGATCGGGAACATAGCTTATTGTACATAGCAATTTTTTTATCTTTGATAATCTTTTAGATATGAAAGGTGTAATACTACAATATATATTAGAGCGTAAACTTTTTACATGCAATATGCATCAATATAAGGTATGCTATAACTGTCTGTGAATAATTAAGACGTGTTTGAAATCTATATTTGATCAAATCTCAGCGAAAGTTCAATTATTTGGTATAAAAAATAATTGTAAATCGCACTTGAAGGAAAATATTAAAAGTATGATTTGGAATACTCAAAATTTTAACTTCAATTATAAATTGAACTAGCAACAATAGCGCGCTACGCGGACTTATTATATGTTTCTTGTTATGATTGACTAATTATAAAATTTAAATACATACGCTTCAATATAAATTATTAGAAAATATAATTAATAATTATATAAATTAAAATAAATATTGAAGTAGCTACAACGGTTTTCACAGAACGACTTTAATTTCATTTTTATTTTAATATCTTTAATTAGAGTTGAAAGCAAATTATAAATCCTTACATTTGTAATTTGTATAATTTGAAATTATATATTTTTAAATATTTTTATTAATAGTTCCTATTTGAAGATGTCCAATTGACAATTCTTCATTTAAAAAAATTTATTAATAAGTGTTCATAAATTTTGATGATTTTAAAGATCAAAAACCCAATTTTCAATTCTAAATCTTCCAAATTGAAGCGATTTGAAATGCAAATCACCGAAATTACACAATTTAAATTGTTAGAATCAAAATTTGCATACTTTTTAATTTTACATTGTCAAAATAAAAAATTAATTAATTTTAAAGAATTACAATTTAAAGTTGAACCATTTTAAAGAATGACAATTAAAAACCCTTAATTTTTAAAGCGTAAAAATAATTAAACATCCTAAAATTTTGATCTTTTTAGATATTAATTGTCAAGATTTCAATTCTAAATCTTTCAGATTAAAGATAATTCTAATGTTAAGCATCACAATTACAGAATGTTTAATTATAAATTGCCAGAATTGAAAATTGTTTAATTCTAAACATTTTCAATTCGAAGTTCTGCGATTTTGAAGAGTTGCAATTCAAAATGATTGAATTTTGACGATATGTAATTAGAAGATATTCAATTTTTTAAATTTACATTCGAAAGGTATGTAGTTTGGAACATTTGTTTGGAATAGTTTAATTTTGAAGTTTTACCATGGAAAATTCTTCTAAACCAAAAATCAACTTGCAAAATTTCTAAATGTTGATGGCTAAACAAAAATTTTTTAAATTTCAAAGATTCACACTTCAAAGTTCTGCAATTTTTAAGTTACAATGGAAAACAATTGAATTTTAAAGATGTATAAATTCATAAAAATTCTAAAATTTTGATGATTTTGGATATCGAAAGTCAAAGATTTGAACTATAAATCTAAAACTTAAAACCTTCAAAATTTTTAATTTTAAATTGTAAAAATTAAAAATTTTCAATTTTAAAGATTTACAATTCATGTTCTACAATTTTGAAGAGTGACAATTTAAACCTGTGGAATTTTAAAGATGCTGAGTTCATTAAAATTTTGACGATTTTGGATATAAACATATCAAAATTAAAAACTGTTTAATTCTAAAGATTTACAATTTGAAGTTCTACAATTATGAAGATTTACAATTTAAAATTCTTCAACTTCAACGATTTTCAGTTTAAGAATCTTTAATAATAAATATTAATAATTATAAATTCTTAAATTGTGACGATTTTGAGAATTTTGAAGATCAAAAGTCAGTAAACTATTACAAATCTTCCAGATTGATGAAATTTCAAATTTTAGTCATCAAAATGACAGAACTTTTAAGTGAAACTTGAAACTTGCGTATTTTAAGAGTAAATTTAAAAAATTGAAAAATTCACATATAAAGATTAAAAATTCAAAGTTCTACAATTTCAAAGAGTATCTATTGAAATGTCTTGAATTTCGAAAATATATAATTACAAATGATCAAACTTTTAAGATTTATACTTTAGAGGTATATGATTGTGAACGTTTTTTTAATATTCCAATTTTAAAGGTTTCCAGTTGAAAATGCTTCAAGTTTAATGAATTGCGATTTAAAATTTTCAATTTTATATATTTGTACACATCTAATGTGTACAATAGAAAATAATATAAGTTTGTACGATTTTTTTCAAAATAGTTCAATTTATTCAATTTTATAGATTCGCGATAGCAAATTCTTCAATTGTGAACAATAAAAATGAGAGAGCCCCGATTTATTATTTTTGGAAACTCTTATTATTTTTCACATTGTTGTATAGATCATTTTTGGGCTTCTAGAATGGTTATTTTTGTCAAATAAAGACACTTTAAGTGTAATTAAATTTTCAGCTCTTGAAGTAGGGGAGAGTAGGGTAAAACCGGGTTGCGGGTGAAACCGGGTACCCTCTATATCTCGTGTATCGTGCTGCCCCCTGGGTCTAGTTTGATATATTTTGTTTATTTAGATGCCCTGACCTTATTTTCGTGAAAATATTCAAATATTCAATTATCTTCCATTATTAATCAATTGAAATGTGGAATTAATTTCTCATGCCATGAAATTAATGAACATCTGTTTTATTACAGGATGACATAAAAACATTAAAAAAGTGATTTTAACTCTGAAACTATAATTTAAAACGAAAAAAAGCTTCATTTTGTAATTCTGCAATAAATTCTGTTATAATACGTGTATTTAGATACTAATGAACTATCAAACTGAGTGAGTGAATTAATTTAAATTCCATATTCCATGAAAAGTTTAATTACTAATTATAGAATACATTATAGGACAATAAACCGTAAAAAGACCATGAAAAGTAATTTTCACCACGAATAGACTGAGCTCCTCATACGCAACAATTGCGTTACAAACAATCTTCGATTTCAAAATAAAAATATTTCTCTACCCACTACCGATGACTGATCCGATCGTGACGGAATGCATCGTAAGTTTGTCTCGATTGCGAATAAAAAACTAAATTATCAAATAATAGCGATGACAATATTGAAATATAAGAAAAAGGGCGGGGGTCACTTTGAGCAATCGATAAAAGGTGGTTTCTCGTAAAACTTTTTTTTTATCTCACGAGACATTGTAGTCGGTGCACTCGGTTCCGCTATACTTTTGGATTTACTTTTGTTTTGCGGTTAACCTCTGGCATACAGCAATTCCGCGGCGGCTATCTATACAATGAGACCCATTGCGAAGTGTGTGGCCAATTAGAAAAAAATTAGACGAAATGGTTTCTACTACATTTTTAGAATTTAAATAATACGAACAAGATAAAAGATATTCTGGAATTTATCATGAATGCAGACCAATTTCAGTGACTCTCTTAAAAAATTATTGCTCAATAGTTTTTTATTTAATTCATTCGTCACACAAGAATTTACAAGTATTTTCAATTAAAAACAAACATTCAAAAAAATTGATATATTATTTACTGCTTTGATGTTATCAACATTTTTGAAAAATTAAAGGAAAAATTACTATGTTCGAGTATAATAATTGTTGTCTTGTAAGGCTGGTCCATTCAAGTCCCTTAGTACTGCGGTAAAAATCTATTGTACTATTTTCTTTTAAAATCCCGGTGGAACAGAGGTCTATAGACGGGTTTATGAAATTGATCACATCCAGTGATAACCCGCGGCTGCATTCGACTTTATTAGAAGTACTCGAATTGGCCTGGAGGTTTAGCCAAGGGAGAGGAAAAGTGCAGAAAATCACATCTCGAGTTCACCCGATTTTTCGACAGTCGAGTTCGAAGGCAGGCATTCGACCCTACCCATCGAATCCATCAGAAAAAAACGAGGCGAAATGATTTCAACTAAATTTTTAGAATTCCATGAATAAGAACAAGATGAAATGTATTCTGGAATTTATCATGAATGCATACCACTTTCAGCGACTCTCTTAAAAAATGTATCGCTTGGTGGGATCTTATTTAAAGGGCTAGTCAGGGTTCAGGCACCCCGAAAAAGGCAATTTTTACCATTTTTTCCGAAAACGGGTTTATTTACATTCAAATAAATGTTGTAGCATTTGAATAATAAATACTTCAAAAAGTCACAGTAATTTTTGCATCATAAAATATCGGTAAACAAGCGAGTTATAGTCAATCTCCCAGAAGTCCAAAAAAGGTGTTTTGCGGTGACGAAGACTCCTCACGACAGGATCATCGGTAACAAAAAATTCGAATGTCGGTAGTTAAAGGATCACTTACTCTCGTCTTTAATCGAAGCATTTAGCGATATTTCAATTTCCGACAAAATAGCGCATGATTAAACACAATGTTTTTTTGCACAAAAAAACTTATTTTTTTGCTAGAAAAAAAAAATCGACGAAATCAAAAATCCATCCATCAAGGACAACAATTTAGTGTTATAAATCACTGGTCAAAATTTGGTAACTATAGCATAAGCCGTTCTTCAGATATCTTGATCACCGAGCGAAAAACATTGTTTTGAGAAAAACTACCTATACCTGCTCAAAAATCGCTCGAGACGCCTTCGCTTGAAGACGTATACCTCAGTAAGTTACGCTCTGATTTACATGAAGTCTTGACGCAATATTTTTGAAATTTTATACTTTTAGAAAATGCAATAAAAAATCGATTTTTTGATATTCTCAACTTTGACTAACCCCTTAATTGATTCGTCATACAAGAATTTACAAGTATTGTCAATTAAAAACAAGCATTTAACATAATTTTATTGATGTATTATTTACTGCTTTAATGTTCTCAAAAATTTTGAAAAATTAACATCTGTAGATTTGATAAAAGATTACAATTTTTTTAATTACGACATTTTTGTCCCCTTGACTAAAGTTCCAAAATTTTATTAATTTTCATTCACTTGCGGCAAAAAGGTGAAATATGCAATGAACTTTGAACTGAAATAAATTCAGCTTTCTGGATTCAAGTGGATTTAATCGACTTCGTCTAATTTCTGGGCAATTTAATTTCCCTGAACTAAGACTTATGAGTGAATTTAAATAATAAGAATTAATTTTTAAGTCAAATCGAGTAAATTAATTACAATATAATTAACAACTTAATTACAGTATATTTGAGAGAATTTAAGCCAATTTAAGAGAGCTGAAGTGATATCCAGCAGAGTTAACTGATTTTGGATAAATCTGATACTTATTAAAGTAAATTAAATTGGAATTGAGTTCCGAAAGTTGAAACTCAATTCAATAAAATTTAAATTAAATTCTATTCAATGTTGAATATTGAAAGCAACTTAATTAAATTTGAATTTTAGTGCAATGAAATAAAATTTTGATCTTCGTAATTATGGAATATTAAATATTGAATACTCTAATAAATTTTTTTATCGTAAATAATTCATTTGAATGAAATTGAATGCAACTGGTTGAAACTGAATTTCATGTCAAATCAATTGAATGAAAATAATTCTGTGCTGTAACTCAAGTAAAATAAAATCAATTCGGGTGAAATAAACTGCTGTTACTACAGTGAGATTGACCCATTTCAAGTGGATTAAAGTGAATTAATCAATTTGAAATGAATTTCATATGAATTAAAAATTAAACTGATTTCAAGGTGAATTAAATTGAAGTACATTTCAAGTTATTCAATTCAATTTGAGAAGAATCTAATTAAATTCAATTCCAATTCCAGTTGAGCCATATATTTACTCCTAGAAAGGTTCATTTTGAATTCCAATTTAATCAAAATATATAATATAATGGAATTAGGTTTCCAGTCTAGCTGTCTGTTTGTCTGTCTGCATGTCTGTCTGTAGATTTTTAGTTTGTTAGCACGATAACTATCGAAAAAAATAATAGATTGGATTGGCCTTCGGTATACTTTTTACGTGTCTCAAATTGAAGCTCAAGTTCGTAAGCAAGTCATTATAGATAAAAATTCAAAAAGTGAGCACATTTTGATAAATGTATTATCGAGCGCGAAGCGCGAGAACCAACAATCGCGCAGTGGGAAGATTTTTTAAAACATCATAGAATTTTATTCGTTCAAGTCCGGGGGTCAGACCACGTTTATTATATGTTTTTGGGGTCGCTGAATCCGAATCTTAGGTCCAAAAACTCCCAGAAAGTCAGGGTTTCGACACAACCTCAAAAAACCTCATAAAACTTTTTTTCAAGTCCGGGGGTCAGACCATGTTTACTATATGTTTTTGGGGTCCCTGAATCCGAATCTAAGGTCCGAATCCTCTCAACCTTAAATTTATCAGGAAATTCCATTTAGGTAAAAAAACATCCTTTTGTTACAAGAGGACATTTCTCTGAGTGGCAGACACACGTAAGTCGGAAGAATTTTCACGAGTTTCTTTGAAAATCAAAACCCGGACGTGCTGGAGATTTTTAGACCACGGATTCGGATCCAGCGACCCCAAAAACACACAGTAAACATGGTCTGAGCCCCGGACTCGGACAAAAAGTTTCATGTGGTTTTTTGAGGTTGTGTTAAAACCCTGACTTGCTGGGGGGTTTGGACCTCAGATTCGGATTCAGTGAGCCCAAAAACATATAATAAACATTATCTGACTCCCGGACTTGAAAATATAAAATTTTATGAGGTTTCATGAGGTTATGTCAGAACCCTGACGTGCTGGGATTCTTTGGACCTCGGATTCGGATTCAACGACCCAAAAAGCATATAGTCAACATGGTCTGACCTCCAGGCCCGAAAAACAATTTTTTTTGTGTGACTGTGTAATGAAATACTTCTTTTTCAGAGGAAAAGTCCTTAAATAAAACTATTTGCAATTTTTTTTGCACCAAAGTACCAATCAATTTCAAACCTAGAATCTTAAATCTTGATTTTTTACAAAGATACTAAAATCGGTTCCATTGCGCAGTGTTATAGTGAGAGCAGTTACACGAATTTTGTCAACTTTAACTTCAGTTTATCGAAAATTCCTTGTCTTTTTCAGGGTTTTCTTGACATTCCCTGACGTTCTCTGACCAGTTTTAAATTCCCTAAATATCCCTGAATTTTCGGAATTTCCTGACCTGTAGCCACCCTGAATATGAATATTTTGCAGTCGGGACGTCTGCTTCAAAAGCACTAATATTCGCTGAGTTTTTGATATAAAAATAACATCGCTCGTTTGCTTTTTAACTCAGAAAGCCTGAAATACGCAAAATTCTTGAATAATAGATTGATCATAATTAGTTTTGAAAATTGATTAGGAACACTTTTAATTTAATTGTAAAATAAAAGTTTCCTCGAAATAAGAACAATTTTGTTGAGAATAAAATGAATTAGTGACATAAATACTACAACGAAACGGTTTGATCTGGTAGACCTGTCAGTGAAGGAATTAAAAATTGACATTTTTTTAATTTTTCAAGATGGATAAAATAGGTTCCAAAAATGATGAATCTCATTTTGAAGTCTATTCCTAGGTACAAAAAATGTTCAAAAATAACAAAAACTTTCTATTTTTTTAAAGTATTACAAAAATATGAAAATTTTTGCAAACTTCCCATAACGTTTTTCGAGTCAATTTCCACAATTCATTAGATTTGCAACCATTCTTGGGTTGCAGGAACTTGACAAATTTTGAATAATTAATTTTTTCATAAATAGCATGCAGGAAAAATTTGCAAAAGTACTGACACTTTAAGTATCAAAGAGCTGTGTAAATTTTCTACCCTTTTAATTGCCACGGAAAACAATTTTTTCTATATGAATGACTTTAACATATTATATTGAATATGAATCTATCATAAGAATTGCAAATTTCTTAAAATTTGGTTGCAATTTTTTTAATCATTTCCCGAGTCGAACTATTGTAAAATCAACTAAAAATGCGGTGTTGTGCTTTGAATAAAAAAATATTTTGCGAACGTTTTGCAAATAGAAACAGTCAAAACATTAATTTTTTACGGAAATAAATGTTTAGAAAATCTAAATAATATGCGCAAATGAGTATTTTTTAAATAAGAGCTGACGTCTCGAGAAAATATTTAAAACTGGCATATATACTTTGGAAGAAACCACTATATTTCAAGGTGAAGCTATTTTGAAGCCAGGGTTTAAAATCAATTTTTTTCTCAAAAAGTCCAAAACTAAGATATTTCGAAAGGGCAGCTAACCTTTTTTTTTTGTTGTTTTAGGAAATTTTTTTCATAAATACTAACATCCACTCGAAATAAGAAATCCAGTTCAAAATTCGGGAAATAAACATAAAATTTAGAACCATAAATACCTTCCTTAGTTCCATTTATTTAATTTCTCAAACATTCAACTCGATATCTCATTTCATGTGGATTTTTAGTCTTGATTTTCTCTAAACTACATAACTTTTTCTAATGAAACTAGTTTGGCCCTGATTTAGCCACACTTTTGTTTCTTTTTTTTAATGTAATTTCGATTTTGCAGAATGAATTTCGCTAGCTTTCGTTAACTTTTCGCAAAGCTTCCGTCGAACGACACAAAATGTTTGATAAACTTTTCCGCTCCATGAAACGCTGGCTCACTTCGGAGCCAATTTGAGACTCAAACTGAAAATTATTAATAATTTTATGATTATACAGATAACGTGCCAGGTTGAAAATTTAATCTTATACAGGAAAAACTATTTCAAATAGTTTTTTCAATTTACAAAACATTTCCAATTTTTTTTTATGTATGAAAACATGAATTCTCAATTATTTTTAATTTCACAAGGTTCCGCATTATATGTGGGGTTGCAAGTTTTGTTTTATTTACGTTTTACGTTAATTCTCAGGCCCATGTTCTTCATGCTGGTATTAAGTTTATTCAACATTTTTTGCAAGTCCTCGATTGATTCTGCCACAACAATCTTGACATCTGCGAAAGCTAACCCACGTACCTTCACTGTTTCGAGATCTGCACCTTCTTCGTCGAAGAGGACCATTCTTAGACATTTATCCATGAATATAGTAAATAGCCATGAGGATGTAATGTTGATTAATTTTCTTTACTGACTGGTCTACGTATGGAGGGAACAAGAAAAGACAGAGATATTTGAGAAAATATATATTTATAGAACTAGAAACAAAAAAATGAAACAACATTGCTCGAGAATAAAAAAAGAAGGAATGAGTGAGAGGTGATTGCTAATGGGGCTTAGTAGCCATAAGCTCCATAAGGCGCGTGTCCATAAGCGGCTTTGGAAAAAGCAGCAAGGTGAGCAGCTTTAGCGTGGGCCACCTCAGGCGTGTCTAGGACTCTTCCATCGCGGGCTAAAGGAGCTGATGGACCCTGATAACCATATCCATGAGTCGGTGCAGAATAGCTATGATAGACAGGAGCTGGCGCAGCTCCATAAGCGTATGGCGCTGGTGGATTATGAATGTGTGTATGTTCATTGTACGCACCCGGATTACCCGAGTATGCCGCAAAATGAGCTGCTTTCGCATGAGCCACTTCCGGTGTGTCAATTACTCGTCCCTGAAATCAAAGATTATAATAAATAATAGAGAAACATCGGGTACTATCCGGGGCCAGAATAGACCGTCCTGACCGCAAGTCTCAAACGCTAGTCAGGACAAACTAATCTAGCGCTAGTTAGTCGATCTTGTGAAAATCTATTTTTCATCATATCGATAATCGAAAATTCGACTTGATATGCCTGTGGAGCGGGTCGATAATCGAATTTACAACCCTAGGGAAGAAAGTGACTATGGTCTTTTTTCCTTCTTTAATATTCATAATTTACATATTTTCAGGTTCTAAAAAATGAGAAATGTTTATATTTATACATGATATACGTTTAAAGTTTGGTTGAAAAATGTCTTCCCGGTACTTATTGGAAAATGAAGTTGCCAATGGGATGTACATATACTGTACTATTTTAGGAATCACCCAGACACTTGTCAAAGATAAGTTGTGATACCCTCGTTGCCTATAACCAAAGGGTTTTCTGAGGAAGATGCCATATATATAAAATATGTGCATAATTGGGGTCCCTATCATGTCAAATGCGGAAAGTCTCTCTGCGGCAAGTCACACCTGCGGCATGTCACATATGCGGCATGTCTTATCTGCGGCATGTCACAACTGCGGCATCTCTACCTAGCGGCATCTCTCACCAGTGGAAAGGGATTCGACCAATATTATTTCTGTGGCCAGTCACATGGATGCTTTCTCGCCCCTCACTGGACGTTGGAAAAGGGGTAGGGGTTCGACCAACATTATTTCCTTGGCCAGTCCTAGGGGTACGGTGAGAGATGCTGCAAAAATGTCAATTTCACTGTGAGAAATGCCGCGCGAGAGAGAAGCCGCTAGATAGAGATGCTGCAGTTGTGACATTCTGCAGATGAGACATGCCGCAGATGTGACATGCCGCAGGTGTGACATGCCGCAGGTGTGACCTGCCGCAAAGAGACTTGCCGCATGTGAGATGATATGTCCCCCTTATTGTTTTTACATGTACCAATGAGTACTTGTCCAATAATCTTCTTCTGAATTTCCTATTTAAAATTTTTCACCTATGTCTTTCATTTTCAGATCACTTTTGATACCTTATTTCTGTATGCATTTCTGAATAATGGATAATGATTTTTGGAACGATTTCTTATATTTTGTGTTCTTTCTTACATCTGAAAAAAATGTTTTGTAACATGTGCGTTTTATGATGGCAAACGAAAAGATGTGAAAATAAAAAGGGTATCTTCTCTCTCTCTCGCTCTTTCTCGCTCTAAAAAGTGGGATGAAATGATTTCTAAAATCTGGCATGCCCTGAGAGTTTTCGAGTTAACAAACGTTAGTTAGCCTCGGTACTTTGAATACTTCACCACGTAATTTTTATTAGTGATAATCTCATTTAAAAAAATTGTTCTTTTCTTAATATAAATTAAAACGGAATTTCCACAATTTTTAGAGACTGTGTTCTTTCAACAGCATCTCAATCAGTCTCGGGATGTAATGTGTAAATAAGATTTGGATAATAATACTTACATACATCATACACAGGAAGTTGATTGATTACTATTTTTCTTTTTTTAATTTTAAATAATTCTTTGAATTTTTAATACATTTTCAATTTATTATAAATAATAATTTTTATAGTTCGGTCAATTCTTCACTAATGAATGCAACATTAGATTAAGTAATCTTTCTAAAAAGCGATATGTGTTGTGTTATATACAGCGTGTTTTTTTTAACTTGAGACAACGAAATATCTCAAAAAATACGCATCCTACGGAAAAAATGTCTGAAATAAAAACTTTTTATTTTCGAGGGGGAAAAAAGATTTGTTAAAATTTAACCCACCCCCGCCCCCACAGGAGGCAGGGGTGGGGGTAACTTTGTAATTTCAAATGGCAACTCCAATTTTTTATCATAGATTCAGATTCTCCTTCACGAAATACGTAAGTTTTATTTGGAACATTTGTTTCGATTCGCGATAGATGGCGCTGCAATTGCGAAAAATGAAATTGTTGACACTACTTTTAGCTCTAACCAGGAATAACGACGCGGACGTAGTAGTTGTCTATTCCCTTAGGGGTGCTTAATTTCGGTGAGTCCCCTTGCCTCTCACCATCCATCGGGGTGCTTGAACTTTTGGCAACGGGACAGTAAAAGTGATAAAACTGTCGAAAACCATTCCCGAATGCAGTTGGTTGACGACAGACGATTTTGGATGTAGATATTACATATCATCGAGTCTCCACTGTCTACAATCCTCGACGTCATTCCGGTCGAGCGATAACCGCGTCTGTCCGTGCTTAACGTTTATTCATTAGGAAGGTTGATTGTGTTAATTTGATTTGGGTGTGTTGGTTGCTTTCGTTTGGGTTATTGTTGTTGGTCACGTTCGTTTGAGTTGGTTTGGGTGTCGTTGTATTTCCTCATTACCTTACTTCATTACCTTTACAATGGAAATTCTATCTCAGCAACAGAAGATTGAAATGATTCTCATTTATGGAGAAAGTGGCAGGAATATCAATGATGCTCTCACGCTTTATGCTCAACGCTTTCCAGAAAGTGTTCCTTCACGCGCTTCTTTTTACCAGGTTGTCCGAAACTTCATCACTGACGGAAGTGTACAACCGAAAAAAAGGAAGCGTCAAGTAACAGTTACTGGAGTTGATAATGAAATTGCAATTTTAGCTGCAGTCACTCATGACCCTCATGTTAGTACTCGACAACTAACCCGCGATTCCGGAATGTCTCTATCCCGTGTTTGGAAGGTATTAAAACGTAATAATTATCATCCGCATCATATTTCACTGCATCAAGAACTTCCTGGAAATGATTTTCAGAACCGAGTGACATTTTGTCAATGGGCGGTTCAGCAGATACAAGGAAACCCGAATTTCTTTTTTCTAGTACTCTTTACATACGAGTCCTCTTTCACAATCCATGGTAACGTTAATCGGCACAACATGCATTATTGGAGTGTAGAAAATCCACATTGGCTGCGTGAAGTTGAGCATCAGCGTCCATGGTCCGTGAACGTTTGGTGTGGCATAATTGGAGATCAACTTATCGGTCCATATTTTATTGATGGAAATTTGAACGGTGAAAAATATCGTGACTTTTTAGAAAATCAACTTCCAATATTGCTGAAAGACCTAAGCTTGGAAGTGCGACACAACATGTGGTTTCAACATGACGGTTGTCCAGCACATCATGCGGCAATCGCGAGGGAAGTACTCAATCATGAATTCAATGGACGATGGATCGGTAGAGGAGGTCCAGTAAATTGGCCTGCCAGATCGCCAGATCTTACGGCGCCGGATTTCTATTTGTGGGGTTATCTAAAGAATCGCGTGTATCAAGAAGTGCCCACAACTCGTGATAACATGATCGAGCGAATATATATGGGTGGCTCAAAAACATTTTTTGTTCCTAGAGGGCAACAATCCCCCCCCTATTTTGTTCCAAATCCGAAAAAAGAAAGTCCCTAATTTTTGTTTTTTCGGTTTTAACTGCTGCCGGTTTTGACTTGAAGTTTCCCATGTAAAATGCATGGGGAAAAACCACTTTTTTCAGTTTTTGAAATAATTTTTTAGGTTTTGAAGAAATGTTATGGGAAAGTATAGAGGCTTGTAGAGAATTATCCAACGAAGAATTTCATGTATCGGACATATGGGTTTGACACCCCTAACACACCCCTTCGAGTCCCTGAAAACTACCCTTAAAACCACAAATATCACTTCTTCATAAAAACGATCCTTTGAGCACTGTATTCTCATCTTTCTTTACCTAAAATTATTTATATTGGTCTAGTGGAATATTTATTAACATTGCTTAATCAATTTTCAATTATTTAAACAAATGGAATTTGTTTAATTTTTTTCCGAAAATTCGTTTTTTCCTACAAATTATTACTATTGGTCTCGTGGAATATTTATTAAGAATAATTTATTAATTTTCAATTATTTAAACAAATGGAATAATAATAAAGAATTTTTTCGAATATAAGTAAGGTGACGTAATAAATTAAAAGTCCAATTGTTACTATGTATTATTTTTCATCTCAATGAATATGTTTTAAATTATAAAAATGGAAACAACGTGACTGTAATACAATCTATAATTAAAAGTTCAAAACATTCACTAAAACTATGTATATGATTTATTATGCAGTCTTTCAAATGTATTAAAATCGATTCATTACATCGCGTTACATAATAAGTGACTGAGTAATAAATCATGCTTCCATTTTTGTAGAATTTAAAATATGAACTCATAAAAATTCAACAGGTGTAAGAAAAACTACATTAAATCACTTATTTTTTAAAATTTTTATATTAGAATCTCAGCACCTTTCATCTGTATTAACAAATCTATCTACTTGTGCTGTAATAAAATTTCCAATATATCTCTTCCCTTCTAATTGACTAATTTAGCTCACTTCTTGAGATCTGTATAATTATAAATAGAGGTTAGGAAACAGTAAACAAACCGGCCCACCTGATCCACACGCACGCGCATATAAGCAGTCGTACGCTCTTCTATTGTACCGTACGGTAATGATGCGAGAAAAATTATGAATTTCAGCCTTTTTTCATTATTTATAAGAAAAATAACAGATTTTAATCATAAAAAGTTACCTACTTATGAAATAAAACACCGTTGAGCAAGTAACGAATTGGTTTATATATTTTTTTCACTCTGAAACTGGTTTTTAACGCACGTACGGGAAAGACATTTTGTTCTCAAAATGCATTTTTCAGTTTTGATCTCAGATTCACAAAAAAAGAGTTAATATTTTAAGCTCAATTTCATAAAATCTTGTATTAAACGATGCGCTTAATATTGCTGTATTTATTACTCAACTGTAACTACAATATTTTACTAGAAAAAAAGACGTAAGGTAATGAAGTATGAAAAATGACAAACATCGAGGGACAAACTAAGGTTTTTACAATATTATTCATTTGACTCAAAAAATGTGCATACATTAAATTTATGCTCATCTAAATTTTAGAAACTTGATACGTTGAGCATTTTTCGGGATACTGTCTAAAAAACAGGAGAAAATCAGTTTATCCACTTTTCTATCCTGGCATACTACTCTAGCTTCTTTCACGTCCATGCATTTCTTCATGCAAGCTTTTGTGTTCCTATGACTTCTTATGTCTCTTCGGATTAATGTCTCATTCACAGATTCTAACCATTCTTTATATACTTGCTTCGTCAGTCGTTCATATTTCATTCTTTCTAGATGTCCGAACCATCTTAACTGATTTCTTTCCCATATGTCAACTAGTATCTCTCCTGTACCACATTCTTTGAGGATTGTCTCGTTTCGGACTTTGTCCATCAGTGTTTTTCCGCATATTATACGCAGAGGTTGCATGCCGATCGCGTTGATTTTACTCCTGTCCTTTATTTGTGAGGATGGACCCTGCTCTACCGATAACCTGCTTACCCTTATTTATGCGCCTATCTAACTTCCCATCTATTTTTCCGTCGTTAGTGAATAGACTACCTAGATATACGTACTTGTCAACTTGTTCTAATCTCTCATCACTTAGGACAATGTTGCATATTGTTTTCTCACTTTTACCCTCAAACACGATGATTTTCGTCTTATTCACGTTAATTTTGAGGCCCATGTTCTTCATGCTTGTGTTAAGTTTATTCAACATTTTTTTCAAGTCCTCGACTGATTCTGCCATAACAATTTTGTCATCTGCGAAAGCTAACCCTCGTACCTTGACGGTTTCGAGATCTACACCATCTTCGTCGAAGAGGGCAGTTCTTAAACACTTATCCATGAATATGATAAATAGCCACGAGGACATAACGCATCCTTGCTTCACACCTTGCATGATATCGAACCAGTCACTCAGTTTCCCATTTACCCTTACACTCGCTTTACTACCTGTATATATTGTTTTTATTTCTTGTAGGAGCCCTCCATTCACTCCATACTCTTTAAGGACTTCCCAAAGTTTACTTCTATTTACCGTGTCGAATGCTTTTTCTAGGTCAATAAATGCACAGAAAACTTTCTTTCCTACTCTAAAGCTTTTTTCTGTGTTCTGTCTTAGGCTAAATATCTGATCTGTACATGATCATCCTGGCATAAATCCACTTTGGACTATACTTGAATAAAATTAGTAAAACTCAGTTTGAGCGTCAAGCAAGGCTCTAAAGTATACAATTTGCATAATAAAATAAGATTCAAATTACCATAGTATGTTAAGCGTTAAAAGTAGTAGATGATTTATATTTCAAGAAATCAACTCTACTGTTAAAAAAGACCATGAAATATGAGGCAATATGTGGTACCAGGAAAAAATAACCCTCCAAGTTTAAGCCGATTCGGTTAATATTAAGAAGTGCCGCAACGGTTGGAAAAATCCCATAAGATTAATCTAGGAAAATGTTTATTCTCAGAAAAATGAGATTTGCGATTCAGGGCTTGAACTTAGCTTGCAGGAAATTATTAAAATTGGTTGGGGTGTCTCCAAAAAATAATTTTTAGTAATTTACTTTAAATTTAGACGTCCCTTACCATCACTTATTGAACCCAAAAAATGAAAATTCATTATTTTTTGGCAAAATTTCAATATTCGAGCTCTTCATTCTCATTTTTGCTATAAATTATTTTTATTGGATCAGTAAAATATTTTTGAGCATTTTAAAACCAATTTGCAATTGTTTGAACAATTTTGATATATTTGAATAATTTCTTGTTCCCACTAACACATTAAAAGGAACATTTTTCACGTTTCATCGGACAATTAGTCATTTATACGAAAACTGACTTTTTTTCCAAGATTTTACCAATTGTTTAAACAATGAATTAGTATTTACTAGAAACTTTTTTTCAAGAGAGATAGAAAACTCAAGCTTGTTTTACTTGGTTAAATTTATTGCTTATTATTATATAAATATGTCACTCAGACATAAATACCGCAGATAAAAATATTTGTTCGAAGAATTTTTTTAAAACTTTGTTCTGAAAAAATGTTAGAAAATAACCTTATTCTGTAAATAATAATACCATAATTAAATTGTTTTTACAAATTATTCAAAGATTATTTGTACATTTTTATAGAAATGAGATAAAATATTTTTTTTCTTCTAAATTTGTTTAAGTGTGTCGCCTATCGTTTAATATTTAAATTTTATACACATTTTTCAAATAATTGATATGTTTTTAAAATAGTTTTTCATGAAATAGTCATGACATTTTTTTTGATGGATGAAAAAAAAATCTTTGACCAAATTTAAAAAAATTCAAAGTAATTTAGCGAAAGTCGTTCTTTGGAGAGCACCCAATAAATGTAAATATTCTCCCGCAAGATAATTTCAAAACCAGAAATGTGAATCTGATTTTTCTGAAGACAAAAACTCTCCCATGTCAATTTTATGGGATTTTCCGGGCCTTTACGGTCCGTCTTAACATTAGCTGATTTTACTAAAACTTGAAGAAAATTCTTTTTACCTCAACAGGTATCGGCTTATAGATTTCTTAATTTGATGGCAGTGATTCACCTCTGAATTGCATAATGATTGGCCGGGTCGAAAATTTTGTTTTGAAATTAATTCTCTTCCTTATTCGTGAAAAAAGTATCAAACAATTATTCGCATAGTCTATAATTTGCTTAGAAATATTTTGAATGCTTTTTTGCAAAGATATTACTCATTTCAATTTCAGATAGTTTAGCTGATCATCTTTTTGCTTTATTGACGATGAAGATGGTTATTGATTGGCCACAAGATTATGGACATACGGACATAAGTAAGCATTGAATACTACTCTCGTAAATCTTTACTCACCAAATTCAATTAAAATCCAAAACATGACAGTCAGAACTAGCATAACTATTAAGAAAATTATAATTTTCTACAAGAGGACACTGTATTTAATGGAATTATCAGTAGTTTCAATTGTTTATTCATTAACAACTCTTAATTATTGTTGTTTGACCAGAACATGTCAAAAAAGTACAAATTATATTGAAATCTACCTTAATCCGAGTAAGAATATGTTTAATTCATTTTTTGTTATTTTTCAATAAATTTTAAAAGTTTGTAAGTTATGAGAGCAGTATATTGAAAATATTCCAACTTTTGATCGAATTGTTATCAAACCTAATTTGTTTGGCGTATTTTTGGAATCCTTTTTAATATAATTTTTATTAGTGTGATACCTATTCTTTACTCTTAGAGATTTTTTAACTTTACTTAACAGTTATGGACGAAATTGAAACCTCCTTTAAAAAACCTTTTGAAATTTCAGAAATTTTGAATATCTAAATTAATTGTCAAGAACTAAGTTACCAAATTTAATGCATCAACATTAGTAGTTCTTTGGAAAAAATTGATCTAATTTCCTAGTTCCTACCGGGTAAAACATAAAGATTAAATTCTTAATATTATTAACTTGAAAATACACAATTCGTGATTTAAAAAAATTAATTTCAATTTTCCTTGAAACTTAATACATTTTCCACAAATTTGTATCAGGAAATAATTTTTTTAGGATTAATACAAGTGGAGAGAAGAAATCAGTTTAGCAAGGAGCCGTAATTATTGATTGCGAATATCTTTGTATGAAATATTCAGAAATTTTGCAAAATCGCATTAAAGCTTACTCTAATTATCTTTAAATTTACAAAAGTTATCTGCATGTTCTAAACAAATTTTGAAATTATTTCGAAAATTGTTCTCAAAAATTATTTTGAAATTTTTTCTCAAACATTTCTTTTGAAATTTTTGTTTGAAAATTTGTTTGAATTAAAATTTTTTTCTAATTTGTTTGAATTTTTTAAAAATTTATTAAAGAATTTTTTAAAAATTTTTTGGATTTTTTTTTGAAAATTTGTTAATAGTTAACACGCTATTTTTTGCAACGCCCGTGCGAAAAAGTTGTTAGGAAGTGGTAGCGAAAAATACTAATTTTATATTGCATAGAGTGGAGTAAAGAAATTTTTTTGAAAAAAAATTTGAAAAAAATGTTCAGAAAAAAAATTTTGGGCACAAAAATGTTTACAAAAAAAATGTTTCGTGAACAAAAATATTTGAAAAAACAAGTGAACAAAAATTTTTGAAACAAAAAATTTTGTCAACATAAGTTTTCGAAAAAAAAAATTTTGTTGGAAACAAAATTATTATAAAAAATGTTGGCGTTTATGCTCTTTCCTCCTGGGGGAGTCTGTTCAAATGAGGTCCTTTAGGCACCATTTACAAGCATGAAAACGTCACAATAATTTAAGCTTATCTCCTTGACGTGAATTTGTATAAGAGGAGTTCTTCGTAAAAATATATCTATGAACAATATTTTATGAAGAAGTTTAAGAAGAATTAAAAAAATAGTACATTTAAAACATTTTTTTCTTTCTCTTCAATGCGACTTCGAACCTTTTATCAGCGAGTGTAAAAAAAGGCTTCGGAGCTGTTAAAAGGATTCAGAGTCGTTAGCTTCGGAGTTGTTGTTTGCAATTTTTAAGTGATATAAAACACACCATTTTTTAAAAAATAATTCCAGCTTTGGGAAAGTGTTTTATTCCATCAGCCCTTCGAATTTTATGGGCAAATTTTTTTGAAAAAAAAAAATTATTTTACGTTTGTACCTCTTATTTTTGAGAGGCTTCGGAGTTGTTATTCAGGTTAACCAATAGTTTTTTCCGTGTTCTCAGACGACTTACGAGGATTTAATCAATTTCCTGATTCTGGAAACGTCATGCGTTTTTCAAAATTGATTAAAACTACTTATTTTTCATAATTATAATTAATTATAATTGATTATAATACGAATTATCACCTCAAATTCGTTAAAATTATAGAGGCTTCGGAGTTGTTAACAAACCGAGGGACAGACTTATAAGCATGATTCTTTCAGTCAATATTGATAATCTCTAGCAAGTTAGTATTGAAATTTGAACTGCATCATATATCTAAAAAAGTGCTCAAGGCCAATATTATAAACAAAATTTTTACCAGTCTTATCACATTTCAAGTATGTGAATCTGTAGGGAGGGACACTGTAGGGAGGGTAAAAACTGACTACTTAATTACAAAAAAGGTATGCCTCACTGTAATTTTTTTGTACTTTTTCTGTATGGACTAATAAAGTAGGCCACCATATGTGCTATAATCCCCCTAGTAGGTGAAAAATATTATAGGAACATCGAATAAGCATCGAGGGACATACAAATTGAAATCTATTTGAAAATCGCCCATATAACATTACTATTCACTTTTTTTATTTTGCTCTCAATTTTAGCTTTGTTTTATTAATTATTTTGAATAAAAATATCGTAATTCCCGAAAAGTCTTTGATTTATATATTAGATTGTTCTAATATTTCTCCAGGGAAGAAAATATTTTTTAATTTTGTATCTAACAATAAAAATAATCCCGAACAATTTTATGCGCAATTGGAGGTCATTTTCTTCAGTATTATTGGAATTCAATTGTGTTGGAGCAATTTTAGAGAACCAAGATTTATCAAATAATAATAAATTTAATAAATTTTTGTTTTACTGGATCCTTTATAATAGCTACTCCTTGAGAAAAAAATAGGAACGAAGAGTTATTGAGATGGTGAGGGTCTCGGGTTATTTACTAAATTCAAATCAATATACATTATTAAGATCTTTCCACTTATGATAAAGTTGAATAATTCCAATAATTTCAAATAAATTAAGCTGGACTGAAGAGGTATTTAAATTCACTCACAGAAATTTGCTCTTGCGACAAAAGGATGTTTCTTGACGTAAGTGAAATTTCCTCTCAACTTAAAGGTAAAGAGGATTTTCATTTGTTTCAACAGGAATCCTTTTGCTGCAAAAATTATCCTTATGCATCTAACTCCACCTGATCTTGCGCTCAAATAATTCTGTTTGTGTAAAAAATGTATTCACGTCGTTCAAAAGAAAACAGACAAGAGGACGAGTTTCTTTCATTGGAAGAAAGATCACTCCAAGTAAGCGAGCGATATTTATCCTTGATATAGCTACAAATATTGTTAAAAACATACCAACGATATTGGTAAAATGTTTAAAGCAGGAGTTTGCAGCAAAATTTATGATAAGTATTATTATTAATGAATCTTATAAATAAATCATTAATCGTACCTCATGATCTAAAGGAGCTGTGGGTCCCTGGTACCCACGTCCAGCATGATGGACCCTATTGCTAAATTGAGTGGGTGCAGAGTATCCATAAGAACCTGCCACATAAGGACGCGAGTAGACATTAGCTTGACCATAATGATCCCCCTCAAAATCCTCAGCAGGTCCTCCATAAGGTATCTTTGCAGAAATATCTCCAAAAGCTTGTAAATGAGCTTTCTTTGCATGAGCCACTTCCGGTGTATCAATTACCCTTCCATCATGTCCAATTGGAGCTGGTGGTCCCTGATATGAGTAATGACCTCCATCATAATATTCAGGCCTGGCGAAGATCATTGATACCATGCAGGCAACCACAGCCTTGAAAGATACGCAAACAAAATAATGAGATAGGTTTAGATTTGCAAATTAAAATTTAATTTTTAGAGAAGATGATTCTGTTTGTTATGTTGTTAAAAGTGGTTTCATGTTGACTTGGTGACTGAAATAATTTAAATATAGATTTAGATTTAGATCCACTCACTAGAAACTTCATTTTTATCGTTGTTGTATCTCTTAGAAGTTTGATTTTCTTTCTGAGGTTAGCGATGTTAACCAACGTTTATATACTGAATCGATATAATTATTTCCCAATGCTCTGCACCGCCGATTCCAGAACAAACCGCGAGTACCTGTGTGTGCAACCTGTAGCCTTTGGGACATCGGCTGAGAATTTCACGGGTCAATGTGAAAGCTTGCGAGATATCTTAGGAGACGCGAATATTCTGATTGATTCTGCGGGTCTCCCAATTGCGAATTTGATAGTTGGAGGACACGTTTCTAGTTGATGTAAGCTGGGATTAATTCAAGGTGAATTCCGCATTTGATGAAAAGGGAAATCGTATAATAGTCTTA
The DNA here is from genome assembly GCA_932178445.1 of Andricus quercusramuli. Lineage (NCBI taxonomy): Eukaryota > Metazoa > Arthropoda > Insecta > Hymenoptera > Cynipidae > Andricus > Andricus quercusramuli. Next base: position 474,257 of record CAKNXH010002295.1, read on the forward strand.
CTTTTCGCAGATTCTTATTGAAGGAATTGAATAAATGAATGGAATTTATCACTACCTATGATAAACTTAAACTCAAACTAATTGTTTTGATCTAACTCATGTCCTGGTAGAAGATTATGGTCTAGTTCGGTTTGAAAGTACTTAAAATATAAAATTGAAGTGCATACGGGCGTAAATTCCACGAACCGTATATTCTAATAGTGTGCTTTAGTACAGTCTAGTGTACGTATTTTCACTCTTATTTACAAGATAAACTATCTTGCGCAAAAAATATTAATGAAAGCTTCGTTGCAAGATAATAAAAATTTAAGGAAACCATAATTTTCTCAATGTTACCCTCAAAATCGATTTCTGATCATTTTTATCTTCAAAGATTGCTTCTTTCCACCTGCTCTTTTCATGATTAATAGAGCCGGACGAAGACTGCAAATAACATTTCGATTTTTTAATAGAATATGTTGAAGTTACACGATTTATTTGTATCTAATGTCTGTCCTATTTCCAAGTTCTTTGGTTTAAGAGCAAAAATAATTTTTAATACAACATGAGTTAGGTTTGAAAGCAGCTTTGAGCTGTATTTTTGCCTTTGGGATCTTATGTTAACGCTGACTACCATGTACATATCCTTTTTGTTGCGAACTCAATAAAGATTTATTATTATTATTATTATTAACATAAAAATTTAGAATAACTATTTTTTCAGATTCATTTATTTATTTTTTTCAATATAATTTTCCTCAGTTTCATAAAAAAAATCGTCAATCAAATAGTTGAATTTGCAACGAAGAAGATTAATTTTCTGTCAAAAAAAAAAACGAATTTTCAACCAGAGATGAATTTTAAACTAAAATGATGAATGTTTGACCAAAAAAGTAAATTTTGAACAAAGTTCTTGAACTTTTAATAAGAGTAGTTGAATTTTCAACCAAGAAGGACGAATTTGCATTTTTGCATTTTTAACCAAAAAATGTGAAATGTCTACCAAAATAGATTTTTCAGTATGAAAGGAAAAAAATTTCGAAAAAAACATTTTTAAAAATGAATTATTTGTTAATTTGTTTTGGGGTTATATAAATATAATTTTCTCAGGTTTTCTGAGAAAATCGAAAACGATTTTTAAAGATTTCAGATATATGAAAAAGTGTCTAGAAAATTTATAAAAAAGTTTTTTCGCAGGATTATACCAAATTTTAGCACAAATTCGAGACAGTAAAAATATATTTTGGACTCATACAAACTTACTCGAATTATTAGTAAATTTGCCTTGAAATATGACAGTTCTTTTGCATAATTTTTGAAACATTTTGAACCATTTTCAAATCATTTTAAATATTCACTTGAAATCCGCGCTTTAAGAATTCTTAAGAAAAAATCGTTTTATGTCTTAAAATCTGTCAAAATCCTTGATATGCTCAAAATTTTATTTCGAAATCTTAAAAAATCTACATTTTATTCACCATTTTTTCTTAATCTTATCAAATTTCTAATAAAATAACACTAACATAATAACCATTGTTTGAGAATGCCAATTTTCGATATAAAATTCTCAAGACCACCAAGAAAATCCGAATTTGTCCAGGCTTTTAAATTTTACTGTTTAAAAAGAACATCGTTGGAGTTAAATCGAATGATTTTTTGTTTGAAAATTCCTTGAAATCCTTAAAATCCTTAAAATTACAGGGGGATATCGTACATAATCGCTTGAAATTAGTTTTAAATGATTCAGCTCCATGGTAATAGCTTCAAAATGCGTAAATCCTTTTTTAATTCTTTGAGATTCCGTTGAATATTTTTAAATCCTTGAAATTTCTTGAAATCTTCAAAACCATTTTTAATCTTTGAAAATTCGTGAGAAGCCCTTAAAATCTGGAGAAATCGGCTGAAATCCTTGAAATTCCATTTAAAATTTTGAAATATTACGAGATCCATTGACATCTTTTTGAATCCCTTAAAATATTTTAATAGTATATTGTGTACCTATGAACAAAACAGTCTTTTTATCCGAGCTTGAGTTTTGCAAACACGCGAGGATGAACAGACGTTTCACTCCCTGGCACACACGATACTTTATGTAGCAAAGGTATGATTTCCAAGTTTATCATGTCTGAAATTTGAGGTTAGTTTGACGCAGCCATAATCGTACACGGTAGACTGCGAGTGCGCATGCGAGCAATACAATTATGAGCCCATAATACTCTTAGGAGTATTATGGACGCATTATTGTACTGCGCGCATGCGCATGCGCATTCACTACCTTTGTGCAAACGGCTACTTTCAGAACTAAGAAGGCGCTGATAAAATGCCTAAATCATGCCTGCGTTAAATAAAATCCATTTACACATTTTTAAAGCTATTAAAGCTCCTATAAATCTCCTAAAATTCTTTAGAATATTCAAAAATCCTTTGAAATTCTATTATATCTTACGAAATCCCCTAAAATGCTAAAATCCAAGGACATGCGAAAAAATTCCAAACTATCTTAATAGAGCAGTAATTCAGATTGATGATGCAAAAAAAAATGGTTCTTCATAACACACCAATTTCGCACATCGTCAGAATGTCAATTTTGCAGTCTACTTTTTTCCGTGTGCATGTAAAAACCTCGAAACCTCTTTAAATCTCTCACAATCCATTAAAATCTCTTGAAATCCTTTGAAACCCAGTCAAATCTTTCGTCATACCTTGAAATTCGTTTAAAAATTCAAAATCCCCTGACATCCTTCGAAATTCGTGAAAATACTTCGGTATCTCTTTATATCCTTTGATATCCCGTGACTTGTTTTTTAATATTTAGGAATCGCTTAAGATGCCTTGAGATCCCTTAAAATCCTTTGTAATCCGCAGGAATCGTTCTTTATTTCTCAAAATTAATCAAAATCCTTCAAGTCGCTTAAAATCGTATGAAATCCCGTGAAAAATTTGAAATTATATCTAAAATTCTACAATCTGTGAAAACTCTTATAAACCTTTGAAGACGTTTGAAATACCTCGAAACTTTTTGTAAACCCCTTAAATATTTTGAAATCCCTTGAAAATTAATGAAATCCTTAAAGATCTTTGGAAATCTCGTTAAATTCTGTAAAAAAATGATAAGGTCTTTAAATACTTCGTAGTTCTCTTCAATGAATTAAAATCGCTTCAAATCTGTTGAAATCCTTTCAAATAGGTGGCCAAGGATTATTTAAAAAGCACAAATTCTCTCAATTGGCATAAGGTGTTCTATGATTTTCATTATTGAAATTAATTATAGATTCAATTTTTGGAATTTAAAATTTAAGGTACAAAACAAGTTCAACTATCGAAAAATTAATCAAGTTTTCTACAAACAATGATTGTGTTATTTTCAAGACATATCGTTACTCCACTTCTTTTTTTTCGATATGATTCTTTTTTTAGACTGGATACCACGGGGAACGGAAATCGTAGTAGCCATCCAAAATATACATATTCAAAAAAGCTCGCCCACATTGATGAGTAAGGATACCATGGAAGGTTATTCGTCGAGGAGGAATTTTCTGGTGAATCCCTGAACCTCGTAACAATTATTACTCACTTACGACGGGCTTTATGATGTTGCATGGTATAGTGATTTGCGAAATAAGTAAGAGGCGGGCCCACTGCACCTAACTTCATTACATTTAATGCTAAAGATTCAAGTTTACATAATTAGCAAAAGTCACTCATTGAGGACGCTTAACGAGCAAAAAGAGTGAGTCTACTTCAGGAGACCCTTATTTTGAAATTAATTTATTGTAGCTTATTAGACTCGCGACAAGGGATTAAAACCAAACATGACTCCACATGCGGAACAAAGGAAAGAATATTATGCAATCATAAATAAATACGTCTTTCACTCTGCAAGAGGGTATAACTATTATAGTTGAATCTTACAGAAAAATAAATATATAGTTAGATTCTGACTGTTTTTTATCAATTGAAAAAGTAGTTCAAGTCTCAACCAACCAGTTGCATGCTCAACTAAAAAACATGAATTCTCAAAAAAACTCTAATAGTGGATATTGTAATTGAACCAAAGATGACGAATTTATACAAAATAGTTTAATCCTCCCTAAGAAGATTGATTTTTTACCAAAAAAGATTAATTTTCAACCAAGGAAATTAATTTTCTAGAGAACAGAAACAAATTATCTACAAGGAAGTTGAATTTTCTACCAAATTGTTGAATTTCCAATCCAAAAAGATGAGTTTTCTATAGGGCAATTAAATTTTTTAACCCAAAAATATGGATTTTCAATAAAAAAGTTAATTTTTAACCGAATAGTAAAATTTCCAAAAAAATGTTGCCCTTTTTTGAGTGAAAAATTTTGTTCATTTATTTTTTTCGTATCTTGTGTCGTTTGTCTAGAAATTAAATTTGTCTATTTTTAATGCAGTTTTTTACGAATAAAATAAAAACTACGCGTCCTACCAGGAAGATATTTGTAACAAAATTGTTAATCTTTTTGAATACACAATTTTCGTCGGTTAACGAACTTGACCTTCATTTTAGAACACTTGAAGAGTATACCAAAGCCCAATCCTATATGTCGATTTCTTTGAAAGTTATCGTGCTAATAAACTAAAAATCTACAAACAGACATACAGACAAACAGACAGTTATACAGACAAACAGACATATTCATGAAAACCCATGTTTAGGATTCAAGGGGTCTCAAAACGTTGACATTTTACAAAAACGGGGGGGTGGGGAGTCAAATTTTACACAAATCTAATACCTTCTCACTATAAGATGAGAATGTAAAAAGACAAATTGTCAACAAAATATTTGAATTTCAAATCAAATAGGTAAATTTTCGAGTTTCCTAAGTTTATGAAATCTTAATAAGATTTTGCGTGACCCCTTATTTGTTTATTAATTTATTATTATTTCGTGAATTTATGATAATTATATTTAATATTATTATTATTAATATTTTTACATTTGATGAATGAGGTACCACAGTAAGCGCTAGCTCGCACCAACAAACAGCTATTTGCAAAAAAATTTTGTCAACTTTCCCGTTTTAGTGAATCGCAAACATAAAAATATCTTACGTGAGAAATGGTTTTGACCACGCACCCATGCAAGACAGCATAGAAAAATCGTCCCCCGTCCTAAACACACCCAGCCTCTACATTGAGAAAAAATTGTATCTTGTGCTTGAGTTGAACAATTAAGTAATTATTAACAATTAACTAATCCCACCTAAAATTATTGTTTTTCTTTATCGGGTCGAAACTTGGCTAAATTATAGTCCTATTGGACCTATATTAATTCACCAAAACATAGGTCAATTTATCAGCCGGTTGTCAATATACGGGGGCCTGAAGTTTTTACTTTTTCAGGTGTTTTTTAACCTTCACATTAGTCGAACTTCGTTATGGTCACCCGGCTGGACGTTTATTATATATTATATATTAATTAAAATAAAAATTGATTACAAAAAGAAAATACAATATTTAAACTTCTTTTTATTTTTTCAAATATAGCTTTTTTCACACTCCTTGAAGTTATGTAGAAGAAAAAGTGGACTGGAAATCCTTTCATGGTCCAATTGAGATTTTTACGCTCGAAGGGACCACGTTTCGATTATATAATATACATACACACAAAAAATCATCTCACGATAGTTAAATGTAAGCTTAAAGGGAAGTTAGACAATAGCCCTCTCAGCCTACACTTGGTGTATTGCACCCGGAAGATATTTTCGTTTCGTTGTTTGTAATGAAAAGTTGTTTCAGTTTCGTGAAAATATTTACAGTATGTGTTGCATTTATCTTACTAATTTTACAGTAGGGGAAAGTTGCCTAAGACGAGCCCCCTTCCATATTTTCCAAAAAATTTCGATTTTAAGGAACTTTAGAAGCAAAAGCGATTATTGGCATCATAGTTTGATGTTTTCTTTACAAAGTTCACACACTTAAAAGTTCAAAAAATGTTTAAAAGGCAATGAACATCGATGTTGAAAAAAATATGTATTTGTCTCGTCTTAGGCAACCCGGTATCCTAAGACGGGCCCCTTTTTAAAATAAAAAAAGCTGTGTAATTAAACACTAGATATCGATGAATTTTATTCGCAGCGTATTGTTTAAACATAATTTTTACGTTTATGACATATTAATTACGTAAAATACATTATAAAGCGTAAAATAAGCGTCAAATAAGGTCTAACAGAAAATAAGTGTAAAAGAAGTTCAAGGATTAAATATTTATGAAAAGTTATAAAATTTAGAATATTATTCATCCCAGATCCAGAATTTACTGATATAAATCGAAAAAGCAACATAGTTTAAAAAATTTCTTATTCATGATGTAAAAGCAAGAAAGAGGTTAGGTCATTACCATTGAGACCATCGGAAACTCACAAGGAAAGCAGGTTTCGCTTTTACCTACATTTCTCTAGCCTAACCGGGGCTCGTTTTAGGAATTTCGCATGATCACAAAATTTATAAATTTTTTAAGCAAATAGCATAAGAATTAATAAAACGTAAGTATCAGCTGCAAAGTTTAAAAAATTATCTATCAAACAAAAACATAACTTACTCCTTCAAATCATTAGAAGTTTTTAAATCACAACTTCTAAAACAGGTGAAAGTTCGTTCTCTAACGTACGAAAATAATTTTTCCTTTCTGTTTTTGTTAATTTACTTCCAGTGCAGGAAAAAACACCTTCAAAATAACCAGAATTTTGCTGAACACGTATTCGCATGCGTAAGTGATGACTATATTGCTTTTGTACAAAAATATTCAGGGTATCCCGTCTTAGGAGGGGGCTCGTCTTAGGCAACTTTCCCCTATTTATTTTTGTGAGACTTTAAGCTACAGTTTGAACAAAATTCAATTCTGATACGGTAATTTGATCCAGAGATACTGGACTTTAAATTTTGCCCGGGCACAACTCACCCAGTGTAGGATGAGCGGAAAATTTCGGAAGTGTAGGTTTTGAGGAATAGTATTCGATACCGGACGCTGCGTATGTTGAATGTTGTCCCCTCGAGTATAAAAATCTCAATTTGACATTAAATTATTTTCAGCCCACTTTTTCTTCTACATGACTTTGAAGAGTGTAAAAAAAGCTATTTAATTTTTTTTTTAAATATTTTTTTTTTCTTCAAAAAATCAGTTCTAATTGTGGGTTTCGAAAAAAACTTCATAATGAAAAAGAAAATTGTTATGATAGTCTTAAAGGACCTGAAAAGAGCTTTCCAAAACACTATAATGAACGTCCAATTGGATAACCCCAAAAGAAGTTACACTAATGTGAACATGAAGAAACACCTGAAAAAGTGAGAACTTCAGGCCCCTGTATATTGACAACGGGTAGATAAATGGACCTATGGTTTTGTGCAATTATATAGGTCCACTAAGACTATAATTTATCAAAGTTGTAATCCGATAAAAAAAACAATATTTTTAGGTGGAAACACTTGAAGTATTCTGCCCCACATGTTGTAGCATCTGAAAGTGAATTATTTTTTACTTTAATCTTTTAAAATTATAAAATTTTATTTGAAATTGAAAAGCAAATTTTTGAATAGACTGTATTGAAATTAAAACAATTTTCAGACTTGGAAAATTCTTCAAATTTCTTTATTTCAAATTCACGTTATTCAAAATTGTGCAATTTCAATATTAAAGCCTCTTGAACGATTATAAATTAACTATAAATTTAAAAATGGATATTTTTAGATATTTAAGCACATGTCTTTCGCAGACCCCATTAATATTATTCTATTCATCGAAAAAAATACATAATAATATATGTCTAAGTTCTTTAATAACACTTATGATAAAAAAGGCCAGGGGAAAATATTGAATATAAAATAATGCCGCGTAAATAAGAATTTTTTATTTAATGAATTAACATCTGATATTCAAATCTATACATGCATCGAATTCATTTTAATTCTTATAGTCCTTACTCAAAAAATTATCTTATAACGAAATTGCTTTAAATTTTTTAAAATTAACTTGAATTTTTACGGTTTTCGTGTCCCAGATATATGCTCATTGGAGGGTTATAATCTCTTCCATCAGGATGGTTTATTTCGTCATCTGGGCCTATTGGTTGAACGTCTGTTGGGTTCAACCTGTTTACTTTAAATCGTTTGTGAGTTACTGGGTCATATAGTCCACTCAAATACTTAGACTCGTCATATACTAAAACGATGAAACGATGCTTATTTGTTAAACTGCGATAAGTATTGTCAATGTTGCGCCAACTACCCTCTCGTGTTTTTGCTACAAAATGAGAAGGAATAGTTGACCGTCCAGAGCCTATGATGACATTAAAGTTAGCTTCTGCACCACGATCATTTGATGGAGAAGGCCGTCTCTCAGATCCTTCTCCAGATGTACTAACTAACTCTGAAAGAAGAAATAGAAAAAACTGAATTAATACATTAATTAGAATGACTAACATTGGGAAACGCATTCAGTATCGACGTGTCTAAATTACAAGGTGCTATCTCGGTAGAAGGAAATAGAAAGGTGCCATTTCGGGTGGCCTAGTCGGAAACCTTGAAAATCCCATATGAATAGTACGAGTATCAGGAATACCAGCGCCCTCTGAAGTAGGGAACCCTTCTAGTTGGTTCTGCCGAGATAGCACCGTGTCATTTGGATACGTCTACATGTGGAATAATTATTGTCATTCGTACTTGTTGTCTACTATAGTTTCGAAAGATATTTTCAAATCCTTTGTAGATTTTCACTTTTGCAATAAACATCGTCTGGCTCACAGAAATAATGATTTCTGACGTCTCGCATGGAGAAAAAAATCGAGAAAAAAATGCACTGATTGATTAGTGACCAGAATAACTAAAGAATTAGTCAATATTGACTTTAGTTTAAAAAAATCTGTGATTGATCTACTATTCAATTAGTGAAATTTTCACTAATTCATATTTAGAAAGTAGGTGAAAATTTTAATTACATTTGCGAAAATGATCTCGTATTGAAATTTAAAAAAATGTTCCCCATGAAAATATCATGGAAAATTTCAAGTGCGATCTGCATGTTCTAAATATTGACCTATTTTTTTCTTGCCAATTTCTTATTTTTTAAAACCTCTCCGATTGCCAAGTTAGTGCTTTCACCTTTTGAAACTTGAAGCAAAAGTGAATCACCCAATACTGGACAAATATATGTCTTTATTGTTGGTCGATTAGTCGATCAGTTTGAGTAACTTCTTATAAAAACAGTTATATGCTACTAAAGTAGGCTTTACTGTGTTGTAAAGTTTAGAACTTTCGACGATTAGTTCAATTTTACCAAAAGTTACCATAAATGACCAAAAACAAAAGACGGTTACATTGTTGGATCATTCTGTTGCATATGGAATTGATACCTTCAGATTTGGTGTAATAACATACGATTATACTTACCAAAAGAAGTAAGAAAAACAGCCAAGGTTAAGAATAGAGTAACAGCGAGCTTCATTTTCCTGAATATGGAGAAAACAGCTCAATGGAGAATTTTGTAACTGAATATTCTGTCTTTTGATTAGGTTATATACTAGTCGCTATCTAATTTGTCTTTCGAAATTTATCCACGTTTTCGTAAGATGTAATAGAGAGATAAGGAAGTATTATTCTGAGATACTTGTATTTCATCGAGCTTCTTCGGTGCCGTTGAAGTATTGCGCAACGCCTTTTTGTGCCACGTTTGACTCCTAATTTTTTCTGTAGTAAGTGTGTGTAAATGTAACATGGATGCCACGTTAAATTGACACCCCTTCCCCCTTGATCTCACAGAAGGTGTCTCTTATTAATTTCCGTGTCTAAACTTGGAAACACGCGACGTAAAAAACTTTGTTTACCGTTAAAAACATACATCAATCGTCATATGTTATCTAAAAAATGAGGTAATGTACTTGTGTTTCTGAACGCTCATATGAACGAAATAAAAAATATTGACACGCAAAGAGTTGCATGCCTTTTTTGTCTTATTTGAAAAAATTATTGAAAAAAAGGGTTCTGTAGCCTATTAGGACGTTAACTGAGTCCCAAAAGAACTTCGGATGTAAATATTCATAATTAAACATTTGGTAAATAACAATTGGAATTTATAAGTAAAACCCTTATTTTTTCGACTTCTTCCAGACTATTTAAATTCCAGTTAATTGATTCGTTCGAACCTTCTTTCCCATACTTTCTCCTTACTCCCTCTACGTTCCCTTGGGTTGCCCTCACGCAAGCTACTCCCCCCCCCCCCCCCCATCACTTCGACCACCGCTTCAACTCCGACCCCCAAATTATTCCTCTTCTACTTCCCCCTGTCCACACTTCCCCAGCTAACACTACCCTTTCCTAGCCTTTACTTCCCCTCCCCTACTCAGCCACGCTACCCGCCTAGCGCTCCCCTAAATCCTAAATACCAATAATTTCCCCTACTTTCCCGAATTTCTTCTCCCCTCGTTTCCCCTCACTTCCTCTACTTCTACTCCCCTCAATTCCCCTTACTTCCTCTCCTGAGAAAAAATTATAATGGACGGACGGACGGACGGATGGACACCCGACCGAAACTATAAGCGCTTCTGCCCGGAGCTACGAAACCCTAAAAAACAAGAAAGTACTTTGAAACAATAAAATACCAAATATGGATTCTGAACCACTCCTAAATTTAACTGGGCCGTAATCTTCTACAGAGGCAGGAGTTAGGTCAAAATATCCAGTTTAAGCCAATAAAACGTATTTCCGAAATTTGGGAATTATGCCTTTCTGTTTCGGGACCCTTCGACCTATGAAGGATTTTTTGTCTTCTTGAGAAATTTTTATAATTTCAATAAGCAAACAGTTGCGTTTTAATGTTTAAATTTGGTTTCCGAGGCGTTTCTAGTATCAAAATGTTCAATACAAGAAGAAACAGGAATTTATTCAAAATCAGATTAATGATTACGAACAGAAAGAATCCTAGTTTAGGGTTCGTGAATAATCCAAGCGGTGCATTTGAGTTTTGCTCTATTGTTGCAAAAGTATGAAATTTGTTTAAAGGTTTCCTTTGGCATTAGGAAGCTGTTTATACTGTTTCCAAAATATTTTCTTTCCCACTAATGTGGATATTCAGCTTGACTTTTTTGATTCTGGTGAAGAATTTCACAGTATTTCGAAGTACATCCGAACATTTTTAAAATGTTGGAAATTAACAAAATGGCGATGATTTGACTGAAAATAAAAAAATTTACATTTTTCTTACAAAATACGTGAGATATGAAAAAATGTATGCATCAAAGTTGTTCCTCTTTGAAAGATCTACAAAAAAACCTTTTACCACTTTTCCATAGTGCGCACCAAATTTTGTTAATTATTTAAAAGAATGTTCTAAAATTTTGCAAAAATAATATAAAAGATTAAAGTGTCCATATTTAATGACATTCTCACTGAAAACCCGTGGAAAACGAAACCTCACAAGTAATAAAGAGACAGAAAGCAAAAATAATATAAAGATATGTCTTTTTTATCTTCTTCTTTTGCTTTAAGTGAATCTTTTTCAAGTGTATAAAAAAGATTTTTTCTCGAATTCCAGAGAAGGATGATCTGGCCCCGAAGAAAAATGAGATTGCTCACTTTCATTGGCAATTTTGATATTTGGAAGTGTAAACTCGGAATCTAGCCAAGTTAAATTTTTCTTCTCAAACTTCTCTTTAATTCTACATACTTTATTTCATTTCTTATTACGTTCAGTTCTTAAAGTCGAAAGAGCAGCTTTTAAATGGGAATATTTTCAAGAACTTGCCGTTTCGTAAAAGTAGTTATTATTGATTGTAAAACAGGGCGTCTAAAGGTGGGGTGGATGTCCTGTAGGGTCCGGAAGAAGACGTAGGTGCTTCAATGTTATCGCTGCCAGGGTTTCGGTCACATGACGGCAAGATGTGAGGGTCCCATTAGGATCCAAGCATGCAGGAGATGTGACAAAGAGGGCTATAGGGCTGCGGAGTGCCTAGGTACACCGCAGTGCTTCCTCTGCGCTGCAGCGGAAGGTGAGCCCCGGACTGATCATCAGCCGGGGACGATGAGATGCAGGGCGTTTCGGGCGGCAGCTTCGGTGAAGAAGCCTCAGGGGCGCGCTGCCTAACCTGATACGTTAAACCAGGATGCCGAAGGCCGACGAGCCCAGGTTGTGGTGGCACTACACCACTGAGGACGATGCGTGCATCCTAGTTGCGCAAGAAGAGGTGTAATGCCAAGTTGGCGCTAAACATTGGAAGCCGAAGCACGGCTTAGTGGCCTTACCCCCATGTCCTTGAAGTAATGCGATAAGCGGTTCTGAGGTCATGGGTTGGCAGGAAGAGGTGAGTTACCGTTTTTTAGGTCGACTCCCACATTCAGTGCGTAAATGCATTCTCACCTTCTCTACAATAAGAAAAAATCACTGCGAGGGGGTGCAATTTTTCAGGATTAGCACCCGCTCCCGGCGAATTCCTGCGGTTGTCCTTATAACAAACCTTTAATTATATATATATATATATATATATATAATTAAAAACAAAGTTAAACAACCACCGCAGGGTACCACTAAGAGCAACTGCCATCTTGAAAAAATGTCAATGGCCCCCAGTAGAACCGCGGTAAAATACACCTATGGCCACGTCTCACATCCGTGAGATGGGTGGTCACAGGGCACGACGAAATCACAACGACAGGCCGGCGAAACCCTCGTGTGTCTTGAGGACACGAAGCGACCCAAGGATGACAGCTTTCTGCATCCATCTCGCAAGAGCCTTGGCATATTTTTGGCACGCGGGTATGGCTTTAAGGTTACGAACCAGCGATAATTTCACACCTCCGAGAGCACCTATCACAAGATCAATCACTCGTACCGAATATTTTGGGTACAGTCGAAGCAGCTCTCTTTTAAGGTCTTGATATCTCTCCTCTTTTTCTTTCTCCTTTGCAGTGATGTTGTATTCGGATGGAGCCGAGAATTCGATCACGAATATAGTTCGTTTCTCGAAGTCTTGGAGAACAATGTCAGGCCTCGAGTGCGCAACGGAGACTGCTGCCCGAAAATCGTAGTTCCAGAAAATCTGGCACTTCTCGTTTCGGACAATTGACTCTATATCCCTTGGAGCGTTCGGCAGGGCAGGGTCGCGACCAACACCGTAAGAGCGACAAAGGTGGTAATAAAGTACTCTTAGGGCCGCATTATGTCTATAGATATACGTTGTTCCTGCGTGGGTCGGACACCCCGATAGTATATGTTCTAGGTACTCAGCGTGTGCATGACACGCTCTGCACCTATCACTGGGAACTTCTTGACATAAAATGCGGGCGCGGTATGCTAAGGTGGAGATTACACCGTCCTGGCATGCGAAAATAAAGCCCTCTGTACCTGAATTGAGCCCTGATGATTTGAGGAAAGCAAAAGTTTGCTCCTTCGACAAGGACTGTTTTTCTACATTTCTGTGAAAGTTTCCGTGCATTTGCTTGTCGAGTAGCTCTTGGTGAAATTTTCCAACCTCTGCTTTCTTTACTTCGGCTTTTAGACGTGAAGCATCTAGATGGAGTAATGCACTTTCCTCACTTCTGATGTTAAAATTCAGGCCAAGGGTCTCGGCAGCTTGCTCCGCGGCTTTGTAAAGGAACGCCCCTTCGCCAATCATCTCGTGGTTTCTGACCATCTTTAGGAGAGGATCTCTGCCATTCGCAACGATGTAAGCTGTACTCAAAACAATTCGGTTATGAAGACACTGGAGATTCAGAAGTCCGCGTCCGCCTTGCTGGCGTGAAATGTATAATCGCGGAACTGACGAATTGATATGCAAGCTTTTATGCATATGCATGATCTTACGCGTGGTGACATCAAGGGCCTTAAGCTCGTTCTTCGTCCATTGAACCACCCCAAACGAGTAGAGTAGAACCGGGACGGCAAGCATGTTAGTCGCAGATACCTTGTTCAACGCCGACAGATTGGAAGACCAAATCTGTCGAAGAAGATGCTTGTATCTGCTTCGGAGAGACTCCTTCACTGATGTTACGTCCTGAATGCGGCTTTGAGGCACGCCCAGGTATGTATAGGTCTCTCCAGTGTTAAGATGTCTAATAACACTTATATCCACAAGCTCAGGGTCCTTGGGAACGCCAGTAATCTTTCCTTTCTTCAAATGAATTTTGGCACACTTGTCCAAACCAAAGTCCATCCCAATCTCTCCTGTGTAGTTCTTGACGATATTTAAAGCAGTTTGAAGTCTGCTTTTACCAGCGGCATAGATCTTCAGGTCATCCATATAGAATACATGAGTGACCTTATGCTCACGCTGATTAGTGTCGCCACAGAGGTATCCAGGAGAATTTCGTAGTGCAAGAGATAGAGGAAAAAGTGTGATGCAAAAAAGCAAAGGGCTCATACTATCCCCTTGAAAGACGCCCCTCTGGAAGGTGACGTTGTTCGTCGTCAGACGATAATTCCTAGATGAGATGGTAAATCTAGTTTTCCAAAGAGGCATCAATCTCTCTATGCATCTCACTATGTGTGGATGTACCTTCAAGCTTTCCAACAGACAGATGATAAGTCTATGAGAGGTTGAATCAAAAGCTTTCCGGTAGTCAATCCAGGCCATTGACAGGACGCGCTGATGGACTGTAGCGTCTTTACAGACACACCTGTCAATCAGCAGGTTCTCTCGACAGCCTGCTACACCTTTTTTCGAGCCACGTTGTTCGTACATCTCTCGCCATACAGGCTCAATTCGTCGAACAATCCTGTTGTTTAGGATAGCTGTAAAAATCTTATACAGTGTGTTCAAACAAGTTATTGGCCTGTAATTCTCTGGTTTGGACAAGTCGCCTTTTTTCGGTAGGAGTATAGTGCGTCCTAACACTAGCCACTGCGGAATGGGCATCTCCGACTTTAAATATGAGGTGAATATGCGGGCCAAATGTTGGTGTGTAGAAGTAAACTTCTTCCACCAAAAGTTCTTGATACAATCTGGTCCAGCACCGGAAAAGTTCTTCGTGCCTCTAAGTGCTTTTTTCACCTCTTCGGCAGTGACTGATGGGCACTCCTCCTCAGATTTTATGAGGCTGTCGCAAAACTCCTTGAAGCGGATGATATTGTCAGTATCTTCCTTCAACTCTAGTGTTTTCGGGATCTTGTACACCTCTCTCCAAAAAGTCTCTACCTCCTTGGGCTTGGGAGGATTTTTTACAAAAACAGGGGGATCACTGAAGAGGCGCGATGGGTCAGCGAGAAACTGTTGATTCTCTCTGATCCATCTCTCCCTCTTCTGTATCCTCCTCCTTGCGTCAGATAACAGCCTTATTTTGTCAACAATATGTTGCTTGATTGTCAGCAGCTTTGACTTGTTTAGTGTGTGATTCAAGGTCCTTAGTTCTTGGGCGAACTTTCGAACCCTTTCCGTGAACGGTCTACCAGATGTTATGTAGTCAATCACACATTGAACACGGGACGCATTCTGTCTTGCCCATCCAATTTTCTTGTTCAGTTGATGCAAGCGTCTTCTTGTCTTTTGATCCATCGTCGGTTTGAGCCTTCGATTTGAATCAGCCAAAGCTCTCGCAGCACCATAAACTGAGCAATTGATGGTCCAGAGGTCGGACTCTTGCGAGATATCTCCACAAAGGGAGGCATCCATTTCAGCCAGATCTTGGGGCTTAAGAGGAACTTGCATGTTGATGTTCCTCCTTGTACTGAAATTGCCATCATCTTCAAGAAGGTGCCTACTTTCTGCGGTTGGTCTTAATGTCGTTTCATCTTCGTCTGCAGCTTGTTCAAGCAGCGGTTGAGGAAGCGCTCCGCGTACATATCCATTTTTGCGGAGGTAGTCGGCTTGATTTCGCAAAGACTGATGCGAAACGTGTTGAAGCTCTGGGTGTTTCTGGCACCACAGAGTATGCATACGCGCCATAAAGCCTCCACGAACAGGGATAATACTGGCATCGTAGCAGTCTAACACATCATTCTTAAGTTGATCCGTCCACTCAATGTGGGCGTTTCGCCGGTTCGTCGTTGTGTTTCCATCTAAATTATTTTCAGCACCCCGAACTCTAGGATGATCGGCATTGTTTGCCGATCCATTGTCGGGTGCTCTGCGCGTTCGATCGTTTTGAACCGCATCTACAACATTTTGGTGGTTTTTTGGTTTCATTGTTGTTCCCACGAGCAGCTAGGGAAAGGGTTCGTCCATCCTTGTAGAGCCCCGCGTGCAAGGATAAGGCTATTACTCTGAGACATCGCCCGATATCCCAGGGTCACCGTTAAAGACACCTCACCCAGGTGCCATGCAGCTTTCGGCACGGTTCGCACACCTTCGCTTAGGGGTTATTCCTTCGGGACCATCCCTGGACAATTGTCCGCGACTGCTTATTAATTATTGTATCCATATTCAGCAGAAACCCT
>CAKNXH010002295.1:500616-538409 GCA_932178445.1 Andricus quercusramuli
ACTTTTAAATATTTATTTGGGTTCCATAATTACATTTTAACTACAAAGATGCAGATGCCTTAAAGCAAAATTCATTTTTTGTAATAATTTAGGTATTACCATTTCATCGAGTAATCCAGTCAAACTAGACAAAATAGCCATTTGTTCTAACACCATAATATATATCCTGTATTTTTTTGCTTAGATTGTTTCTCACAAGTAAGACATAATAATTTAAGAAACTTTTTTGTAAAGCATCCAAAAAACTTTAATTTTCCCATGGACAATTCAGTAGACATAAATAGACATAACAAATAAGTTAATTTTCAGGGAGAGCATTTGATCAAAAGATGATTTTTCATAAAAACTAATCTGATTTCTCCTTTTTTTAGACACAAATTGTTAACACAATTAGTTTACGTACATCAGATTCGACAAAATTCATTACGCCATTCGACTTCATTAAAATAATTAGAATTCATTTGATGGATAATATGTTGAAATTCAAGAATTTAAAATCCGACTAAAATCAAATTCAAAATCCCATTTAACGTCTGATAATCAAGTCAATGTATAGAAATCCTGAAAATAAAACAAGAATTCAACGATCATATTTGGACAACCACCACAAAATGCTCCTATTGGATAATATGTTTTCTACTTAATTTCTTATTGTATTTTATTTTAGCAAGTTTATTTTCATTAAAAAAATTATTTTATTATTAAAACTTAATTTTTTGGCACTATATTAATAACAAAAAAACAGTGCAAATACTATTTCATGTGAAGATCAGGATATTTGGAATAAGCTGATCGATATTATATATGACACTAACATAAGACCAGCCCCCACCACCCTACATAGTGTCCCTTACGTATGTTTTTCTGTTGGATTTCGAGGCCGCGCTCGATCTATGCGATAAAGGCACTGTCCGCAAGTGACTTTGTGTTCTTTTTGCCTTGTATTTTCGACTTTTCGCAACTATTAAAAATACGCAAGTCCATTTTCTAATAGAAATTGTTTAAAAAATCAATTTTTTATTGCAAAATATGAAAGAGCACAGTATTTTTACCCTAATAGTGTACATAGATTATTCAAAATAATATTCGATATTATAGTTCTTTGGGCAAACAGTTTTTCTCGATTTTCTCAGTTCGAGTGAGATTGGACTTATGTATCTTTTTAGTTTGTACGGCAGACTTGCCCAACTGTGCACGTGCACAGATGTCCCTTTCCTAACTGTGCACGTGCACAGATGTCCCTTGACCAACTGTGTACGTTTATGTCCTTACGTAAGGATTGTGCAAGGATGACCCTTTATATCTACGTATAATAAATATTTAACAGTTAAAATTATTCAATCCTGGTGGAATGGAGCGTACTAACTTTCTTAAAGATTGTTTGAAAATATTTAAAATATTATTTTGATGAAATTATTTCTTTCAAATTATTATAGATATACTAGCGGGCCCGACAGACGTTGTCGTGTACACGCGTCTTAAATTTGAAAATTTTAAACTTTTCACATTCTCCAGTAGACTGAATTGTGAATATAAACCATTCTCGAATCCACTGGAACACACACACAAAATTGCATCAAAATCGGTCCAGCCGTTTAGGAGGAGTTTAGTCATATACACAGGAACAGAAAAATTATATATATAAAGATGAAAATCTCTTTTTGTTCGAACCCCTTAAAAACGCGCCATTGCATGCACGTGAAGCAGGCGTAATGTGGCCACTTCCAGCCCAGTGATATTTGGACAAGTTGTTAGGAGGAGGTAACGAAAAATACTAATTTTATATTGCATAGAGTGGAGTAAAGACATTTTTTTGAAAAAAAGTTGAAAAAAATGTTCTGAAAAAAAAATTTGTGAACAAAAATTTGGTGAAAAAAAAATTTGGAAACAGAAAAATTGTTTAAAAAAATTTAGTTGAAAAAAAATTATTAAAAAAAAATGTTTGAGTTTATGCTCTTTTGCCGGGGGTTGGGGGCGGACTAAGAAACTCTAAAAACAAAACTTCAATCATTAAAAGATTTGTTCCAGTTAAATCTAAATTTATTTCAAGAAGATGCCAACACCAGTGTTTAAAGCTACCTATGCCAGTGTCTAAAGTACCTCATCTCGAAAGTGCGGATGCGCAGCTTTTCCACCAGTGCATAAAGTAAGCCATCTTCAAACTGCGCATGCGAAAAAATTGTTTCGCACATAGTCTGCTCAAATAAGGTCCTTTAGGGACCATTGAGAAGCATGAAAGCGTTAACTTTTGAGGTGGGTGTTGCAAGAGAGACGTTTTTGTCAATTTTATTCAGAATCGTCAATATTAGGTACATCTAGTTGAAACTCAACATTTGTCTTCACGGTTTGTTTTACCATTTTTCAACTCATTTTCAACTTTTTAGTTAGAGCGAGGCAATAATCAATTAAATTTGACATAAATAATTGCTCGAACAATTTATTATTATTTACTATAATATTGTCTTTGAATAATGCTAGAAAGTTGCGGTTTATTCTGAAATTTGGCACTTGTTGTCCACTTTGAAATTAGAGTGGGGCAATAATTGATTCAAGTTATTAAAGATTATTGTTTAAACAATTGATTATTTTTTTAAATGCCATTCTCTTTGAACAATGTTAGAAAGTTGCGGTTTTTTCTGAAATATTCAACTTTTTGTTCACTTTTCACTTAGAGCGAGGTGAAAATTAATGTAATTTAACAAACACAATTGTTTGAACCTCTGCGGTAATAATTAATTTAGGTCAACAAACGTAATTATTTAAAAAAAATCATTATTGTTTACAACAATCTTCTCTTAGATAATTGCTAGAAAGTTGCGGTTTTTCTGAAATTTTAAACTATAGCTTGGTCTCATTCCAAAATTCGGGATGAATAGTCAAATAT
The DNA here is from genome assembly GCA_932178445.1 of Andricus quercusramuli. Lineage (NCBI taxonomy): Eukaryota > Metazoa > Arthropoda > Insecta > Hymenoptera > Cynipidae > Andricus > Andricus quercusramuli. The sequence continues at coordinate 503,501 of CAKNXH010002295.1, forward strand.
TTTTCAAAGCTTTGGCTGAACGCACCAAAATTTCGGGAAGACTAGTCATTCCCTTTCCCAACTACCTAATTTTTTGGGACCAGACGCAGTCAAATATGTATTATTTGTTCCCAACTAAGAAGTCAAAGAAAAGCTGAAAATTTCAGAAAAACCCGCAACTTTCTAGCATTGCTCTAAGAGAAAATAGTTATGAATAATAACAATTTGTTTACACAATTATATTTATTAACTTGCAATTATTATTGCCTCACTAAGTAAAAAGTGGTTTAAACAATTCGTTGAATATTACCGAAATATAAGTGAATAGTGGACAAAAAGTTTAGAATTTCAGAAAAAACCGCAACTTTCTGACATTATTCGAAGAGAATATTATTAAAATAATAATGAATAGTCCAAACAATTATTTTTTTAACTTAAATTAAGTATTACCTCACTATAATTGAAAAGTAAACCAAAAGTGAAAAATTGTAGAAAAAAACTACAATTCTCTAGCATTATTCAAAGGGAATATTATTATGAATGATAATAAATTGTTTGAACAATTATTTCTCCTAAATTTGATTGATTATTGCATCGATCTGAATGATCAGTTGAAAATAAGTTGAAAAATTCGGAAAAACATGACTTTCTTGCTTTATCCTAAAAGAGGATTGCTAAAAACAATAATAAATTGTTCAAACAATTTATTCACACATATATTTATCAGTAGAAAGTAGTATTTCAGGTAATAGAAACAATTTATATTGAAAGACAGCAAAAAAAAATCATGATTAGCGCTAGAAACTCGCAAATCCCAAATTTTACTTTATGGAATTTTTTTTGGACTCTATATAACAGATGTATGGGGATGATATTTGAAAAGTAAATATTCATTCATATTCAATTGTAGAGAGAAATGCTGAGTTTCAACTCGATTCACATAATGTTAACGATTCTGAATGAAATTTACAAAAACATCTTTTTTCTGATTGGAAATACGTGTTAAACTTCATGGGGATTGCGGAACTTCCAAATATCATTTAAAAAAACGCATTTACTTTTTTGTGGATTGGAACAAATTTAGGGGCCAAATGTATGGAAGTTCGAACAAAAAATTTAACCACCGCACCGTAGTGAACACGCACGTGCCGCACGTGCATTTACTGCTAGTACATAATAATCTATAAGAAGTACCTGCTTTTTGTTTACTGCAACATATGTGTTCCAATATTGCAGTAAAAAAGTTGTATAATTTCAAATAAGTATTCAGTGAAACGATCGACTGATTTTATGAGTCCTGATCTTCGTAACAAGCTGTAATTAGTAATTACACTCTGGTTTAATTACACTAATTATAATACAGTTTACAGGCTACCGAAACTTTCATTTCTAGGCAGTAATCATAATCATAATATATGCATAAGTATGCGTATTACTATCACTTTCATTCGAAATGGGGATTTCTTTATCGTCTAAAATTTATTGAAGGGAAATGAATTTATAAACCATCGACTGCGACCTTGAGCTTATGAAATAATTTTTTCGTCTAGATCTGGAATCGAACCCGAGAAATCACGTCCGATTGATCGGAACGCGCCTGCCAGAGAAAGGCAACCAACGGTTCTGTGTTTTGTCGAGAATATTGTATAACACTTTGGCATGTCGCACGACAATGCTCACGTTCCACTATTGCCGTCATACTGCTTCGCTCTTACCGTAATATCGGAATCTAGTTCTGTTATCTTGATCCTAATTTTTTATTTCTTCACTTTTTTTTCTTTTATCGAAATTCACGTATATCTGGTTTAGTTCATTCTCCTTATGGCATCGAATATGGTATTGGTCGACCATATATTACGTAACGCTCTTAGAGGGGAGGGATGATTCATTGAGAAAGAAGATTCTTTAGTTCAAACCAATTTCTTAGAATCCAAAAAAAAAAGTAATGGGCTTTCCGCCAGAGGAAATTTTCTTTGATTCAAAGAAATGGCTTTTTGTTTGTTAAACAAAAGATAATTATATGATGGTTGCCCCGTCAAGGGCTGACGTAAGACCTGAAAAAAATGAGACGCAACAAAACTAAGCCTAGCTTTTTTCTGTTGGGTTCGAGACATGTAACGTAAAATTTGTTTTAATTTATTTTCTAAAAAATCTAAAATAATACAAGAGGATAGGGAGGAGTAAAAAAAGTTATTTTTTGTAATTTGTTTTTGTGATATATGTAAAATTTGAGTCATCTTATCAGGATGGCCCGTGATTAAAAAAGAAAACATTACATATCATTTTTGGTCACGTCATTTATTTCTAATTTTTTCATTATTATTTATTAATAAATTATGTTTTTGAATAACATTTTCCAAAGTATTTTTTATAAAATTAGTTCTGTTTGAACGGAAGAAAACACCACTACTTTCTTAATCGTGAACATGATTAATGATAGTAAATTATATTTTCTAAAACGTGATTTAATATTATTATTTGTTATCGGAAACTGTACGCATGAAAAATTGGCCATAATTTTTGCATATATAGAAACGATCATTTACACTGAAAAAATCAGATTAGGGTAAAGAATCGTTCAAAAATGAAATTCGCTTATAGATTTTGAACTATTTCCCTAAATTTCAATACAATATTTACATTTTTTAAATTATAAAGCCGCCAAGTATAAACCATGTAATTCATGACGTAAAACACTGGTAAATAGACTTAATCTAATTTTTTTAATTAGGCGAAAATAAATTGCTATTTTCAGTTGCATAATATTTTAATTTTCTTTGCTTATAATGTAGTATTGGAGTTTCGAGCAAAAGTAACTTAGGAGAAAAAATCGATTTTGAATATAAAATACAAATTATAAAAATAATTTTAACTAAGCAGAAAATCCTGAAAGAAACATTGGAATGTTTAGAATGTCATACCTTTGGTTTGGAAATTGAACAATTTTAAGGAAAATTTCTTACTCGATCCTTCAGCATCGTATATTTTCAATTCAATAGATATAAAAATTATTCAATTTCAAATAACTTTACACTTTTTCAAAATTTAGGAATTATGTATTTCAAGTTCAAATTTTGTAATTGTAATTCAGGCAATTCTTCCAATTTTTAATTCGAACGTTTATATTTGTGTGGTTCTAAGTTCAACACACTAAAGTTTGCGGTAACATCGTTAGAGTCCTTTAAAATTTTTAATTTGCCAATCATCTAGTTTTATATTGTGCCCTACAGTATTGAAATTTCAAACATGCAAGTATGAGATTGACATTAAATAATTTAAAAATCAGTATCAATTTGAAAAAAATAATTTTTATTGTACAATTTGTCAATGAATATGAAATATATCAAAAGATAAGAAAATATATTATAGCTAATAATAAGGAATTTTAATTTTTCGGTAATCGTAATAAAAAATCAAAATTACTTTCCCGCTACTGTTTTATAAAATCAACTAAAATACATTTTTCTAAATATTGTAATTATTGAATCAAGTCTTCAATTTTAATTACTAAACAATTTTAACTTTGCTTAATTTAAAATTGTCACATTTTAAATAAAATCTCTTTTTTCAAATTAAAAAATTTTAAATAGGATTTTAAACTTACAAAAAAGTTTACACCAAGATTATAGAAAAAATAACTAATTAATTGTAAAATTGTGTCACTTTTCTGATATTGCGATTAACTAACATTTAAAATTTTCAAACAAACCAAAAATGTGAAAAAACAGAGTTGATTTTTGTATGCAAAATATGGACATAAACAGCTTTTTTCAATATTAATTTCAAATATTTCATTGGAACAAATAATTTTCCTTTTGAAATATTATTTGTATTATGCAATCGTTTGGCTATACATAAAATTTTGTATTGACATATACATTTTATATTGAGGCGGAAGAAAAGCATTAGTTTTAAAGGAATTTTGTTCAAAAGGGCACAATTATTATCTTCTCGTGCTCTACAAAACGGGCCAATAATTACTAGTCTGTCGCGGTAGATCAGTAATTAATGGGCGGAACGTAATGCAAGAACTGCTGTAAAATTGATGAATAAAAGTTCAAATAAATTAGTAAAAAATATTTTGCTGTCTGATATTAGAGTAGAATTTGAATTACTCGAGCGGAGGTATGGGGGAGGAGCGCCCCTATTTTATTGTACTCCACCTCCCCCCCTCCCCCAGAAGGCCGATTTCGCCTCTCATGTAATAGAACCACTTTTTTATTTTCTGTGTAGGCGTGATTGCCAAAAAGTTAAGCATTTTAGACAATGCAATTTTCAAACAAAAAAATTCCCAAACCAGCTAATTTGTTTAAAATCAGGATAACCCAAAAGAGTATGAAAATATAAAACTAAGATATCAAAATCGTTTACAAATATATGCATTATTATTATTATAGATTAGCAGTTCGAACTCGGAAGTTCATTGCCTCACTAACCCGAGACCGCCACATATCTCTATCCTGTGCATCCTCCATCCAGTTTAAGTAATCATGTCCTAGTTCTTTTAAATCATCCCTTACATTTTTCTCCCATCTGTTTCTTGGTCTGCCTAAGGGTCTCTTGCCAGTCGGCCTCCCTCTTAAAACTTGCGCCACCGTTCTTTCGTTTCCCATTCTTGCTACATGCCCCGCCCATCTTAGTTTACGCGCTTTCATTACTCTATTAATATTTGCTGACCCGTAGAGAGCATGCAGCTCATCATTATGCAGTTTTCTCCATTCACCTGTCTCTTCGTCCCTTTTTGGACCATAGATTTTTCTAAGTACTTTATTCTCAAAAACTCTAAACCTATTCTCATCTCCTTTCGTCAGCGCCCACGTTTCGCACCCGTACATGACGACCGGCATTATTATCGTTTTGTAAATTCTCACTTTGATGTTTCTAGATAGCAATCGCGATTTTAATAGCGTGGTTGCTGCATAATAGCACCCATTGCCAGCGTGCAGCCGCGCGTTGATTTCCGTTTTAATCCTATTTTCGCTAGTTATAATTGACCCGAGGTATTTAAACTCGCTAACCCTTTCAAATTTCATATTTCCGGCTGTTAGATCCCCGTCTTGATTACTTTGTTCAGATCTGAGGACGGTCATATATTTTGTTTTCGTTTCGCTAACCTCCAAGCCAATATCTTTGGCTTTTGTGATCAAGATTTCTGCATTTTTAGCTACCGTCTCTTTATCATCCCCTAGTATGTCGAGATCATCCGCATATCCAAGAATTTGTATTACCCCATTGAGCGTAGCACCGGTCGGATTCGCCTGCACTTGCCTAACCACGTATTCTAAAACTAAGTTAAAAAGGACGCACGAAAGTGCATCGCCCTGTTTCAGGCCATCGCGGATCGAGAACTCTTCAGATAACCTTCCGTTTACGCGTATTCTTCCCCTACTGCCGCTTAAGCAAATTTCGATAAGTCTAACCAATTTTCTTGGCACACCCAGGAACTCTAGGATCCAGTACATTCGCGCGCGTATAATAGAGTCGTAAGCTTTTTTAAAATCGATAAATAGCTGATGCACTGCTTCATTAAATTCCCATTTTTTTTCTAGCAGTTGTCTAATTGTGAACATTTGATCGCTTGTAGATCGGTTTCGGCGGAATCCACACTGGTAATCCCCAATGATTTCCTCGGCGAAAGGAGTTAGCCTACCTAAGATTACATTGGACAGGACCTTATAGCACGACGACACAAGTGAAATTCCCCGATAATTGTTACAGTTCATTTTATCGCCTTTTTTAAAGATAGGAATAATAATAGAGTCATTACATTCCTCTGGAATGCGTTCTGTTTTCCAAACTGTGCGTATTAATTTATAAATTTGTCTTTTGAGGCAAGGGCCTCCATTTTTTATCAGTTCAGCCGGTAGGTCGTCGATGCCCGCGGCTTTGTTATTTTTCAACTTCTTTATGGCCATTTCTATTTCTATATAAGCAGGATCATCAATTAATAAATCAGCAGTGTGGATTTCGCCGAGATTACCTTCAACGGGGGCTTCGCGTACATTTAATAGTTTATCGAAATATTCTTTCCATAAATTCAGTCTCTCTGTCGCATCGGCTACTAGGTTGCCATTTTCGTCCCTCATTACTTCCGTTCTACTTTGAAAGCCTTTCCTTATAAAATTGATTCCCCTGTACATCTCGCGCGGGTTATTCTGTTTATTATGCGTTTCTATTGTTAGTATTTTATTCTTTTCCCACTCCCTTTTCTTGGATCTATAAAGCCTTCTTGTACTTTTACTAATCTCGAGATACTTCTTATATGTTTGATCGCACTTATTTTGTAAACTACTTAGTCTGGCCTTCCAGCGTTTTTCAAACCCGAGTTTGCACTCTTCGTCATACCATGGTTTGCTTTTTGTTACTTTCTTTAAACCTATCGTAAGTTTCGCGGCTGTCTTTACCACCTTTTTTATATTGCTCCATAGGGTTTCCGGGTCCTCCTCGTAATTATTGTTATCGTCTCTCTGTTCTTGGAGAGCGTCAAAGCTATTAGAAATCTCAACTTGGTAATTTAATGTTTCTGTTGCTGTTTTGAACTTATCTATATTGAAACGGACTGTTGGCTCTGTGCGGCTTGTTTTCTTACTGATCGCTAGTCTAGATCTTAATTTTACTATCACGAGAAAATGGTCTGAATTTAAATCCGCTCCCCTATACGATCTTATATCGAGAATGTTTGTATGACGTCTTCTGTCAATTAGAACGTGATCAATCTGATTGTGAGTGTTACCATCTGGTGATCTCCAGGTGGCCTTATGTATATTTTTATGCTTGAAATATGTGCTTTTCACAACGAGGTTCTTTGAAGCTGCAAAGTTTATTACTCTAGTTCCATTATCATTACTGACGTCATGCAAACTTTCTGATCCTATTGTAGGCCTATACATCGGTTCTTTTCCAATTTTCGCGTTGAAATCTCCCAATACTATTTTTGCGTCAAAATTTGAGAACTTGTCAAAAACCTGCTCGATTGTTTCGTAAAAGAGATCTTTAGTGTCTTCGTCTTTGTCCTCGGTGGGGCAGTGCACGTTGATTAATACCTGTTTGCTGAAAATACCCTTCAGTACAATGTATGATAACCGATCGTTAATGAATTGCATGTCGATAACCGCTTGCGAAATTCGTTTATTAATAAGAAAACCGGTCCCCAGTGTGCGCCCCTTAGCTCCCCCGAAGTGAAAAGTATAGTTATCCTTAGAAATTGACCCGAAATCTCCCGACCAGCAGGTTTCTTGAAGTGCTATTAAGTCAGTTCTGTAATCATTTGCTATCTTAATGAGTTCGCTAAATCCGCCAGTATATAGACTACGCGCGTTTAGAGTTCCCACCCTTAAATCTTTAACTGTAGTTTTTTGTTTTTGCAAGCTAGCCATGGTAGTTTCAAGATAATCCGCACGTTAGGATCCTATTCCGATCGTAGGTGAGTCCACTGTCCCAGGAGTGATAACCCCCATACCTCCCTAGGTCTAAGTATGGGAGCTTTCCGGCTCTGACAAGGACCATGTCAACTTGTCGCCAGAAACATTACAGTTTCATCCTCGTATCCTAACGTCCCCCTGCAAGGCAGCGCGCCTATACTGGCATCAGTACCCCTTTGGCCCTATACAGGCGAATCATTCCACACATCCCTTGCGGGCAGTGTCATCGCTGCGGTGTCCAATGGGCAGCAGGATTTTTCCCTTACAAGATTTTTAGTTTTGGTTCGGGGTAGTGTTTCTAGGTGGATACACGCTGCACCTCGGCCTGCCAGGACCCACCCACTGCGTATGAACGTGGATGGGTGGGTCCTCCCAAGCCATGGTCATCGTGTTTTCTACCAGTGCTAGGCCAACATCTTAGGCTGGGCTCACCACACCCACGACTGGTTCCTATTCGGTGATATCTGTGAATCTTTAATATTAAAGAAAGTGTTGTTAATATCATTTAGCAATTTTACATTTAAAATTTGTAGTTTGAAACAGATGCGTGGCAAGAAATTTTTTGTACTTTTTTATTTTTAATTTCTAAATTAACACACGTAAAATTTTGAAATGTTACTAAATTGTACTTCAATACAAGTACTTCACTGAAAGAATTCCAGAAAAAGTTTATTATTCAGAAGAAAAGTTTTAAATGATTGGCACTTAAAGTGGACAACTTTTTGGCCATTATTCGTATATTTAGACGAGAAAATTAATGAGAATACCCAGTCGAAAAAATAACACGAACATTTTTTCGATAGGCATTATATAAATATAGAAAAATAGCTAAAAAAATATGTGTTTCTCAATAAGACTGAATAATTTCCAAAAATGTGATCAACAAAGTAATAAGAAATCATCGTCATAGAAATTGATAAAAATGCAAATAGTCTTTGCGGAACATTTTTACATTCTCATCTTAATGAGAAGGTATTGGTTCTATGTGAAAATTGACTCAGTATCTCCACGTTTCGAGACCACTCTTGAAAAAATGATCAGATTGGATTGAGCTTCGGCACACTATTTTGAGGTCTGAAAGGAGAGAAAAATTTCGTCAGCCAGTTATTTTGGATGAAAATTCAAAAAGTTAGACCATTTTCAAAAATGTTTAGAACATTATTTCACTGAATTTTAAAATTTTATGTAAGGGTGTTTGTAGTACTCAAAAAGCCAAACAGTTTATCCTCATGACTTTTTTCTATAAAACAAAAATTATCAGAGTTATAGCATTTAAAAAAAAAAAAAAAAAGAAAATGAACATTTTAAGACAAACAACGCCTGATATGAAAAAAAGTCAAGAAGAGAAAAACCCTATGTTTTAAAAGCCCTATGGGATTATCATAACAACTTTTTGAATTTTCTTGAAAAACCGAAAATTCAAATTTTGAGTGTACAAAGCATAATAAAAAATTGTATTTTACGGTCAAACTATGCATGATGCAAAAAAGATGTATTGAAAAAAATTGAGCACTTAAAAAATATCTACAAATTCATTGTTAATCATTTTTGTAGGACGAATTTTTATTTTTCATCGTGAAAAATAACATTAACAATTTTTTTAATTGAATTTTTAGAAAACCGACACAAGACTCGAAAAAAATGATTGGACAAAACTTTTTCACTTGAGAGAGATCTACTACACATTCTGTGGTAATCATTTTTTGATGGGCTGCGTATTTTTGGGTTTAATCTTAAAAAATAACATTAAAAATTTTTTAAATTCAGTTTTGGGAAAACCAACACAAGATTCGACAAAAATAAGTAAACGAAATTTGTTCACCCAAAAAAGACCTAAAAATTAGGGTTCAATCATTTTTGTATGGGGCGCGTATTGTTTTTAACATAAAGAAATAAATGAAAGAATGAAATTTCTGAAAAAAATGCACAGGTACGGAAAAAATGGATGAATGAAAGTTGCTCATCAAAAAAAAAAAAAAAAAGATCGGCAAATTGTTTATGAACTATTTTTCGATTAGACCTGTAGTTTTTTTCGTTAATCGTGAAAAATGATATTACAAATAAATAAATTAAAATTTTGCAAAAAAGTCACAAGGTCCAATAAAATGTTTAATAGCAAAATTATTTGCCTAAATTCAATCTAAAAATTTGCTTTCGACCATTTTTCTCACGAGACGCGTGATGAGAATGTGTTCGTTAAAGCCGAAGGAGCTTTAACAGAAGAGAATTCACATTCACGAAATTTCAGTTGTCGATTGTTTGACCTGTAATTTTTCAGGTGCGCGCCCTATACACAATGTAAAAATGCTTTGTACCCTGGTATTTCTATTTTCAAAATAAAAGAAAATATATTTCCCTTAATCAACTGGTTAGTTACCCTGTTGTTATCTTGCCCCTTGATGCATTAGCAAATGCAGCGCGTGACCTTTACGTGAACTGATAATTGAACGCATTATTGCTTGAAAATTGGTGCTATTCGTAAATACGGTGGGGCAGTCGAAATTGAATACTTATGCCAATGAAGTTGGGAGGAGAAATGCTGCAAAAGTAGGTATTGTTCTAGAGCTATATAAGGCTATTCCAAATACCGAAACGACAGAGAACGCGTTTCAATCGTTCCAGTGAACATGCGGTTCCTCGTGAGTACGCTTACATTTCTTTCATAGAGTCAATATTATATTATTATAATAATAACAATTTTAATCATTCTCAAGTTGAAAAAAATCGTGTTCTGTGAAGTAATCCTACTAGTTATTGGTGAAGATACAATATTATCAAAGTGGTAAAAAATTGCATTGTGATATACTAGTATTTTCATTACAATCTGTACAATGTACAATTTTACAATTTTTTAATTTTTTAATTTTTTACTTCACAAGTTCTTTTAAACTGCTGTATATATCGTAGGCATTGAGCAGTTGGGTGCAATAATGGTGTCCTTGCATTTTCATAAGTCTCTTATTTAACATTGGTTTTGTACATAACTTCATGCGGAACAAATAAAAAACAAGTCACTTATTCCAAAAACGCAAGAACACCATTCTTACACCCGATCGGTCAAATTCACATTTAAATTTTTGTAAATTAAGAACTGTTATAAAAAAAACATTTATAAATCAAAATTTGTATTCTTCATAAGCAAGAAGGTTCAAAGTAGAAATTCTCTTTTTTTCAAGTCAACATAAAGTTAATAAAACTTTGATACCTATAAGTTTCGAATAATTTGAGTTTTGAATCCCGTAATTTGAAATAAATAAGATGCATCCTTCACAATAGAAATATTTTGAATTTAGTAGGCCTGAACATCAAAAGTATACAAATTTGAAATGGTGAATGATTTAAATTTGGAAACTCTGAAATTCGAAGTTTTATAAATTCAAGATATCACCATTTTTACTCTTATACATTAGAGGTCCTGAAATTAATGTTCGTAATTGGAATCTCTACAATTTTTTAGCATTCCATTTTTAAATTCTTTATGTCGAAGGATTTCAAAACTTATAATATCTATTTTTCAACGAATTAAAATTTCAGATGTTTCAAAATATTTTTTCTTCTGGAATGAGAAATTATTATGTACATGGAATGCAAGTGACTTTCGTTCTATCTTTCATTGCTTCCAGCTAAGATTGCAGTTTCTGTCGACCAAAATTCATTTTTTATCTCAATTCTACACGCCGGAAGGTTTAATTTGAGCAATCTTCGAATTTAAATTGGATTAAAGGAAAAGATTCCATAATAGGGGTCTAAATAACACAATTTTTCTTAGTTTTTAGCCACTGATATACAAAAATTGAACTATAACATAGAAAATTTTATTTTTCATTTCAATTCTACATGCCAAGATCTTAAATGTGAGCCATCCACTAAGGGTATAGGACTAAAAGAGAAGCTCCCAGAATAGGGGACTAAATAACCAACTTCTCCTCGTTTCTTTTGGTTTTAATATTCTTTAAACACTGATGAAAAAATCAAACCATAGCATAGAAAATTTGATTTTTTATTTAAATTCGACATTGCCCAGATCTTTAATTTGAGACATTTCAAAAGATAATCGGACTAAAAGAGAAGCTTCCAAAATGTTAACCGCTTTAAATCCCAGTAATTTTCCATTTTTTCTTTGAATAATAAATCTTTGTTTCTAATAATATCTTCATGAAGTACTTGTATCAAAGCGTAATTTAGTAGAGTTTCAAAATTTTAAAGGACTTTGTTTAGAAATTATAAATAACTTCGAAAATTCATATCCATCACATATATATCCCTCGATCTCTTAGTTTCATTTTGATACTCTTCTAGGTTACACTTAATTAAATAAAAAATTAGGCGTTTTGGAAATTTTCTTGTTTTCGAAAAGCTCTTTGTCTAAATTGGTATGACATAGAAAATACTGCGGTATTACTTTGATCTTGAAGTTGGACGAAAATGATTTGCAACGTGGTTGCAAGTGATACTCAGTTGACTAAAGTAATCCCAGGTTTAGCATTAATATTTGTTGACAATTACACCTAAAAATTTAATCATTTTTTGGAAGAACTTTGAAAAAAACGACTGTCGGTTGCCAGGCGTGAAGTTCGGCTCACAAATTTTTTTGATTTTCGAAATTCAATCATTTTGAGATTAAATGGAAGATTGAATTGAGCTGCAGCACTTTAAAAAACCTCAGGATTTACTGTAGCTACTTTTTGGCAATCACCCTTAGACTGCTTGAATGAATAATTAACTATAATACTTCTTTTTCAGATATTTGCATCTTGCCTGGCTGCGGCTTTAGCGGAACCAGTTCACATTCACTATCCAGTGCATGTTTACCACGGACCACCTGCACCTCTTGGCAAGGATGGACGTGTAGTTGACACTCCGGAAGTAGCTCACGCTAAAGCAGCTCACTTCCATGCCTACCAAGAAGAAGCAGCCAAAATTCCTCATCATCACTCCGCACCTGCCCTCGAACATAGTGGATTTGAAAGTGGACATGGTGGTCACGATAGTCATTCCCATGATTTCCGTTACCATGGACCCCCAGCTCCTCTTTCTCACGATGGAAGAGTCGTGGACACCCCTGAAGTTGCTCACGCTAAAGCAGCACATTTCCACGCTTATCACGAAGAATTATCCAAAGTTAGCCATCATCCTGAGAGCGATGGACCTCATTACCTATAAATGAATAAATACACGTAGAATACGATTTTCACGTGGCCATGGTTTATTTGACTGTAAACATTGATTTCTTTCCCTAATATCCAAAGAAATTATTATCTTCTTTGTATTCTAGGGCAAAGATTTGAAGAAGATGGAGAAATTATAGAGTCTTTCTGAAGTTTTGAAGAAAATTCTTTTTTGTAGAGTATTTGATATGGTGATAAAGAGTGTTTTATTGTTTACATTTCTAAAATCATGGTCCTTTTTTGTACAACGCACTTTGTATACGATTTTTAAATAAAAAATATTTTCCTATTACCAATTTTAATCTTCTGACTGTTTAGTATTTTTCTACATTTATTCATTCTTTTTCCCAATCTGCTGTTTTTATAGAAATAGCTTATAGTGATATGTTTATGCCAGTAGGTGAGACTATTTCGAGGTGGATAGAAACATTCAAATTCATAATATTGACCAATTGTGAACAAATGGGAAAAGTATAACATACCAACCAATCACATGAAATTACATTAGTCTTCTATTCTATATTTTGTACTTTCTGCTTCCTCAAAGATGAAGCTTTGTAATGGTACCAATTTCGAAATTTTTCAAATTCATTTAATTAAACTTTCCTCAATTTGAAAACCTCTATTACAATATTCTAAGCAATTGTCTGCATGTATGTGTATGTGGATGTGTGGATTGCAATTTTTTTTTTTTTGAATACGATAACTTGAAGATGGTTGCAGAAAACTTGGTGAAATTTTGAGGGCTTATTTCCACCTCTAATATCTTGAAACTGACAGAAGGACATCTAAAAATGTTTATTGAATTTTTTAACACTTTATAACATTTTGAAAATTGGTTTTTCATAGTAAAACTTTTTTCATTAACATAATTCAAAGTCGATGCGAAAATATAAAAGATTCCTTGTTTCGAGACGAATTGATTGACCTGTAACATTAATACGTTTCATTTAGAAGTCAGGAAGTTATGGTCTTCTATATTATATAAAAAATCGATTTTTATCATGAAATTTTTCTCGTTCTCATAATTAAGAGTCGTTGCGAAAATAGAAAAGAACTTCCACAAGTCTTCTTCAAGCCTCTTTACGTATCGCGCGCCTTTCGGCGTAATATATAGTAATTTTAGATTTTTGCATATCAATTTCGATAAATGAATGAAAGATGACGAGTTTTATCGAGAAGTTGTTTGAACAAATGTTGTAAAAATGTTTAAAAGCTGAAATTCCTGCAGAAACTTCACCCATATTTCGGGTCATTTTGGGCTCAAAATTTGAATTTTCTATTTTTCGCATGGCATTTTCTATAAATAAAACCAAAAGAACAAGTTCTATGAAAATATAGTTAAGAGAACATTTTTAGGACTGTTCATAAGCTATGATTGTTTTTGAAAACATTTTTCTGTATTTTGCGTTGCTTGGCTGAAAATTTTTATTTTATTTTTTTCACAGTATTTTTAATAAATAAAACTGAAATGACAAGTCCTATCATAAAATGGCTATTAGGAATTTCTTGGACCTTTCAAATTCTATAATACCTCTTTAAATTTTTTTATATGTTTTGCGTCGTTTCACTAAAAATTTGAATTCTGAATTTTTTCACAGTATTTTCGATAAATAAAACCAAAATATCGACTATTCTTAAAAATGATTCAAGACAAAATTATAAGAAAAAACAAGTCCTATCAGAAAAAAAGTTAAAAACATTGTAGATATTTTGAAAAGCTTAAATTCTTCTCTTGATTTTTTTCACGTATCTGTCGCTGTTTGGCGTGAAATTGGAATATTCGATTCTTGGATAGCATTGTCTGTGGATAAAACCATAACCGTTGCTTGAGGAATTCTCGTTAACGAACTCGTTCTTTCTTTTAGCACCAAAAAAAGTGTGCGAAAGCTCGATTTGATCCTTTAATTTCTTCGAGAGTTATCGTTTTTACGGACGGACGGACGGACGGATGGACGAAGGACGCCATTAGTTAGTTAGTTGTAATTTAGGCGAGAGGCCCGTGAGGTCCCACCCTTGGCGCTCAAGCTATTAATCCTATTGTGTGAAACCCGCGTTTATTCTCAAGGCAGTACTCCGAATCCGGCCATCCTTCGCCGAGTGTTTTTTGGATCTCGGTGGGTTTTCTTGTTATCAAAGTTCTAAGATTATACCTCTCAGGTGCCAGGCATACCTATCGCACAGGAAATGATGTCCTCCCTTGTTGATCAGGCAAAGTGATACTCACCCACTCCGCCATACGGCAGCCTCCCTAGACTAGTGTGGACTAGACTATAGGGTGGACGGAGCGATCTCTGTGAGGTCATCAGGTAGATGCACAGATTCGAAGCACTGTCTGGTGTGTTATATAAGTGTATGTGTGTGTGTTCATTACTCGATATCGGCCAGCGATCATCGAGCCTGGTGTCCCCTGTAGCAGCCCCCAAGCGCAAGAAGAACGCTGACTCATTTTCGAGTCTTCACAGAATCAGCTTCGACCTCCAAGGCTAGTCCCCTCGACATGGAGCCCCACGTTGGTACGATACCAACTTTCTCTGAGGGGACCTACAGTTTAAGGTGGAAGCTCCGGTAGAATTACATAGAAAAATTTCCATTGGTACCCGGCTCAGGGATCGAACCCCAGACCTCCTGCATGGAAGTCTGACACGCTATCGTCTGAACCACCGAGGCTTCTCTGACAGACGCCATTGCTAAAACTTAATTTTCGGATTCCGGGAGTCTTTAAACAAGAAGACCCGTTGAAAAACTGAGGTGTGAAATTTCGGACGATTTTAATACTAATACTAATCTAATAATAAAATCTAATACAAATATTTCAGGCAATTGTCACTATGAATGAGGTAATCGCCCTACTTGTCTTATGGGTAAAGGAGAATAAGTTAAAGATAAATGCCTCCAGAACAAAAGCCATGATCCTAGGTAATGCTATTTTTCTCAATAATATCGACCTCAATTCGCTCCCACCACTAATGCTGAATGGTACTGTAATACAATATTCTATCTCTGCTCGTAGTCTGGGTGTTATTTTGAATCCTACTCTAAATTGTAAAGATCATATATACGGTATAGTTAATAAAATAAATAGGACATTATATCCTCTTAAAGTAAATAGAAAATTTCTGGACACATCACTTCGCATAAAATGGATTTCTGCTCTAATCTTTCCATTACTAGATTATTGTTGTTTAGTGTATGATTATATCTCACTTGAGCGAGACGTTATGTTACAACGAACACTTAATGCTTGCGTGCGATTTATTTTTGATCTACTTAAAGATTGCTCTATATCGTTGTATTTGAACTCACTTGGCTGGCTACGAGTCAAAACTAGGCGCCAATACTTTATGGCCACTAATCTATATAGTATTCTAACAACAGAGTATCCTTCCTATCTTAGAGAGATGTTTATATATGTAGATGATGTTAGGCTTCGTACTACAAGGCGAGATGGAAATTTGCTTTACATTAATCCTTCCAGAACTTCCATGTACAATAACTCCTTTTCTATATCTTCAGCTTTATTCTGGAATTCTCTTCCTGAAAATATTCGTGATGTGGAGAATTTGATGATTTTTAAAACTAATCTTTTTCGGCACCCCTTGACCGAGCAATCTCTACTCTAAGATCAATGCGTTCCGAATGCTGCGTCTACATGTACGTTAAACTGATATTTAATTTAATTTGATTTAATTCAATCTAATTTAATTTAAGTTATGGAATTGTATTTTGCTTAGGACTACCAAATTATTCCTAATTCTTAGTCTTAGATTAAGTTATAGCATAGATATATAAATATATATTTATATATTATATTACACAAAATATATGTACCTATTCATGTAAATACCTTTTTGCCTGTAGGGGACTTGTTCTATGACTTTAATAAACTCTAAACTAAACTAAACTAAATTATGGGAATGCAAAAATACGAATAATGTTATTTTATGATGTTAGTGAAATACATGAACTTGCTCATTTATTTAAAAGCTACTTAGTTGGTAGCATTTAATGGTTTGTGCTCGCAACCTAAAAGCAAAAAAAAAACAACTTTGATACTCGAGACAACATGTAAGTGGTAAAATGGCTGATCAAAAAACTCGTCTTTGATATTGCTACTCATAAAACATACCACAGAATAAGCCCACTCACTTTTTCCCATTACTCAGTTCGTACTGGTATCCACCTCATACTGGTTTCCCCAATTCTTTTCAGTAATAAATAATGAAACCAATATAAAGAAATGTAACAAGTGAAATCGTAACAATTGTTACAAAATTGTAACTTTTTGTTTTCATCAGATAAATATAATCTTGTTGAACTTGTTATTTATGTAAAATTTATCTTGCTAGACACCACGAGGTTATTATTGTCGTATACAGCTCGTTGACATTGTTAAAGTCTAGGATTCTGGGGAAAAATTCTTATCGCAATTGACACTTCGCCAGCGAGATCGTTGTGCATTGTGTATCTGTTGAGAGAACAACAGCACTTACATTGTTAACAGGACATGCAACCT
Source organism: Andricus quercusramuli (assembly GCA_932178445.1). Lineage (NCBI taxonomy): Eukaryota > Metazoa > Arthropoda > Insecta > Hymenoptera > Cynipidae > Andricus > Andricus quercusramuli. The sequence goes on from CAKNXH010002295.1 coordinate 520,585, forward strand.
GATCCACGAACCAGAACGCAGGTTACATGGTAAAACTATTTGAACGCCACATTACGAATTGATTGCTGATTGGATTCCTGGCAAGAGCTATTAAATCCTCGTAATTTGAGTTCGAAATTTTTCAATTAAATGCAAGAACAAAATAAAACAATTCCACTTTGAGCTCTTTAAAATATTTTGTATGTTGCATCACCCAGCGTCTAAAATCTCTCAGGTTATTTTGAAGTTAAGGGATATACTGTAAGTATGAAGATAAAAAAATCGTCAATATTCACCTAATAAGGTGAAAGATGGAACAAGAGAAGAAACAAGAGAAACTTCTACGTGTGAAATTTTTTTTCAACTATCAACTCAATGAAGAAGATTTCTTATCAGATCAGAGGATCAATACTTCTTTCCATCTTTTACCTATTCCCCATATTGGTCGACACCCATCAACATCATTTTATATTCTACACTAAGTTTTGAATTTGCATACATGTTTTCTGTCTCAAGTTCCCTTCTTTTCTTTTATAGCTTCGTTTTACAATTTATATCAATTTTCTAACGAATTAAGGCTAGGTATGGCAATAATACTTCGCAAATTATATATAACTGGATCCGTATCAGAAATTATTCATATCTACACAATTTTTTGGCACCTCCGCTAATTTTACTATGTAAAAGGTTAGTTTCTTATTGCCGCTAGTTTTATTCATTAATTTGTTAACACTGTTTTCCATGTATCTATATTCTGTTTAGAAACAGATTATGGATATTGTTTTTTATTATATTTTGTAACAGAAACCTTACTTTGTACTGGAAAATGCTAGGTAATCGAAACAAACGAAACTTCCACATGTTTAAAATTTTGCAAACATTAAGCTCAATGAAAGAGCTTCCTTTTCAGACCAGAGGATCGATACTTCTTTCCATCTTTCTCCTATTCCCCACACTGGTCGACACCTGTCAAAATTATTTTATATTCACCTAATAAGTTTTGGTAAAAGAAATACTTCGAAATTGCTCAAAGCACATTTTTTTTGTTAGCATGCGTCTACAATATGACGCAATAGTAGAGAAAAAGATCAACAATTATATATCTAGAATTGATTAATAGTGTTTTTTAACCAACGTGAGATTCAACTATTTTCAGACACAGGGGGAAAATTAAACAATATTAAGGAAAATGTCCAATTTGAACCTTCAGGATCGTAATTTTTCAAATTAATATATAAATATTAATCAATTTCAAATAGCTTTATACTTAATCAAAATTTAGGAATTGTACATTTTTGGTTTTGAAGTCTAAGGTTCAAGTTTGCGGTAATAATGTTGAAATCCTTGAAAAGTAAAAATTACCCAATCATTCTAGTTTACATTATGCCTTATACTGATAAGATAATGATGGAGACAATCTTGTCGACACCGTAGAAGTGCAGCTAACGGAACTCTCCGTAAGGAAGAGGCAACGTAGCGAAGCGCAAAGGAAGAAAGAACGCAAAGCGCGTCTCGCCAACAGCAGCCAAGGCAACCCCGGGAACTTTACCTCGAACAACTCGTCAGGCTTATCCTATAGGCAAGAGAAAGAAGGACTCTAGAGAAACTCGCCCAAACAGGGTGTTGAAACGGCAGAAGGCCCTGGAAACACAGGACTTCACTTTCGCGCAGATGGCTAATAACGCACTGGTGAGAGTTGTCGTTGCGTTTGGTTATCCTGAAACCTGTCTAACTTTCGAAGAGTTAGACAGACTGAGGGAGGAACTCTTCAAAGCCATCGAAGCATTACCCCGCGAGGGGCGCACCCCAGATTCAACGATATCTTCATCAGTTCGGGGGACATCGTAGTGGAGGGCGTGAAAATCTAGTTGTGAGACTGAATAGTAGAAAGAACTCTAACGTTCGAGCTTAAAGAAGGAATAAATCTACAGGTCAAGGAAACGGAGTGTCTGCAAATGTACCGCAGTGCGACCGTACTGATTCCCAGCACCCCCGAGAATACGACGACCGTTCTGGGGCGTCTGAGCTGCCAGAACCTGTCCCTACGAACCGATTCGTGGAAGAAATATTCTGACAGGCGGGGATCCAGGCCGGAAGGCAGAGGCTGGATTCTAGTAGTTGGGTTTCCCGAATCCTCAATTAGAGCCCTTACGGTTCTGGATTACCGAACCTATCTGGGGGCGGGTAGGATTTCCTTCCGGGTGACCCAACTGAGATCCGCAGGGAGACCAGAAGCGTCCGGAGGTACCCCGAATTAGCCTTTCAATGGATGAGAAGGGAATCCTCATGATGCAGATCCATTTTCACCACAGGCAAGGCGCCTCGGTGGTTCCAGCCAAATACATGTCAGTTGTGCTGACAGGGTTCGTCCTGATCAAAGAACCCTGGTTATACAGGAAAAGTATTAGTGGCTCGTCAGGGTGCGGCACCATATATAAAAGGCTGCGCGAAAAAAACGCGAAGGGCATGCATAGCCGTCTAGAAAGCGTATAGGTGGTTATTGCCTCGGCTCATTTGCCGGGTGATTCCGAGGGACCCCCGCCTCAGAGAGAGGTGGAGGCTAATTCGGCACTGCTACGAGAAAAGAATTCCTCTGCTGTTGGGTTGAGATGCAAACTCTCACCATACAGTGTGGGGGAGCACAAACATCAATGACAGAAGGAGAGATTTAAGTGGATACTTAGGGGGCACTGAGCTGTATATTATGAATCGGGGTGATACTCAGATATTACAGACTAAAAACAGGAGTGAGGATCTCGATTTGGCTCTATGCTCGGATTTACTCAGGATCAAGGCAGTGGGCTGGAGAATCTCCGATGAGGAGTCTCTCGGACCAGAAAGATATCTTGTTTCGGTTAACCCTAGGAAAGCTGGTGGTTTCAAAGATCAGAAAGGCGAGAAATATACTTTGGGGCTCATATAAAGAGAAGCTCAAAGGGAGGCTCGTGGAATTCCTCAGGCGGATTTTCTGCGAAAGACTCTGACTACATCATATGAGAATATCAGCCCTACAAGCACAATTCAGTCTAGGAAAGGAGCAGAATGATAGAATACGCACCTAGGAAGACTCCGTGAAAAGACAAGAACGTTGTGCAGCAGGGCAAATAGAACTAAATTGCCTTCAGGCTGGGACATGATTATATGGGGTAAAATTTACCAAGTGTCCCCGCCCAAAATTTTGTTGTCCCCTATCTCATCCAAACTCCACCAGATTGTAGTGCTAGTGGACCTATTAAAATTCTGAGACCTAGCAGTCAAAATTGGAGATACGGCGAATTTAAAAAATTGTTATTTTGGTATTTTGTGAACTTATCTTTATAACTTGTAGTTTGAACATTTTTGTGAGCATGTCTGGGATTTTGAACATAGAAATTCACTGGAAAAAAATCCAAAAGACGTAGGAGTCCAAATTGGAAGAACAGTGAATTTTTGAAATTTTGATTTTGGTATTTAATGAACTCATCTTCATAAGTAGTGCTTTATTTGTTTGAGAATCATCTGATTCATACAAATGAGTTACAGTTCAATTCTAGAACTAACTGTTATTCTAAAAAATAAAAACAAAAACTAAAATTAAGGTTGATGGTAAACATTACCCCAGAGGATATAATCCGTACTTACAACGATAGCAAATAAAAAATCTTGAAGTATATAATTAATTATAATACTCATTCGTAAAATTTACTAACAAACGTAATAATTTTTTTGATAGAATCATTTTCAGGGTTATCTAGCATATTCAGCCAGGCATTCCTTATCTCACACATATTCCTACTTTCGCTTATACATGAAAATCTTACAGTATTAAAAAATTGACATTCTACTAAGAGGTGGTACACAGGTTCTGTATTAAAACAATTCTCATGACAGTAGATACAATAACCTTCAACATTCATACTGCAGGTTTTATTTTTGATTATAAGTCTAGGTATGAAGTTATTTATTAACCTTGATTGCGCTATAATTCTGATAAAACTGAGTGGTGTTCTTAACAGGGTTAAATATTTCTGAGGTCCTTCTCGCAAGGTTAATTGAGGATAAAGTATTAAAGCAGAGGACGAGTGGGCTCTCTGCAAATCTTCTAGATATAAAATTTTGTCATAAGCTCTCATCCATGTTGATTTATTCTTTTGAAGAGAGGCAAGAGAGAGGAAATCCCAGTCGTCCTCTATCCCAATTTTTTTAAATATACTTCTAACCTGGCGGGCCCAATTGTATTTCTCTAGGGTTGACAAATCATCTTTCAGTCTATCCAGTTCTCTTAATCTTAAATAACATTTCTTAGGATATCGATCGTCGGACATGTTTAGAATTTTTTCTATCCAATTGAGAATTGACCCAAAAACTCGGACTGCAAGGTGGGAAGCACCTGTTTCTAATCTAATAGCACATCCAGCAGTATTTTGTGGAACATGCAGGATTCTCTTATAAAAAGTGGTTTGAACTTTTTCTATAAAATCTAAATACCTGAGACTCCATATATGCGCACCATACATTAAAATGCTGGATATAAGACTATCGAAAAGTCGAACAATAGGGAACCATGAGTTAAGTTTTAATCTGTGAATCAGAGAAATCGTTGATCCTACAGCGAGGTTAGATTTACGAACAGCTTCATCTTTTGCCCTGACGAAAAGTGCAGATTGGGTGAATGGGGTGCCCAGGTAGATATAGCTTTTGACAATATCAATCTCGGAGGTTCCGTACATAAAAGGTGGGTATTTTTTGTCATGGCCATGGCCTCCCTTTCTGTAGATCACTATTTTCGTTTTTTCTATGTTGACTTCGAGCTGATTTATCCTACAGTAATCTAATAATCCTTCAAGAATCTTACGCATTCCAACCAGGGAGTCCGCAAAGAAAGCCAAATCGTCAGCGTAAGCTAAGAGCAATATTTCCAACAAATGGTCTATTGATACACCTCTGATACCTCTGGCATACATGAATTCTTGTAAATCAGCAATTAAAAATGTAAACATTGTTGGACTTAGAACTTCCCCCTGCATGACTCTTTTCGTTACATCTACCGACCCGGTGACGCCCTTATATCCCTTGATTGCAATATTAGCTTTAGAGTAGAAATCTATGACCAATCTAATAAATTTTGACCCACAACCTTTCGAGATTAATTTGTCCCATAAGATATCATGACTAACTGAGGGAAAGGCTGCTTTGAAATCAACATAGAGTACAAAAAGTTTGCCTCCGTTCAGTCTCAGGCGATTTTGAATCATTGCGTTAAGGGTAAAGATCTGATCTGTGCAACCTCTCCCCCTCCTGAAACCTGCCTGCCACTCTGGAAGGAGTTGCATGTCTTCAGCCCAAGCTGTCAATCTTTTGGAAAGAATCTGCGTAAATATTTTTGTAAGACAGTTAACTAAGGCAATAGGGCGGTAGTTAGCAGGATCAGTGACATCCCCTTTCTTGTGTATCATTCTAAGAAATGTTTGAGACCACGATATTGGGACCATTTCTTCATCAATTATTTTATTAAATAACGAGTTTAAGTAAAGGATCAGATTGCCGGGCAAATTTTTCAAAAAGTCGTAGCTTATACCATCCGGACCAGGGGCCTTACCATTTTTTGACTGTTTCAAGCTTGAAATAGTTTCATCAAGAGTTATGTGTGAGTCAAGATAAGGACTTCGGAAATTATCAATCGATATTAAGTAAGAATTTGGATCACGGACTGCGTAGAGAGATTTCAAGTACTGTTCCCATGTGTTTAAGTCTATATCATCTTTATACGAAGGTTTGAAATTATAGCTATTTACTATCTTCCAGAATTGTTTCGAATCTATTGAATTCGCGAGAGAATCTAGTAAGGAATTTTTGTAATCTTCCTTCTTGGAATCTAATAATTTTGTATGTACTTTTTTACAGTTTGTATAAATCGACACAAAATTAGGATTGAATTTTTGTTCCTCGCATTTTTTAAGTACTTTTTTCAGCTCACTTTTACTTTTTCTGCATTGTATATCAAACCATGGCTTCGAACGACTTAGTTTTCTAGACGGTTTTACAGTCATGTTAAGTTCTGTCGCTGTCTCTTTAATAGCATTAATTAAATTGTTTGAAAGGTCATCTATCGACAACATTGCAGAGTTAATATTTGGAGGGTACTGAATCATTTCTTTAAATTTATCAGCGAAGTCATTATTCCACTTAAAAAAAGGGGTGCTCGAGTAGTTTTCGTAATTTAAATTCGAGTGATCTAGTAACTTCAAAGCTATAGGAAAATGATCGGATCGAGTTGGAACTCTCAGCACTTGGAAATCCTCGATGGACTGAATTCCCACGCTATTAGACCAGGCAAAATCTATAATTGATGAACTTTTTTCTCTTAGAAATGTACATTGGGCTGGGCAGTCGCTTTTAGCTCTCCCATTCAGGACGAAAAACCCATTTTTTTCAAAATTTTCTACCATCTGTTTTCCCCTTTTGTCTAAATCAGCCACCAGACTTGTTCTCACGTCATACAAATTTAAATTGTTACACAGAGTCTCCTCCTCTAATTGATTCATTTCACCAATTTTACCGTTAAAATCCCCTCCCACAATTATCGAATATTCCGGATATTTCAATGACAGGTCAAAGATTATTTCGTTTATATTGAACAGGAATTTTTCAAAATTAGAATTAGGGCTAGAGTATATTGATCCAATCACTATATTAGAATCATTACCTTCGAGTTTAACAAAAATGTAATCCTCAGCTGTACATATCGTTTCCATTTTATATTTGTTTGCGTTGTCGATGATCAGTAGACCTCCCTTTGCTCTTCCTTTTGTGGATTCTCTGGTAGCCGTACTGTAGACAACTTGACAGTCGATATTACGTTGAGGATACGTAATTTGAGGTGGAGAAGTAAGCCATGTCTCACTCACACATATGATGTCATCTGTAGTGGTATAGTTATATATATCATCTAGATTATTAAATCCTCTTGCATTCCAAAATATAATTCGAGATACTGGTATTTTTGGAGAGTCGTTTATGAACTTGGGATCGATTTCATTTCGATCATTTTTGTGAGCATGTTTCAGTTTGTTAAACATAGAAATACACAAGGAAAAAAGTCCACAAGACCCAGGAATAAAAATAAGCAATACAGCGAATTTCCATAATTTTTATTTTTTTATTCTATGAACTTATCTTTAGAACTTGTAGTTTAAACATTTTTCTGAGCATGTGTGGATTTTTCAAACATAGGAATACACTAGAAAAAAAATTGACAAGATCCAATTTCGATTCATGAGTCTTGTCAATCTTTTCCTAGTGTATTTCTATGTTTGAATAACCCACACATGATCACAAAAATGTTTAAACTACAAGTTATGAAGATAAGTTCACTAAATATCAAAATCAAAATTTTAAAAAAATCGCTGTATTGCCAATTTCGATTCCTGGGTCTTGTGAATTTTTTTTCCAGTGTATTTTTATGTTTAAAAAATCCACACTTGCTCACAAAAATGTTTAAACTACAAGTTATGAAGATAAGTTCACTAAATATCAAAATCGAAATTTTTAAAAAATTGCTGTATTGCCAATTTTGACTCCTGGGTCTTGTGGGTTTTTCCTCAGGGTATGTCTATGTTTAAAAACCCCACACATGCTAACGAAAATGTTTGAACTACATGCTATGAAGATCAGTCCACAAAATAGAAAAATCAAAATTTAAAAGATTCGCTGTATCGTCAATATCGATTCCTGGGTCTTGTGGATTTTTTTTCTAGTGTATTTTTATGTTTGAAAAACCCACACATGCTCACAAAAATGTTTAAGCTACAAGTTATGAAGATGAGTTCATTAAATACCAAAATCAAAATTTCAAAAATTCACTGTATTTCCAATTTTGACTCCTAGGTCTTGCGGATTTTTTTTCTAGTGTATTTTTACGTTTGAAAAACCCACACATGCTCACAAAAATGTTTAAACTACAAGTTATAAAGATAAGTTCACAAAATACCAAAATCAAAATTTTTAAAATTGGCTGTATTGCCAATTTTGACTCCTGGGTCTTGTGGGTTTTCCCCCAGTGTATTTCTATGTTCAAAAACCCCACACATGCTAACAAAAATGTTTAAACTACAAGTTATGAACATCAGTTAAGTAAATACCAAAATCGAAAATTCACTGTATTGCCAATTTTGACTCCTGGATCTTGGGCATTTTTTCTAATGCATTTTTGTCTCTAAAAAGTTTTCATGTACCTCAAATAATTTTCCACCTGTTTGCAAACGTGTGAAGAAAAATGTAAGAAAATAATGGTAAATTAAATAGGAATTATCTCCCAGAAAATGATAGATTAAAATCCGAAAAAAATTGAGAAGAGTTTTTTGACCTCCAGGTATGTGAAAAAAGTTGAAACTCCATAAAATGTAGAGACTCTGCAAACAAGAAATTTTTTAAATCTTTTTTGCGGGCGCGGGTAACCAAGCTGCAAGTCGATTGATTCCAAATTAATTATACTTTTTTACGAACCCAATACGCTACTTTTCTGCGTTGTAGTGATTTCGAATTCCAAAAGTATTTATTTTTGACGAACCCTAATATATAAATATAAATAAATATATATATATATATAGCTGAAGTACCGATTATATTTTATTTATACTCAAGTATTTGTTCTTCAAGATACCCTAGCAACGGGATAAAACATAATGTATCATAAATGACAGCTCGTCCAAAAATTTAAAAAGTTCACGATCGAAATGATTTCGTGAGTCAAGTATGAAGCCCTCTGAGTAAAAATGTGACACAGAAAGTTTTGAGCAAAAACAGTAAAGAAAAAGCTCCGAGGAAAAAAAGTCACCGAAAAAGTTCAGAGGAAAAATAGAACAAAAGTCGCGAGGCAAAAATGTTACTCGGAAATATCCGAGGAAAAACGTTATAGAACATGTTGAGGGATAAAATGTCATAAAAAAGTTCCGAGGAAAAACGTTGCAGAAACTGTTGAGGGGAAAAATTAAGCTGAAAAATTTCTGAGGAAAAGCGATATACATAAAACTCGAAGGAAAAAGTTTCTTCTGGAGTACCAGAGGAAAGACGTTACTCGAGCAGTTCAGTTTTATTTCCTATTATAAGTTGATCATGAAAGCACTTCAAAAAACAAAGAGAAAGTCAATTCGAACAGGTCCATATAGCTATCACCTCCCCAATCGAACTTTGGAATTTTTCATATCTCAAAATTTTGGGCTCCAACCCTTACCGTTAAAAATCAACCCCTTTCTCCCGCGCAGATATGACTTTGTCAAAAAATAATCTTTTCGAGAATTTCAGAATGTGGCTGAAGTCTCGGATTTTTGGGCTCCTCGAAGATACCCTCTCCGATTTTTGAGCTCCTGACCTTAACGGTAAAAATTAACCCCTTTGTACCACGCAGATATGACTTTATCAAAAAATAATGTTTTTAAGAATTTTAAAGTATCAATAGATTCTTTGGGCTCCTCGAAGATACACACACCAATTTTTGAGCTTCCACCCTTAACGGTAAGAATCAACCCCTTCATACCACGCAGATATGACAGTGTCAGAAAATAATCTTTTTGAGAATTTTACAATGTGGTTAGACTATCGGATTTTTGGGCTCCTTGAAAATACCCACGTTCAAAAATCAGAGCCTCTAGCCAAATTATGAAATTCTCGGAAACATTATTTTTTGATTGAGTTATATCTACGTGGTACTAAGGGGTTGATTTTTAACGTTCAGGGTTGTAGCTCAAAAATTTGGGTTACTATTTTCGAGAAGCCGAAAAGTCAGAGACTCTATTGGCACTGTAAAATTATCAAAAAGACTATTTTTTAACAAAGTCATATCTGCGTGGTACAAAGGGAATGATTTTTAACGTTGAGTGTTTTAGCCAAAAAATCGGAGTATGCATTTTCGAGGAACCCAAGAATCAGAGATTCTATGTGCACTGTAAAATTCTGAAAAATATTAATTTTTCATAATGTCATATCTACGTGATACAAGACTTTGATTTTCAACTTTAAGGGTTGGAGCCCAAAAATCAGAGTGGGTGTTTTCAAATAGCCCAAAAATCAGAGACTCTATTGATACTTCAAAATTCTTAAAAAGATTATTTTTTGACACTGTCATATCTGCGTGGTACAAAGGGGTGGATTTTTACCGTTAAGGGTTGGAGCTCAAAAATCAAAGTGGGTATCTTCGAGGAGCCCAAAAATCGGAGACTCTAGCCACACTGTAAAGTTCTCAAAAATATTATTTTTTGACGAAGTCATATCTGCATGGGGGAAAGGGGATGATTTTTAACGTTATGTGTTGGAGCCCAAAATTCTGAGCTATGAAAAATCCCAAAATTCGATTGTGGAGGTGTTAGCTTAATGGACCTGATCAAATTGACGTTCTTGTTGTTTTATAAAGTGTTTTCGTGATCAACTTGTAATAGCAAAAAAAAACTGAATTGATGGAGTAACGTCTTTCCTCTGTTACTCCAAAAGAAAATTTTTCCCTCGAGTTTTACATATATCGCTTTTCTTCGGAAATTTTTCTACTACATTTTCCTCTCAACATTTTCTGTCACGCTTTTCCTCGGATATTTCCGAGTAACATTTTTACCTCGCGGTTCTGTTTACCTTCTCTCCTCTGAACTTTTTCGGCTACTTTTTTTCCTCGCAGCTTTTTCTTAACTGTTTTTTCACAAAACTTTCTGTGTTACATTTTTCCTCTGAAGGCTTCATATGTTTTTGAATATTATTCGTGAGGATATACAATATAGAACGAATAGACAATAGACAATTGATATGATTTTTATCTCACATGTATCGGTAAGAGATCCAGAATCTTTGATTCCCAAACATAATATTGATAGCTTAAAAAGGTTCAATAAAATTGTTACTTTGGTGAAATTTTCAGTGTTAAATTTGCCATACTTTTACTATACTATCTGAGAGTTCACTCCCAAATGATTTCCCAGATGTTTTCCTAGACCAATCCCATGCCGAAATTTTTGTACCCGGGTCGGACTGAGTGAAATAGTTTTTCGTTCTGAATCTGCTTGCCGAAGGTGCTGGTTCGGATCTTTTTCGAAGCAGGTGTTGGTTCCGAATCCGCTCGAAAAAGGTGTTGGTTCGGAGTTTGTTCGAAAAAGGCGTTCGTTCCGCGAAATATTTTATTCTTGAAATTTTGTAGTGGTACCTCTGACGCAGGAGATCGAATTTTTTCAACACTGAAGTTTTCTTTTCTTAATCAAATAAGTTTCCTTTAATCTGAAAGTTAATCCAGATTTAGTTTTTCCGATTTAATGAAGCCAAACCATGAATAGCAATTGAAATTCACGATAAAGTAAATTCCAAAATAGTATGAATCGTTATTAATTTTGTCGAAAATTTTGTTTTAATTAATGTAATTTTCCGTTTAGTTAGTTAGTTGTAATGTACGCGGGGAGGGGGGGGGGGCGTGAGGTTCCACCCCTGCCGCTCAAGCTTTAAAGCCTATTGTGCCATACCCGTGTTTTTATTCTCAAGGCAGTACTTCGAATCCGGCCATCCTTCGCCGAGTGTGTTGGATCTCAGGGGGTTTCGTTGTAATAAACGTTCTGAGATTATACCTCTCAGGTGCCAGGCATACCTATCGCGCAGTATATGACGTCCTCCCTTGTTGATAAGGCAAAGTGATCTTCACTCACTCTGCCATTTGGCAGCCTCCCTAGCAGCCTAGGGTGGACGGAGCGATCCTTCTGTGGTGGTTATCAGGTAGATGCACAGATTGGGAGCAATTTGCTGGTGTGTTATGTAAGTGTGTGTGTAGGTGTGTTCATTACTCGAAATCGGCCATCGACCATCGAGCGTGGTGCCCCCTGTAGGAGCCCCCAAGCGCAAGAAGAATGCTGGCTTCTTTTCGAGTCTTCTCAAAATCGGCTTTGGCCCACAAAGCTAGGCCCCTTGAAATGGACCCTATCCTTGGTACAACAGCAGCTTTTCCTTAGGGGACCTACTGTTTAAGGTGGGTTCCGAACCACCGAAGCCCAGTAGAAGTACATAAAAAAAATTCCAATTGTACCCGGCTCAGGGATCGAACCCCAGACATCCTGCATGGAAGTCTGAGTCATGGAAGTCGCTATCGTCTGAGCTTATATTAGTGAAATATAACATTTTTTATTCTTTTCATATACAGTGGATTATGTCTTTATTTTAATAAACTATGCTATCAATGAAATACTAGCAATGAAAAGTAGGTCACATTGAAATTATAATTTTGTATAAATTATATTTATATTATATAAATATGGACGAAATTATATACATATGTACATCAGGGTGGTTCTAAAAAATCCTGTTTTTATCTTTCTGCGACCATATCGCGACAGTTTGATTCTCTGAGTAAGAAAACACGCTCTTAATTTTTTCAGATCTTCAACTGATTATTAAGAGGTTGCGAGCGTCTTTGGATAATTCTTTGAATGAGTTTTTATTACTGTTATTCCATATATTATGCTAATATATTTATTGATGCACGAGAACTAGAATTATCCTAGACGTCCTCCTTTCGCTGGCACTAGCAGGTTTATTATAAATAATATAATATTCAATTATCGCCTCCAAAACATTATTTCATTCAATATCATATGCATGGCATACTGCAATTAATTCATACTATAGCGATTTCAAAATAAATGTGAAAAGTGGTATCGTATTATGCTGGATTATCTTAGTTTTATATAATTATGCAAAAATAGTATGAATTAGATCCTTAAACAACAAAATTTGAACCAACAACTTTTTCAAACAGATTTGGAACGAACACTTATTGTTAAATTAATATTGTTCGAACAAATTTTCTACATTTATATAATAGCTATTTTAAAAAATTCTGGTTGAATATTTGAACTGGATATTTTCGTGGATTTCCTCGTATAAATATTAGGTGTAAGAATAAGTTCTACCCGTTTTAAGCAATTATTACCTAATTTATAAAAATCTAATAAAAAGCAAGTATTAATTAATATAGTGGGCACTGGCTTCTACTACTGTTCTAGAACGCTCAGGCAATTGATGGGTTCCAGGGCGAAAGAAGGCCTGATTTTTCAACGCTATAAAGTCATCCACCATTTTTCGTACTTCACCTTCAATTTTAATTTGTTGCTCAGCTAAGCTGTTTTGTAACGAACGAAAAAGGTGGTAATTGAACGGGGCAATGTCTGGGGAGTAAGCCAGATTTGGCAGAATTTCGGATTGCAATTCTTCTATCGTTTAGCGGACAACGGAACTTCTATGTTGTCTAGCGTTGTCGCGCTACACTGGTCTTCGCCCATGCCCAGAATATAATGTCTTTTTTTTGGATTTTTTTCCTAAAACGGTTCAATTGACAAGAGTAATGTTCGACAGTATTACTTTTCTCAATTGAACCATTTGGCAAAAAAATCCAAAAAAGAGATGATATTCTGGACATGGACGAAGACCAGTCTAGTCAGCGTTCTTCTTTAGCTTGGGGGCTCCTACAGGGGGCACCACGCTCGATGATCGATGGCCGATTTCGAGTAATGAACACACACACGCACTTACATAACACACCAGCATATTGCTTCGAATCTGTGCATCTACCTGATAACCACCACAGATGGATCGCTCCGTCCACCCTAGCCTGCTAGGGAGGCTGCCAAATGGCAGAGAGAGTGAGGATCACTTTGCCTTATCAACAAAGGAGGACGTCATTTACTGCGCGATATGTATGCCTGGCACCTGAGAGGTATAATCTCAGAACGTTATAACAACGAAACCCCTTGAGATCCAACACACTTGGCGAAGGATGGCCGTATTCGAAGTACTGCCTTGAGAATAAAAACACGGGTATGGCACAATAGGCTTTATAGCTTGAGCGCCAGGGGTGGGACCTCACGCCCCCCCCTTCCCGCGTACATTACAACTAACTAACTAAACTGAAAATTACATGAATTAATACAAAATTTTCGACAAAATTAATAACGATTCATACTATTTTGGAATTGACTTTATCGTGAATTTCAATTGCTATTCATGGTTTGGCTTGATTAAATCGGAAAAACTAAATCTGGATTAACTTTCAGATTAAAGGAAACTTATTTGATTAAGAAAAGAAAACTTCACTGTTGAAAAAATTCGATCTTCTCCGTCAGAGGTACCACTACAAAATTTCAAGAATAAAATACTTCGCTGAACGAACGCCTTTTTCGAACAAACTCCGAACCAACACCTTTTTCGAGCGGATTCGGAACCAACACCTACTTCGAAAAACATCCGATCCAGCACCTTCGGCAAGCAGATTCAGAACGAAAAACTATTCCACTCAGTCCGGCCCGGGTGCAAAAATTTTGGCATGGGATTGGTCTAGGAAAACATCTGGGAAATCATTTGGGAGTGATCTCTCAGATAGGATAGTAAAAGTATGGCAAATTTAACACTAAAAATTTCACCAAAGTAACAATTTTATTCAACCTTTTTATGATATCAATATTATGTTTGGGAATCAAAGATTCTGGATCTCTTGCCGATACATGTGAGATGAAAATCATATCAATTGTTCTTTGTGTATTCGTTCTATATTGTATATCCTCGCGAATAATATTCAAAACATATGAAGTCTTCAGAGGAAAAATGTGACACAGAAAGTTTTGAGAAACACAGTTAAGAAAAAGCTCCGAGGAGAAAAAGTACCCGAAAAAGTTCAGAGGAAAAAAGGTAAACAGAATAGCGAGGTAAAAATTTTACTCCGAAATATCCGAGGAAAAACGTTACAGAAAATGTTGAGAGGAAAATGTAGTAGAAAAATTTCCAAGGAAAAGCGATATATGTAAAACTCGAGGGAAAAATTTTCTTCTGGAGTAACAGAGGAAAGACATTACTCCATCAATTCAGTTTTTTTTTTGCTATTACAAGTTGATCACGAAAACACTTTAAAAAACAACAAGAACGTCAATTTGATCAGGTCCATTAAGGTAACAGCTCCACAATCGAATTTTGGGATTTTTCATAGCTCAGAATTTTGGGCTCCAACCCATAACGTTAAAAATCATCCCCTTTCCCCCATGGAGATATGACTTCGTCGAAAAATAATCTTTTTGAGAACTTTACAATGTGGCTAGAGTCTCTGATTTTTGGGCTATTTGAAAACACCCACTCTGATTTTTGGGCTCCAACCCTTAAAGTTGAAAATCACACTCTTGTATCACGTAGATATGACATCATGAAAAATTAATATTTTTCAGAATTTTACAGTGCACATAGAATCTCTTATTCTTGGGTTCCTCGAAAATACATACTCCGATTTTTTGGCTAAAACACTCAACGTTAAAAATCATCCCCTTAGTACCACGCAGATATTACTTTGTTAAAAAAAAGTCTTTTTGATAATTTTACAGTGCCAATAGAGTCTCTGACTTTTCGGCTCCTCGAAAATAGTAACCCCAATTTTTGAGCTACAACCCTTAACTTTAAAAATCAACCCCTTAGTATCACGTAGATATGACTCAATCAAAAAATAATGTTTTCGAGAATTTCATAATTTGGCTAGAGCCTCTGATTTTTGGACGTGGGTATTTTCAAGGAGCCCAAAAATCCGATAGTCTAGCCACATTGTAAAATTCTCAAAAAGATTATTTTCTGACACTGTCATATCTGCGTGGTATAAAGGGGTCAATTCTTACCGTTAAGGGTGGAAGCTCAAAAATCGGAGTGTGTATCTTCGAGGAGCCCAAAAATCAGATAATCTATTGATACTTTAAAATTGTTAAAAACATTATTCTTTGACAAAGTCATATCTGCGTGGTACAAAGGGGTTAATTTTTACCGTTAAGGTTAGGAGCTCAAAAATCGGAGAGGGTATCTTCGAGGAGCCCAAAAATCCGAGACTCTAGCCACATTCTGAAATTCTCGAAAAGATTATTATTTTTTGACCAAGTCATATCTATGCGGGAGAAAGGGGTTGATTTTTAACGTTAAGGATTGGAGCCCAAAATTTTGAGCTATTTTGCGCCCGCGAAAAAGATTTGAAAAATTCCTTGTTTGCAGAGTCTCTACATTTTATGGAGTTTCAACTTTTTTCACATACCTGGAGGTCAAAAAACTCTTTTCAATTTTTTTCAGATTTTATTCTATCATTTTTTGGGAGATAATTCCTATTTAATTTACTATTATTTTCTGACATTTTTCTTAACACGTTTGCAAACAAGAGGAAAATAATTTCAGGTACATGAAAACTTTTTAGTGACAAAAATGCATTAGAAAAAAAGTCCCCAACACCCAGGAGTCAAAATTGGCAATACAGTGAATTTTTGATTTTGGTATTTACTGAACTTATGTTCATAACTTGTAGTTAAAACGTTTCTGTGAGCATGTGTGGGTTTTTCAAACATAGAAATACACTAGAAAAAAATCCACAAGACCCAGGAACTGAAATTGACCACACAGCGAATTTTTAAATTTTTGATTTTGGTATTTTGTGAACTTATCTTTTTAAATTGTTGTTTGAAAATTTTTGTCAGCATTATTGGGATTTTAAACATTGAAATTCACTAGGAAAAAAATCCGCAAGACCTAGGAGTCAAAATTGGAAACACAGTGAATTTTTGATTTTGGTATTTAATGAACTTATGTTCATGACTTGTAGTTTCAACATTTTTGTGCACATGTGTGGGTTTTTCAAACATAGAAATACACTAGCAAAAAAATCCACAAGACCCAGGAGTTGAAATTGACGATACAGCGAATCTTTTGAATTTTGATTTTGCTATTTTGTGAACTGATCTTTATAGCTTGTAGTTTGAACATTTTTGTGAGCATTTCTGGGATTTCAAACATAGAAGTTCACTAGGGAAAAAATCCACAAGACCTGGGAGTCAAAATTGGAAATACAGCGAATATTTGAAATTTTGATTTTGGTATTTAATGAACTCATCTTCATAACTTGTAGTTTAAACATTTTTGTGAGCATGTGTGGGTTTTTTAAACACCGAAATACACTAGCAAAAAAAATGTACAAGACCCAGGAATTGAAATTGACGATACAGCGAATTTTTAAATTTTTGTATTTTGTGAACTTATCTTTATAACTTGTTCGTTGAACATTTTTGTAAGCATGTCTGGGATTTTAAACATAGAAATTCACTAGGAAAAAAATCCACAAGACGTAGGAGTCAAAATTGGAAACACAGTGAATTTTTGATTTTGGTATTCAATGAATTTATGTTCATAACTTGTAGTTTAAACATTTTTGTTAGCATGTGTGGGGTTTTTGAACATAGAAATAAACTAAGGAAAAAACCCACAAGACCCAGTAGTCAAAATTGGCAATACAGCAATTTTTAAAAATTTTGATTTTGGTATTTAATGAACTTATCTTCATAACATGTAGTTTAAACATTTTTGTTAGCATGTGTGGGGTTTTTAAACATAGAAATACACTGGGGAAAAACCCCACAAGACCCAGGAGTCAAAATTGGCGATACAGCAATTTTTTTAAATTTCTATTTTGATATTTAGTGAACTTACCTTCATAACTTATAGTTTAAACATTTTTGTAATCATGTGTGGGTTATTCAAACACAGAAATACACTAGGAAAAAATTGACAAGACTCATGAATCGGAATTGGATCTTGTCAATTTTTTTTCTAGTGTATTTCTGTGTTTGAAAAACCCACACATGCTCAGAAAAATATTTAAACTACAAGTTCTAAAGATAAGTTCATAAAATAAAAATTTTGGAAATTCGCTGTATTGCTTATTTTCATTCCTGGGTCTTGTGGACTTCTTTCCTGGTGTATTTTTATGTTTAAAAAATTGAAACATGCTCACAAAAAGGCTTAAACTACAAGTTATGAAGATGAGTTCATTAAATACCAAAATCAAA
>CAKNXH010002295.1:538809-569083 GCA_932178445.1 Andricus quercusramuli
TACAGGGTGTCCACGTTAGGGCTTACCAAAAAGTATGCAACCCGCTCTACACGACCATAAGAATAGCACTGACGTGTAGGACGAGTTGCGTACTTTTCGGTAAGCCCTGGCGTGGACACCCTGTACATACTTGAGATAGACTTAAGTATAGATGAAGTATATCCCATACATCAGCTATGCTTTAGCCATACTTCAGCTATACTGCAGGCATACTTTATACTATTTTAATATACTTGCAGTATGGGACCGTCTCATTTGCTATACATTTTTTATACTTTGGAAAGTCAATGAATGATCACTCCCATAATTATCTTTTTTACTCGGGAGGCTTCGATTTGAGGCACAATTCAAAAATATCTCTGTAACTTGGTATTTTTATTTTGAAAATCAATGAAAATTTTGTTCCATTAATGACTATTGTTTTTTGCCCCTTGATATATTACCAAATGCCAAATGCGCCAAGCGACCTTTACGTGAACTGATAATTGAACGCATTATTGCTTGAAAATTGGTGCTATTCGTGAATATGGTGGGGCATTCGAAATTAATACTTATGCCAATGAAGTTAAGTGGAGGAATGCTGCAAAAGTAAGTATTGTTCTAGAGCTATATAAGGCTATTCGAAACACCGAAACGACAGAGAACGCATTTCAATCGTTCTAGTGAACATGTGGTTCCTCGTGAGTATGCTTATATTTTTTCATGAAGATATGTTACATTATTTTAATAATTTTCAAGTTCGAAAAAATTGTGTTCTGTGAAGTAATTCTGCTGGTGCCGTCCTCTAAGAGAATCGGACTAAAAGAAAAGCTTCCAACTTAGAGGACTAAATAATCAAATTTTCCTTATTGCCTTTATTTCTCATATTTTTTAACCAGTTTCATTTCAATTCTATGTACCAAGAGCTTTAATTTGAGACACACCCGATGAAAATCGGAATAAGAGAAAGGTTTCCTGCAAAGGGGCCTTCTCGTCTCAATTTCCCTACCTCTTCCCTTTTCCCTCTTAATGACTTTTTGGTTGAAAATTGGAATTTAAATAGGAAGCAGATTTTTCCTCACGTTCCCAGTATTTTTGTTCGCTCATCAGTGGTCACATTATGCGACAAATACAAAACCTCAAAGTCGTAGCGTAAACAGAATTTTTTAGGCGTGTTCAGAAACGGCACACGTCAGCACCAGTTGATAATGATCTAAGAATTTTGATGGTTCGGATTCCACCAAAAGTCAGATTGTACTGAAAAAAAAACAATATTTTACATGCTTTTATTTGACTTGTTATGTGGATCTGTTTGTGAAAGTCAAATCTTGCACTTCAATTTTAACACACTTCCACATATCCAATCGATTCGAAACTCTTCAAACATACGTATTTCTGATGAAGAAAAAATTTAAAAATAAAATGATAACGATAAAATAAAATTCAAGAATATTTTTTAGAAACAAGCTTCTATTTAAATGTACTCAAAAGAGGAAAAATAATCGGAAGATGGCTTGCAGAAGAATAATGTAATAATAATGTGTCTAAAAATAAAAGCATAAGGCATAAATATTGAACATTGTATTTATATGATAGATAGATTTTTTTATGTTTACGCAACACGTCTTTAGTTTTAGTCACGTTATTATCATATTATTATTATTATTTCGCGAGCGATTTTAGAATTGTTCACCTCTTTCTCAGTAAATTTAAATGAAATTTTGTTTAAAAAAATATGTTGTAATACATATTATTTTTATGTATTGTCTATACGTACGGAAACAACCCACGTCTCCTTTTCCTATCCGGGGCCCTTTTTTCCTTTTCTAGTCCGTACATTTAGACTCGTCTGAGAACTATTAATTAATATGAATTTCCATTAAAATAATAAGTGTTTGACAGGAAATACAATCGATGTTACCATACGCTGAGAAAAAAACAATTAGACCAAAAGTATCACCCACAAGCTTGCAAACTGCTTCCTCTAGGGGTTAAATATTTTTTCCACTTCGAAGATTTTATACACCATTCTGTGGATCTTCAGCAAGGGGTAGTTTTCCACACTAAGGAGTAGTATTGTTGTTCTAATTGGGTCAAATATTTTTTCCCAGCGTCTGGTACCATTATTTTAAATTTGCCGTCAAAAACATATCATTTTTACGGAAATTCACGTCAATTTATAGTTTAAATCATTCTTGGTCTACTTTAGACCCCAGGACGACTACAGCTGTTGTAACTTTTCTCAATACATGAAAAATACGCATTTTTTCACCAAAGTTAATAAGCTGATAAAATAACCCTTGAAGTTATCCCCTCTCTGTGATAACATAAAGAATGAGGGGGGTCGCTGAAGACCCCGGCAGAAATTTCTTTATTGTAACAAGGATTTTTAATATTTTTGCACGAAAATTTTGTTGGATATACTTTTTTATATCCTTTATAAGATAAAACTAGTTAATGTATATATTTTTAATTTTGAAATATGAAAAAAATTAAAAACTAAAAAGAAAATTGAAAAAATGACTCACGATTAAAAAAAGGCGGGGTATAAAAGACCCCAGGGATAACTGTAAGGGTTAAGTAATAAAAAAGAAAACACATTGGGTTTCTCAAGGACACCCTACTGCGGATCTTGCGATCATGCAATATTTTTGTTACGGGTGATTGCAAAATGTTAACCATTCTAAGTCCCAGCTTTGTTCCACTTTTTCTTTGAATAGTAAATCTTTTTTGAAAAAGTTCGCCCTGAAGTACTTATATCAAAGCGCAATTTAGTGAAGTTTGAAAATGATAGACAACTTGGTTTAGAAATTATAATTAAAAAACTACGCAAAATGTCTTGGCATACACCTGTCTCAAACTGAAAATGTAAAATCAATAATTTTTCAATAATATTATTACAATTTTTCAAATAATTGGGATTTTGAGTTGTGGATTTCAAAAGTCACTTCAATATATGTCCCACAAGTTTCCTGTCTGGTTACGCTGCCTTTCTATCTGATGATAAAACTCGAAAATGGTTATAAAACTATTCATAATGCGGGCTACAACTCTTAATTTTTTTCGAAAATGAGAGAATATTTTAAAAAGCTGGAGTGAGAATCAAATGAATCGTGAAGATAGTAATTTTCAAACATTTTTTAATATTTTCATCTTTCAGGTTACCCTCAATTAAAAAAAATCAAGAATTTAAAAAAGAAATTGTTTCCGAAAATCGCATAATCTAAGATGGCCTCATAAAAAAACCTCGGATATTAATTTGATCTTGAAGTTGGATACAAGTGATTTGCAGCAGAGTGATACTCATTTGCTTAAGGTATCATACGGATAAAATTATTTTCGCAGGATTTTTTTCAAATTAGGTTTGTAGATTTATAAGAGTGTTATCTAAAGTTTGGTGCAATTAGAAAAGGACTTACCATTCCGAAGTTGTATACCATTAAGCCATTTCCCTTTCGGGGTAGGCGTGGCACTACCCGATTCGGGTAGTGTTTCTAGGTGGATAGTTTCTTGTAGTAAATAACCACAAGTATGGGCTCACCACACCCACGACACGCCAACAGCACGCGGTTAGTAGTATTCCCGAACGGTCACCCATCCAAGTACTAACCGCGCCCAACACTGCTTAACTTCAGTGATCTAACGAGAACTGGTTTTTTCAGCTTGGTATGGCCGTTGAGTTAAATAAAATCAAAAATAGAATACTATGCACGTAAGGCCTACCTCATGGTATTGAAAATGGAACATACTTTAGCGTGACGTTTCAACGGTTCCGATAATTTTGTTCAAAAGCTGCAAGGAAGAGATTTTGTGTGAAATTCCAGAATTATTTTTCATTTCGTTTATGAAGTAGAGCCCTGAAAGTATGAAAGAACAGACAGGTCCGATAAGTTAGAAACTTTCACACGTATTCAGTTGATCGACGTAAAGTTCAATGGGCTTGTGTGTGTTCTTCGTATGGATAGCTCTTTGCATGAATTTATCTGTATAATACCTTGTAATGATCCCAGATTTAGTATCAACATTTTCTGATAGTTACTCCTGAAAGCTCAATTTTTCTTTCATGAGATCTTTGAAAAAAAACGACTGAAGGCTGCTAGGAGTGAAGTTTGGCTCGTACATTTTTTTCATTCTTGAAATTGGATCATTTTGTTATTAAGTGGGAGATTGAATTGAGCTGCAGCACCTCTGAAACCTTAGGATTTCCTGTGGCTACTTTTTGGCAATCATCCTTAAACTGTTTAAATAAATAATAAACTATAATACTTACTTTTTAGATATTTGCATCTTGTCTGGCTGCGGCTTTAGCGGAACCAGTTCACAGTCACTATCCAGTGCACGTTTACCACGGACCACCTGCACCACTTGGAAAGGATGGACGTGTAGTTGACACTCCGGAAGTAGCTCACGCGAAAGCAGCTCACTTCCATGCCTACAAAGAAGAAGCAGCCAAAAGTGCTCATCATCACTCCGCACCAGCCCTCGAACATGGTGGATTTGAAAGTGGACATGGTGGTGATAGTCATTCCCATGATTTCCGTTACCATGGACCCCCAGCTCCTCTTTCTCACGATGGAAGAGTCGTGGACACCCCTGAAGTTGCTCACGCTAAAGCAGCACATTTCCACGCTTATCACGAAGAATTATCCAAAGTTAGCCATCATCCTAAGAGCGATGGACCTCATCACCTATAAATAAATGAATACACGTCGAATACGATTTTCACGTGACCATGGTTTCTTGAACTAGGAAAAATGATTTTTTTCCCTTAGATCCAAAGAAATTGTTAGCTTTTTGTATTGTAGGACAAAGATTTGTAGAAGATGAAGAAATTATAGAATCTTTTTGAGTTTTAAAAGAAAATTCTGTTTTTTAGACTATTTTGTATGGTGATAAAGGGTGTTTTATTGTTTACATTTCTGAAATCATGGTCCTTTTTTGCACAATGCACTTTGTATACGATTTTTGAATAAACAAATATTTTTCTAGTACCACTTTTAATCTTTCATATCTGTCATAATATTGATAAATGTTGAACCAGTGGGAAAAGTATCACATACAAATTAAAGGTGGAATATTCATTTCAAAGATAGCAGTCCCATGACATGAATTATGTTCGCCTTCTAGCCTATAGTTTATACTTTTTCAGCTTGTTATAATTTCATTCAGTTCTAACTCTTCGGATACGACACTTTAAGCCTTTCTGGTGATCAGTTGTCGAAGGACATTATGTACGAATTCAGAAAAGAATAATCCAAAACTGATATTAAAAAATCTGCCTGTCCTTTCTTAGAATCACAAATAACGAATTTGTAGATCCGCTTTGAGTGAACAACTTTTGTCTGTTAATTTTTTTTCGTACCTTGTGTCGTTTTACGAAAAATTAAATTTTTTTTATTCCTAATGTTATCTTATATGATTAAAACAAAAACTATGAGTCCTATCAAGAAATTACTGATGACGAATTGGTAGCACTTTCTTGGGTTAACAACTTTTTCGTAATCATTTTTTTCCGTAGTTTGTGTCATTTGTCAAAAAACTTATTTTTTATTTTATTTTTAATGCTGTTTTTCACGTATAAAACCAAATCTACGCGTTCTATCAAAAAGTGATTTATAAAAAATTCTTAGAACTTCTTTGGATACATAATTTTTGTCTTTTTATTGTTTTTTGTCTTGCATAATTTGATCGCAAAATGAAATTTTTATTTTTTATTATTTTTTGTGTGGTCAAAATTTTAATTTTCGATTGTTCGAAAAATTCTAATGACTACTTTTTATATCGTGCGTTGTTTGGCTTAAAATGTTCTCTTTTGTTTTTTTTTGTATTTTGAAAATCGTATTATTATTTATTATACCATTAAGCCTTTTCCCTTCCGGGGTAGGCGTGGCTTGTTCGGTTGGAAAGTAGTGGAATAGGTATATAGGTATGAGGTTGATCGGTATATGGGTATAGGGTGGATGGGTATGTAGGTGTTATGTATAGATGTTTTAGATTGATCTGGAGTTATCGTGTTATTTATATAAATTACACGTTCACTCCGCAACACTGCTCCGACCCAGGTTGCTGATCAATCTCTATAGCGATCACCCCAAGTGAGGAGCCTCACAAAATTATTATGTATGGTTCCCCACCTGGGCCCATTAGTATCCAAGGTCTTTGTTTCAGGTATCATTCACTCTATTGTCACTAAGTTTATAAACTATTTGTCGCCACATATTTCTGTCCTGGCATACTACTCTAGCTCCATTCACGTCCATGCATTTTTTCATGCAGGCTCTTGTATTTCTATGGCTTCTTATGTCTCTTCGTATTAGTGTAACTCTAGTAATTCATTTTTCATTGAAAAAAGTTATGTAAATAAATTTTTTGTCTTTTTGTGCACTACGAATAGAATAGGACACTTAAAGAGTATACCAAAGACGAATTCAATTTGTAAATTCTTTCAAAAGTTATCATGCTAACAGGCTAAAAATCTACAGACATACAGACACCAACCAACAACCAACCCTAGTCAACATGTCAACAATTTATTCTACTCATGCCGAATGACACTTCGCATAAAAACACGTAAAATATATTTTCTGTGAAAATTAACAGAATTGATCATCAGACCGTTTTGAAGGCAAGAGTTTAAAGAATCAACGGAACTCGTGCACAAAATATCAAGATAAATTTAATTCCTTTAAAAGTTCTGATCTTTCAGGGGATATAATTTTCATCGTTGGGACACGGGGCTACACGGAGAGACTTTTGGTATTAATATTTCTTTTATCGCATATTCATAATTAAAATAAAATATACGAATTTAGGGATAATCGAGGTACGGTTAGAAAAAGTCGAATAGTGACTATGAAAATGCAGACTAATATTTCTGATTGGAATAAATCGTAAGAATGTTAGACTCTTACACACACAAAATAACGAAAATTGGTATAGTGCTTTGAAAGAAACGAAACAAACGCTTTGCAATCTTTCTAAACCACTATACGAAAAATGGGGGTCACGTGATCTTGTATTTCACTCTGGCGCATGGCAAAAAGAAAGACGGGTGGAAGTGTATGAACGCACACTACTACATGGGCTACAAATACATCTTTAATATATTTGTGTATTCTTTGACGACGCTCGCTGGCTACAGTGTGGTTTGTTTACGAATCCTATATTAACACCTATACGCATATATAAAACTATCTTATATCTATAAATCGCACGCATTACGCTGAGACTTATGATTCTTTCTGCCCTTATATACTAACCAGTGAAACGTATCGCTACTTGTGAGAAACTAATAGTGCTGGGTCAAAAATTTTAGGTGCTCCGGACTTTATTATATATTTATATTGATAATTTATATGCTTATAAACTATAATTAAATAAATACACTATTAACGCGACTAATATTTGCATGAAAAATTTGGTTTCAGAAACTTAAGAACTGAATTGAAAGATTGCTTGAGAATTATTTCAAAATTTCAAACACGAAATTAAAAGCAGTAATAAGGAAGTGAATTCAGGCAGCGACTTTTTTTTGAAAACTTAAAAGTAATTATCAGCTCATTTGGAACAGTAGAACAGAAGTTTATACTATTATTAAGCATATTTTGTGAGTATTTTATATGTTGAAACATACCAATACAAATATTACAAAATATTATCTTTAGAATTATCTCAGGGCGTCTACTCAAATTCTATAAAAAAAATTTTCTGACAATCCCAGTTTTTTCCAGGTATCTATAGATTTTTTCAAGGTATAATTTTCCTGAATAAGAAGCCACTCAAGTATTAAGTATCGTAATTTTTATAGCAATTGTAATTCTACATCCCTTCAAAGTATTACATAATACCTAAAAAAAGCCCTATCGTTAAGCATATCTGTGGATGGTTAAATTGTAATTACTTGAGTTTATTAAAAGTTTTATTAGTTTTAGTTTAGTTTTATTAAAATTTTTATATATAGAATCAAATAATGATGTTCCTTAATTTATGAATGTAACTTTATAGAAGGACAAGAGCTTTCTTAATGGTACAAGATTTTAGAAAATTATAATAACTACTAAAAAAATCCAACTTTTAACGAAAAATGCCTTTGACATATTAGATATTTTTTTAAATTATTTTTTTTTAAATTATTTTCATAGTAACTTGAAATTTAAAGCATTGTGAACTTATCAGTTAGGGCTTACGGGGTGACTGCTGGACCGAAAACCAAGAAATGACCAGGAATTTTTTGAAACCGGGAAAAACCGACAAATGGTAGTGAATTTATTTTTTCACAGGGAATTTTACAAATTCTTAGAATAACCATTTATGAAATTACTTGGAATATTGCAAATACCATATCACATGATATAATTCAATTTACAAAAAGTTCGATTT
The DNA here is from genome assembly GCA_932178445.1 of Andricus quercusramuli. NCBI lineage: Eukaryota > Metazoa > Arthropoda > Insecta > Hymenoptera > Cynipidae > Andricus > Andricus quercusramuli. Next base: position 547,168 of record CAKNXH010002295.1, read on the forward strand.
CAACTTTTCTTGAATATTAAGTTCAGTTGTTGTTAACTGTTTCAATTACTGCATCATTCAGTTTATAACGCTTAATTCTAAAATCTTTTACTTTACAATTTTTCCATTTTATGTCTTCATTTTTGAATGGAAATTTTTAATTGAAAGTATTTAAAAATTCAGTTTTGAAGGCTTTAGGAATAAAAAATTAAAAGCATTAGAAATTTAAAATTGTTTATAAAAATGTTTTAAGTTGATCAACTTATAAATATAAATCAATTAATGATTTTTTAAATTGAACTGTAGTTCGAGTGTTAAAAATTGTACAATAATTATTTTACAATACGATTCTAAGTCTGTTCGAAATTAAAAAATTTGCAAATTTTAACGTTGAAAATTAAACTTCTTTTAAACGAAAGCCATAACAATTACACAAATTGAAATGTCTGATTGAAACTTCATAAATTATTTTCAATGTGAAAACTTAAAATTAATATATTCATAATCACACACTTTTATTCAATTTAGAATCCTATCCAAATATTGTCTCAGTCTAAAATATTCAATTTTTAACCCATTCAGTTGGACAGTTTTCAATCACAAAAATTGCAAAAGGAGAAATTATAAATGAAATATTCAAAACAAAAGAATTTTAAACTGAATTGTTTGAAACAGGAAGCCTTGAATGGTAAAAATTCAAACTTTTAACGTTACAATTTGTATTCTAATGTTAAATAACAATTCAAAATTATCAAATTGAAACGACCAAAATCAATATAAATAAATAAATTTTGTTATTTAGTTTTTTTCCCAATTGCAAGAGGAACTTCTTATGTTTAAAATTTGTATTAAGTGGAAGAATGGGAAGTATTGTATTTTTAACATTTTTATCAAGCTTGAAATGAGGAAATTTTAATTTTTGTTAAATTGGCAGTACATTATATATTTTTAAGGTTTTTATTGAGTTAGAAGGGATAATTCAAAAAATACAGTTTTATTGAGTATGAGGGGATGAAATTTGGATTTTCAATTTATTCTGGATTAAAAGAGGGACATTTTGTTATTTTTATGATTCTTAAAGAACTGGGAGAAAATTTGTGTTTTCAAGTTTTTCTAAATAGGAAGAGACACTTTTTGGTTTTGAACGTTTTTATTGAGTTAGGAGAGGGACATGTTTCATTTTTCAACATTTTAATTAATGAGAATTGAAATGGAGGATTAGTTTTAATTTAGAGCATTTAAAACGATAGCGTGGATTGATATTTTTTAACCAGAAATCTTTGAACTGTTCAATTTATAAAAGTGTAAAAAATTAAGTTTCGCAGTTTTTTATTGATAATTTCCGAATTAAAATTTGTTTAAGCTTCAATGCATACTACATTAGTTACAAACATTTTTGTACTACAAACGCGTATAATTGCAACTTTTGGCGGGAAATCACAGGCCACGAATCGGATGCAATCGATCTGCTGGCCTGGTCGTCGCGTACTCGGCTATAGACGGAACAGCTCGGAAACTTTCGGGCGTTTTTAGTATAGTCTTTTAGAATTCTCGCAAATCCCGGTTGCAGATATTACTAGCGGCTCTCATTTCAATACGCATTCATATTTAAGAACACTAGAATTTCGTACATTTCTTATAACTTATGTTACCTAAAATATTTACTATTGAAAATATTTTTTAGAAAACTTGTTATTGACAATTATCACTTTTTCACACTCACAATTCTCAAGCAGTAAATAAGACTTTTTCTAAACGTAAATACTAATTTTTTCTCGCTCAAGTTTATAATAATACATACAGAAATACCATCATCTCTTATTATAGTAGGAATCTTTATAACAGTACCCCGATTATCCCCAAATTCTTACATTTTATTTTAATTATAGGTGCAATGTGTACCAAATATTGATATCGAAAGTCTCTCCGTGTAGTTGGGACAAAGCGAGTTTTGATACTTAAACTTAACATATCGCACCATCTGTTTTGCAGTAGTCGAAGCTCGCGATACGTAATGTACCAGGATATTTTGATGTCAAAATATTGCGTTCCACAGAAAATATTGCCGAATATGTTTTTTCAAGAGTGCTGAGTAACTTTTTGTTTTGTTGGTTTTTTCGTTAAATTGTCCTCAAATATTTTTCCTATTTTTAAAACGAATATGAACATGAATAGAGCATATCAACAGCTGAGCGAATTCGTTGGAGAATTTTTTCTACCCTTAAATTTTGGAATTTTTTGCAAATGTTGTTTACCAAGAATGCGGTCAGGGTAGGTTGGGACAGATTGACGCGGGGCAAGTTGAGACGATTAAACGATTTAACGTATTTTTAGTAGTGCTAATAGATATAGCTTGTGGGTTTATATTATTGCCTAAATTTTTGCACAAATTTAGACTTTTTCCTGTCTACACCGAAAATCTAATTACCAGGCAAGATTCCTTCTACAGACGACGCGAAAAAAATAGGATCTGGCTACAAGAAAGACAGACAAGTGAGTTTAATAATATTATAAAGAAATAAAAAATTTGACAGTGTATTCGTTTACAAAAGGTCAATAGCTTATTTTCTGTCTTACAATTACCTTGCTAATGAAAATAATTACTAGTTATTATAGTTTTCATAAAAATGTATTGGAATTTTTCTGAAACTCATGGAAAATTTATTCAAATAATGAACATTTTTTGAGGTCAATTTTATAAAACATAAAACAAAATTCTGTATGAATCCCGGATTTTTGTAACGAAAAAGTTCTCATAAAATATTGTTATTCTATAAAGTTAAAAAAAACACTTTATAAAAAGTAAAAAGAATTGTATAAAAGTTTTATATAATCGATTTTATAAAAAAGGGATTTTTCAATAAAATAATTGCGAGTCTTATAAAAACTGTAATCATTAAGGAATAAAAGATAATTTGTAAAAGCGAATCAAACAAATGCAGTGACTTTTTACAATAAATTTAGAACATTTATCTATGATTATTTGAATATTTCTATATTTTTCATTATGTAGGTCGATCATCTGAGTCGTATCCGATTTTCAAAACATAAAAAATCGGGTTAACGTTTCGTGTTGCATAATATGATTTAAAAAAATACTAAACAGTAATAAAAATGGAATCATAAAAAATGTGTAAAAAATCTTGTCAAAAGGCGTTTCAAGAATTATTTCAAAAAGTTCAAGAAGAACTAATAAAACAGGAATCAATAAACCAAAAGGAACAATATTTAATTTATTCTGAAAATGATACAAATTTACTCGATGAGCTTTTTTCGTACTTGAATACAACTAGAAAATTAAAAAAAAAGTCAAATGTCTTTAAAAGTGATTGTTCCAACATTTTTAAAAATAACTAAAGATTTTCTACATTGACATTATTTTATTTGTCCCAACCTGTCCCATATACGGGGCAGGTGGGGACACAGGACATGGTCTTAGTTATACACTCGCCAAAAGTGATATAATGAATATTATGCGCCCAAAAAATTCACATCAATAACCGAGGATATGCACATCAACAGCAAGTATAGAACAATTCCGAAAAGGTACTAGAAAGACGCAAAAAATTCTGGAGTCGTAGTTGTCCTAACTAGCCCCGATCTCCCCTACTACAGAATTTTTGCTTTAGAGCCCAGTCACTTTTTTCCATTAGTTCGTTCGTACTGATATCCACCTCGTACTGGTTTTGTCTATTCTTTTTAATAGTAAATAATAAAACAAATTTTAAACGAAGGTAACAAATGAAAGCGTCACAATTGTTACAAAATTGTAACTCTTTGCTTTCAGTTGATGAATATAGTCTTGTAAAACTTGTTATTTATGTAAAGTTTATCTTGCTAGACACCGTCAGGCTCTGTTTATCGTATAGAGACAGAACGTTGGCGTTGTTAAAGGCTAGGACTGTAGGGAAAAATTCTTATCGCAATTGACACAGCACCAGCGAGATCGTTGTGCAGTGTGCACCCGTTAAGAGCACAATGACACTCACATTGTGAACAGGACATGCGACCTGGTCAATGAACCAGGACGCAGGTTACATGGTGAAGCTATTTCAACATCACATCACATCACGAATTAATTCCTGATTGGATTCCTGGCAAGAGTTATTAAATTCTCGTAATTTCAGCTGGAAAATGTTCACTTAATTACAACAACAAATTAAAACAACTTCACTCTCACCTCTTAAAAAATATGTTGTGTTTGTTGTATCTGCCAGCGTCCAACATTTCTCAGTTTATTTTAATGTTTAAGGTATGAAAATAAAAAAATCGTCAATACTCACCTAATAAGTTTTGGTGAAAAGAAGACTTCAAAACGTTCGAAGCACATTTTTCTGTTATCATGCGTCTAAAATATGATGAAAATAGTAGAGAACAGGAGCAAGTGATATATCTGGAATTTATTTGTAGTGTTTTTTAACCCACGTGATACTCAACTATTTTCAACTGTTATGTGGGTAAGACACTGTAACAAGGTGAAACGTGAAGGTATTTTTGCGAATATTGTTAGAAAAAAGTTATCATTGATTATAGTTTTCTTTTCTCGTTCTGTAGCGTAAAAAACACAATCATCGATAAATTAAAATAAATACCACGAGAAGAAAACATTTCTTAATATTATATTTATTCCAGTGTTTGAAGTTTATTAACTTTTGAATAAATAAATTAGTTATTTTGCGATTTTTCTTTCCCTTGGAGTTTCACCTACCAAAAAGCAAATTTCCACCACCTGATATTTTTAATTTCTCAGGCTAAATTAGAAAGTAATAATTCGTAATGACGCGTTATAGTCTGATTTACGTGGTCCTCAGAATCGTACATTTTTCAATTAGATTTTGTTTACAAAACCATATGAAAGAATATTGTGAAAAAATTTAGAACTGAGCTCTTGGATTCAATAACATTTTCTTTCTTTTTCGACGAATAGTTTTAGTAATAAAAATACCTTTTTATTGAATTTTCCGCAATTCTACATGACTGCAAAGCAATAGAAAATTTTGAAATGATAAATTGTTTATTAATAATAAATTGCAAATTAAGGCCGACCGTTAATCACGTTCCTCTAGTTGGGCCTTATATTTTGTTTTAGATTTGTAACTGTTGACAGGGAAAAAATTCAATTTTTTAGAACAAATATATGAATATATTAAACATGCCTTAAAGGAACGTTTATTCGTGAAAATGTTTGTTTCTTAAAAAAAATAAATTCTATGGGAAGCCAGTTAATGCTGATATTCAATCAATATTTTTATCTGATAATTAAACTAATAATTGGTATAAACAATTTATTAAATAAATACGCAAATGTAAATATATTTTCTTCGAGTATGTGCTTGTTTTACTCTAACTATTCTAATAGTACATCAGCATTAACATTGTACGAAAAAAGTTTAGCAACGCCTCAACAATTATTATTATTAATAATAAATAGCATAAACAAATATAAACAATGAACAAAATACAAACTTTGTTTAATGCTACCCTGATATTGGCAATGGTAACCGTAACATGACCCTACCGAAAATAAAAACGTATAAAATGTATAATTACCTAAAATCATCTATGAAATAGGTACATAGATACGACAATTTTTATGAACTGAAAATGTTTGTATCAGAATTTGATATTTTCATAAGAATTTTCAATAAAAATATTTCACATCATGATTTGTCTAGGAATTGTAATTTTGGCAAGATTAATATTATTTTTATCACGTACAATCTAGGTCAAAAATTAATATTAACAAGCTTCCAAGAAATCTTTCAAGATTATTAAACAGGAATTTTGTTTTTCAACTAAGAAATGGTAATTCATTCATTCAGCTGTAAGTAGTGTAATCTCGAGTTGAATTTGAACTATTTCAAGATAAATTTATTGTTTGTTACAATAATGATTGATAACAAAATAAAACAGTTTGAATGTCTACTTAAATTTACGACTAGTCATTTTATTTAGTGGTGGTTTAAATTTGACTTCAGCTGATGACGAGTAATATCCACGTGATATTATTAATATTATTATGATATTATCATTATTATTACTATAACATTAAGACAAATCTCTTTCGGGGTAAGCGTGAATCATTCGATTCTAGTCTCATTATATTGTCGGGGATCAAGGAGTTCATATGAGAAAAGTGAGAAAGAGAAGTGTACGAGGAGGTATGAGGGGCGGAGGTCTAGATTTCTAGATTAATCTAGAATTCCTGTCTTGCTTATTTCAGGAACACGTTTATTTTTCAGACAATCAGTCCGGGTGAAGAGCTTCACAAAGCCATTATGTGTCATAGGTCATACAAAAACACGCAAACTGACTGATATTCCCATAGTCAGACCCATACTCCTTACTCTAATCACTTCCACCAAGGAAAGCTCACCACGCGGGCCCATGAGTATCCAAGATCTTTCTTTTCACTCCGCTAACACTCTTCGTCACAATTCTCTTATAAATTATTAGTCCCCATACTTTCCTGTCCTTGTATACAACTTTAGCTTCCTTTACTTCCACACATTTTCTGATAAAAGCTATTGTGTTTCTATGGCTTTTTATGTCTGTTCGACTCAGGGACTCATTCACATATTCGCCCTATCCTTTCCTCGGTCTACCTCTGAGTACGCTACCATTTACTTTACCTAAATATACCTGTTTCTTCAGTCATTCTTCTTTTATTCTCTCAACTTGCCCAAACCATCTCAACAAATTTTTTTTACCCTTGTCAAACACTGTTTCCTCTACCCCACATTCTTTGAGAATTCTCTCATTGATGACTCTGTCCATTAGCGTTTTACCATTAGCGTTTTGCCCATCGCGTTAATTTTACTCTTATTCCTTTCTTAGTAGGTCTAGGTATTGTTAAAGTATAGCACAGTGGATGCAGGTACAGAGTTATATATTGCAATTTCAGCTTCATATTATATATTTTTACTTCTGGCAATGGCCCTATCCTGCCGGTAACCTTATTCTCATTTGTGCGTCTGGCTATCTCTCTATCGATCCTCCTATCAGTAGTAAATAAACTACCAAGATATGCGTACTTATCAACTTATTCTAACCTCTTATCGTCTAAGACACTGCTAATTATATAGTATTGCGTAATAATATGTAATAATGTGTGACAATGTCTAATAACGCGTAATAATGCCTAATAATGCCTAATAATGCGTAATAATGCCTAATAATGCGTATAAATGCGTAATAAGGTTTAATAAGGCTTAATAAGGATTACTCCGTACAGGTTTTTGATAAGTGAATTCCCCCTTGCTTTGGCCCTTCATATTTCGGATAGTAAAATATTCACTCCTATGAAATGTTGACTAATAGAAAAACTATTTGACAATGGTTCTGCGATTACAATTGATCTTACAATAGCCATGGTCAGTCTTTCCATTCTTTGCTAACGAGAACTGGAAAAGAAAAGAGCCATTTCCGTTTCCAATAGAATACTCACGCACGCACCCTGAGGTGATTATTTCCGTTAAGTAGTCACATCTACATTTATTTTAGAGAGAGAAATTTGTTGTCAATGGCATTGGAAGAAACTAAAGACTTTGTTATTCATGACTGCGACCTTGGGGAAAATGCTGGCAATCCGAGATTGCGTATTAGACGAATCAAGTATACGAGGTAGTTGTTCAGTCTCAGACCCACATTCATAACAAACTCGATAGGCAGGTTTGCACATTACATAACGTAATAGATAATAATTTCCACGTGTGCATAACAGGATCAAAGCGTGCGATCCTAATCTTTGACGAAAGTAGATAAGGAAGGCCGTTGTAGTCCAAGTAGATTAAGAATGCTCTTGTCAGACACTCGACTTTTAACTTCAATCTTCTCTATTATCTTTCTCACTTCAAATGCAAATACGTATTAATTGATTAATTATTTTCTTCATTATCATTTAATTTATTTCATCATATTTACATTTGTTACGTCACGACCTGTTCTACACGTCGTAACTTTACGTCTGTGTTTTATAATTAAAAAAAGAACTATTGTCTCAAACTTCCGAGCGGCTGGAAGATTGAGTTGTACGATCTTGTTTGCTTTAAAGGGTTGGAGCATACCTTGCTTGGTTAATTTTCTTGATTTTAAATGAGTGTTTTAAATTAGTGTTGTTAACAATAACTATATTGTTATAAACAGTTTTTGTGGCGAAATATTTGAATTTGAGATTTTTCGGATCTGGATTGCTTAAAATATACCTAAAAATAATGTTTGATTATATTCCATAAGATATAACAATTAAAGATTTTATAAACAAAATTAAATGAACAACATCGAAATTTTTGCACTTTTGCGTAGAAAAAAAAAAGTTTTTTGCACTGAAACTATTTTTAAATATTTGGTACGAATGACTGCTAGTCACAAAATATTGAAAAATACAACCAAAACCATCCTCATAAATAATTTCTATATAAAAAAAAAATTTAATTTGAGGTTTCTTCAATATTCAATTTCCTTTAATCTCCGGAAGTGCTACAAATATTTTTAAAAATAATATATATTTTATAATATTGAGTAAAATATAACTATTTGAATGTTTACGAACAATCATGATGATCAAGTTCAAAATATTAGCAGTTTAACGTAAAAGTAAATCGTTCCAGTGAATCTTGAATCATGTTTGTCATCTTAGCGTTAGTATTATGATCTATTCTCAAGCTTTTAATTAAAAACCAGATTTTTTCTACGTGAATCTGCCAACATTTTTTATTTGTTTATATTAATTTTTCACAAACATTCAAATTGTTATATTTAAGAAAATATTGTCAAAGATATATTATTCGTAGGAATATATCTGTAGTCATCCAGGTGACAAAAGGTAATTAGGATTTCAAAGAATCTAAAATTTAAATACATTGTCACGAGAATTGTTTATAACAATAGTTGTGGTTGACTTTTTAAATATTTTTCTGACTAGCAGTCATTTGCACAAGAATTTGAAACATTTTCAGTGCAGCAAATTTTTTTCTACGCGAGCGGGCCAATATTTCGAATTTCTTTATCTAGTTTGTTTATTAAAGTTTAACTGATTATATTTTCATTATATTTCACCAAATAATATCAAAAAATTATTATGAGGAGAAATATTTGCAGCAATTGAGATGATTAAGCGAAATCCCAATTTGAAGAAAACCTGCAATTTGTATAATTTACCATAAAAACTGTTTATAACAATGGTTATTTCCAACTTTTCATTTATTTTTGTGATAAAATGTCATTCTCATATTAGTGCGGAACAGTTTCATAAAAATATGTTTTCATCGATAATAAAACTTATTGCTAATTTGTTTATCAAATTTATTTATAACAATGAAATGGATCAATATAAGCAAGTTATTTGTAATGATTGATTTTCTATTCCGGCATATTGCGTCGAGATAAATTGTTAAACTTGTTATCTCAATATTGAAAAAAATATCAATTCCAGTTGATAAAGAGCAGTTTAAAATGAATAGGATTCAAGTTTTGAATTGTCTCTAAAAAATGAAATAGAATAACCTAAATTGTTTGTAAAGACTTTGTGTTAAAAACGATTGCGTGATGAAAAAGTTTCAAATGTCAAGATCTTCATTCTGTAATATACTCTCGTAAATTATTTTTAAAGCTATCATAAAACACGATTATTTCACGTACTGCAATGTATTTACGAACTTTTAAAAATAATGGTACTAAGAGGTTTTTCTGACCAACTCGTTCATACTATTATCAGTTGAATTATCTCATAACTATATATTTTTATTGCCAAATAAAATTTAAGGGTATATTTAAACATAGGGTATTATGTATACAACTTGTTTTTATGTCGAGTGATCTAAGATTTCTATCTACACTTATACATACTTGTATATGACATACATACTCTTGTATAATATTGTGCATGTATTGTGTGATTTTACAAACAGGATCATCGATCAATCAATTCGCGGCTCATTTGAGCAAATCAACAATCATCGGGATAATTGAGATCATAACAGCTCATTGAACTTTCCGATATAATGGTCTATGACTTTCTTATTAATTTACATTCGTTTTTATGACTTGAAATATATGAAGTGTATGAAGTATACATCAAAGATATAAGGTATACGTATACATATGGTACATTAATTTTATTTATTTAAAGATGATTTCGAACGTTTGAATGTATATACAACTGTATAAATGAGCCATTTTTAAAGATATTAAATTGGCTGCAATGTAGGATTTCTCCTTGTAGCGAAGCTTAAAAATATTTCACTGAGAACTTTAGACATGCGGTTTCAATATGTAATTTTACTTCTATCTTGAAACCTTTCCAAATTTTGAATTTTCAGTTCTACAACAACTTTACAATAATTATCATTAGTTTTTTCTCCAATATTTGGTCCATATTTGTTAATATCCATGGAAAATTCAATTTAAAAGAATGTTTGGGCCCGTTGTTTTGGGCATTCAAATGAATCCCGCGAGTGGGAGAAACAAAATTAAAAAAAAAAACACCTGCCACTGCATAAAAATGTGGACCTAGTTTTTGGTGCAATTGTTGATTCTTGATGACGCGCAAATATTTTGAACGAACAGCTAAAAAATTGAAACTATTTTGTTAAAAAAAATCAGTTTCAATCTTTCAACCAGAAAAAAAATGTTCATGAACTCGAATTTTTTAAATACACGTGGTCATTCTGTCTAAAAACTTGAGTAAATTAGTTCGAGAAATATTTTTTTAAACTAAATATTTAAGGAGTTATTAGCATTAAAAAATGAACTTTTATATTTTTGTAGAACAAAAAACAGTTTTCATGAAATGTTGGCATTAGACTTTTTTACTTACTTTTTACGTGAAGTTTAACACGTGCTTGAAATGTTTGAATGCACAATCTTTCCTGAAAAATTAGGTGATTTTGTTTAAAACATTTATCTAATTTTTTTGAACTAAGATACTTGTGTGTCATCAATGGGTTGAAATTTGTGTATAGAAGCAGGGGTCATATACGACCCAGGGGGAACCCAAAGATATTTTCAGATTTTCAAAATTTTCAATGTTTAAAAATTGAAATAAAATATTTCCCAAAATTTGGTAAAATTTTAATTTATAATTTGACAATTTTTTAAATCACCATTTTGAAAATTTTAATTTTGAGGTTAATTAATTTTAAATGTTTTTAAATTTAACAATTTGAAAATGTATATTCGACATTTTATGATTTCCAAATTTGGAAGATTTCTCAATTGAAAAATTCCAAATTGTAGAACCGTATGAAATAGAATGTTTAAAAAATCAAATTAAAATTCGATAGAAGATGTGAAATCACATAGGTTATTTATCATTTTAAAACGTCGCGTATTGCTTTCCGGAAAAATACGCTGGATTTGGAGAGACGTTTGAGACCTTTAAAACATTTGAAAAAATTGACTTACAGGAAAATATAAATAGTATGGAAATAATAATTGTTTAAATCACATTTTGCTAACGCGCAAGGCGTTCATCAAACCGCACAAAATAAATGTTGCTTTTACAAGGCACTAATTAGGGACGGCGGTTGAAAGAAAAATTTACAAAATTACGGTGCACCTTGATATTGTACGTTCTTCTAAATCATGACAAAATATTACTGTATAAAATTCAGGCAAATCGATGTTTACCTCTCAAATTAATAGAGATAAGTGCTTTTGAAGATAGGTCTCTGAATTTGTTATGGTCTGATTCGTAATTTGAGATGCTTCATTAACAACAATGATCTTCACATGTCATGAATAATATGTGAAATAAAGTATTTTTCATCAAATCTGTCAAATCTTGTAAGTCTGCAGTTTTCATATGTTGCAATTTTCTCTAAAATAAAGCAGATTATATATATTGAGTACTCGAGAAATGAATGATAATTTCGAAAATATTAATTTTCGAGAAAATGACAATGAATGAAAATTGTGCAGATTTACAAGAGGATTACGTATGTTATCGTAAATTTGATAACAAAAATGTTATTTTGTGTATTTTCCTTATCTTTGGTCATATTTTAAGATTATTGTGGTTTTAAACCAACTCAGATTATGAACGAACTCAAGAAGATTTCATAGACCTATATTCAAAATCACTTATTTTGATTAATTTGATAAATAATCTCTAATAAAGTTTTAACGCCAGTGTACACTATATACACCATATACGCCAGGCATACTGTAATTTGTTCAGAGTTGATGATTTTCGATCCCTAATACTCTACTTTTCCACATAGTTTCAATATCGATTTCCATGATTTTTTTTTCTCGAACAACCCTAATATTCATTCATCACATCTTCGAGCGCATTGAGTTAGAAAAACTCTGTTTTCATTGAAGATATCATTTAATACCTAGTTCAATATTTCTATATTGCCAGCGCTTCTATCTTGAATGCACATTTTTGTAATAAAAACCTTTAAACACAAATTGTAGACCATACCTTTCTCCTCAGATGCAGTCTTGAGCCCAGTTATTTACATACAGAAAAGTATGATAGAAATTTTTCTTTTAAAGACATTCTTCTTTTAGTTTGAACATACACTTATTTTTGAAGACACTTTTTTATTCAGGAAGATACTTGTTTTATACGATTTTTTAGTTCCATAGAGCTCTTTGGAGCCTATAATGTTTTTGAGTAATGTGAGATTGTTCTTTTACCTGTATTCATCAATAACTGGCAGGTGGGTGCAATAATTCTTGTGGTTAGCAAAAATATGAAAAGTTTGATAACACTCGAATCGTCTATTGTGACGTAATGAATTCCTTGCATAATAATCTAATGCAAGCATCACCACCGACCTTTCACTGAAACCCACTTCTTTCATTCTCTTCCCCACATAGTGTAATTTTTACAAGCCTTCAAAGATTATGGCGATAAGCACATCGATACGCTGTTGCATCGCAGTTGCACCTAACCGTAAAAGCGGACAGCTGGAGCTCAGTTATTATGCGGGATAATAAATTTAAAGGTAGCAACAAAACCAATCGAAAGTTCTTTCAGTAGATATTGTTCATTTGCTTTCCAATTTTAGGGTACAGTTATAGCACTATAAAGTTGTACTAGTCAATCATCTGGAGTAATTGCTCGCACTTCTACCACATGCTGTACATTCCAAACATGTTCATTATGTATTAAGTCTGTTGTAATATAATGTTTTTATTAAGTTTCAAATATAATCCCTAGTTAGAAGCAATCTGTAAAGTTTTATGTTCAAAATTTAAGAACCCTTCAAGAAGGTGAAATATTTTTTTAGACAAACAAAAATAAGATTTCTTCAATATTTCAAAAATATTTATTTGTAAAACGTTCATGTTTTTCAGAATGAGCCGTTTAAGTTGGACACTCTAATTTGAAGGGCTTTTGATTTGTAAGCCATCAAACTTGCAAAATCAAACCATCAAACAAAATTGAAAAATCGCTAAAATTGAAATTTTTCGAATTTGAAATATTTCAAAATATCCAAAAATCATTTAAATCTTCTCAAATTAAAAATCTTTGATGCTTCTTGCTTGTAATACTTCAATCAATACTCATTTTTTGAAACCTGCATCATTCGAGGCTAGGGACGCACAGTTGGACCCAGGTGGAAAAGTTCTACATAATGGGAAATATTATGTATATTTTTCATTTGCTTTATACACTTTTTGTATAAAACAGATGAAAATCATACGTTTGTTATTACAATTATACAATAATTCATTCATTTTATACCAAAAATGTACTCTCTAAATCTAAATTAGTAGAAAACTACTAATTGGTAGTAGTTTTCTACTAATTCAAATAGTGCCGATTCGTTTGCTGGTAATTAGTAAGAATCTACTAATTCAATGAGTAAGAATAACTGACTAGATGAATTAGTAACTATATCTACTAAAGGAATTGGTAATGCTAGTACTAACTGAATTGGTAAATGTATTGCTGGTTACTATTTCGAAGGATAGTTGAAAGTAAATTGAAAAACTGATTTTTCAACGAAGGGAATTTTATTGAAATATATTAATAAATTATTGAAGTCGGACTAGGTCCGATAAAAAAAACAAGTTAATTCAATCCGAATTGAAACCATGTTATAGTAATAATTAAGACTAGAATATTAATAATTTTTAAAGGTTTTACAAGGCATCGCTGGAAAAACATTCCCTGACAATTTCAAGTTATATTCAGATATCTAAGTTTTTTTCAGTTATAATTTTTCATAGTACGGAGCCATTCAAATATTTCTCCTTTTTTTTAAATCGATTCGGAATAAGTCCACAGTTTCGCGATTTCATTATCATTTTCTTTAGTTTCTGGGGATTCAGTTAATATTTTCAATTTAGAAATCTTTAACAAATAACATTACAAGTATATTGCACCATTAAATAATCAAACAATACTAAAAACAAAATCAATCATTTCTTGAATTTGTCTCTAAAGTCTATGAATTTGAATAATAATTCAAATAAATTTTTAGTTGATAGTTGATAGTTGAATTTTCAACTAAAATGATCAGTTTTCGAACAAAAATGGAATAGTTAAATTTTCACTTAAAAAATTAATTTTCCAGAAAAAAATGTTTGAACTATGATGATGCATCTTTTACTGAAATAGATGAATTTTTAAAAGAAAATATGAATTTTTAAAAAAAGGGTAACTTTTAACCAAGCAGTTTTTATGTTCAACAAAAAAATGCATCTTTCGAAGAAAACAGAAGAAATCTTAACCAGAAAAGACAAACTTTCAATCAAATAGTTGAATTTTCAGTTTAAAAAATTAATTTTCCAGAAAAAAAACGATTTTTCAGTCAAAGTGATGAATTTTCAACTAAAATAATGAACTATTGACTGAAATAGTTGAATTTTCAACTAAAATAATGAACTATTGACTGAAATAGTTGAATTTTCAACTAAAAATGATCATTTTTCAACCTAAAATTGAATGGTTCAATTTCAAATTTTGTATTATGTTACTAAAGAGATGAATTTTTAACTAAAATGTTGGAATATTCGACTGGAATAATTACATTTTCAGTTTGAAAAAAGAAAAAATAATTTTCTTTCAAAATAAAAACGAATTTAAAATAGCTCACTTTTCAACCAAAGAGATACATTTTTAATCAAAATTATGAATCTTGAACAAAACTAAAATTAATTTTCAACAAAAGAGTTTAGCTTTTAACTCAGTGATTAAATTTTGTATTCCAAGAAAGATGAATTCTGAGCGAAAAATGTAGTAATTGATATTCCAAAAAAAAAATTAATTTTTCAAACAGAAACAGTTGAATTGAAAAAAAAACTACTTTTCAATATGAGTTGAATTTTTAACTTAAAAAGATTCTTCAGGCAAGGGAGACAAAAAATTGCAAACAAGCTGTTGATTTTTCAAACAAGAAGATGAATATTTGATTTTTGAAGTAAAAATGATCAATTTTCAAACAAAAATATAATAGTTAAATTTTCATTTATAAAAATTAAATAAACTACATTAAAATTTCTGCGCTTCAATGTATGTAGATACTTTTATTTCAACTTATTCGCACTTCAACAATAATGCGCTTAAAAAAAGGCTTTTTTGAATATAGAAGAATTTTAGATTCTGTTTAAAATTTAGGTTAAATAATAATTTCCGTAACTTAAGAAAAATAGATCTGATGATTATAAGTTCTGCCTCAAAAGTGTAAGTTTGAAAATGAAAAAGTCTTTACAATTTTCTCTAAAACAACCTCTTCATTCGTAGCAACAATTAAATGAAAATTTTTAACCCTGAAATTCGACGTAAAGTCGATGTAAAGTAATTTTTAAAAATTTTAACGTTAACAAATTTCAACATTAACCTTTTTTAATTAAAACACAAAAACCAGCAGAATGTATTTAACAAATAATTAAATTATGTTTCCTTAGCAATTCATTGCTACTTATTAAATTAGTAAGTTGGAACTACTAAGCACATTAGTAGAATACCCTTACTCATTTATTTAGTAACATAAATCTTACCATTTCATTTAGTAAAAAGTGATAAAATTACTAATTAAACAGTCAGATACAATGCTACTAATTGCAGTAGTAAAATATCTACTAATGCGGATTTAGAGAGTATGAAAATAATGAAAATTATACCTAATATTTACCACTATGTATAACTTTTCTACCTGGGAAGAACAAACGTCTGTGGACAAAGTGATTTCCAGAAGACAATTTCTATTGGATTTGTATGGTTATTTTTTAAATAATAAATAAACAAATTTCGCATAAGTCTCACCGGGCACATTCCTGAAAAAAGATACAAAATATTTTTCGAAGTAACTCGTCATGCCGAAATTCGGGATGAGTAGTCAAATATTTTTTGTAAGTTTGGCCCTTTCTCCATGCAGTTCCGCCAATTTTTCGGGACGACTGTATGTAGCCTTTTTCTTCATTTGGACCGGCCCGAACTAGTCCAAAAGGTAAATAACAAATTTTCCGATAACTTTAGCCGTAATTTATAGTCGCTTACCATAAATTACCGCAAATTTCGGAAAATTTTTGAATGTTTCTAAATTAAACTTTCGGGCTTTGTGGGTTTTTCAGCGATAGACTGCGATTCTTCAATTTATTTGCACTAAGTTTCAACAATTTTTAAAAATAGTGTTTTGATATTGAATTCATGAAAGTCATGAAATAATTTGTTACTTTATAAACAAACGTTATAAACAATTATACACATCAGACGCTTACAATAGATTGAATGAATCGACCACAAGTTAATTGGAAATAACAAGAGTTATCATATTTAGTCATCAAATAACAATTGATCATTGTTTAAACAAAGGTAATAAAAACATTTACAATTACGCTATTTTTCGACGTATAAACTGTTTTCTTTTAACGCAATCAGATGTAAGTAACTAATTTTCAACTGATAAGGACATTTTGATATTGATCGACATTGATATTGATTGTTAATAACAATTATACAAGAATAATTCAAAAATTATTTGAAATTAATTAAAAAATGCTTCATTTGACTATTTTCAAAGATTTAAACTTAGTCTTCAAGGTCATCTGTATTGTGCGGTTAGTAAATAGCTTTTTAAAACTCTTTTTTAGCCACTTAGAGAACGATTCACTATTGTTACTGTTATTACCAATGATGTAAACCAATTTTTCCCGTCTCCTGCATTTGTAAACTAGAAATTCCGTTTTTTTTCTCGAATTCACTGACAATTAGTTAGCAATGACTCTTTGCTATCACAACGAATTAAAGGAGAATTTTTTTATAAAGTTTAAAATAATAATAAAAATAGTTCGTGGTTTTTAAAGTATCAAAGACAAGTTTAAGAATTAGTTACAGTTGAATACGTCAAATGAAAAGTTTGAATGTAGAAAGATAGCCAAATAATGCATTTGTTCATTAAGTTTGTTTTTGCAATCATCAATAGTTATTGATTTTTAGCAAAAAATCATTGATGAAGAATTGGCTGGTAATTCCGTGAAGAAAAACTGATTTTTTTGTTCATAAATGTATAAGTTGATGAAAATTTGTTAATAAAAATGTTATTAACAATAGCAATTGAACGTAGAATGTTATATTTTATATGTTAAAAATAGTATGTTATATGCCAATTTTCATTCATATTAAAATGAAACTCTTATTGATGAAAGTGTTGTTTTTTTTCAGTTTGACAACCATTTTCTATAGCCATACTTTTTAATCATGCCAAACTGCTTCAAATATGAGAAAAAATCTTTATTTTTAAATGTCTAATCAAATTTCAGAATTCATAAAATAGTATACAGGGAAGAACACCAATTCTTAGCGCCTTTGCTTTATTATTGACATGCCAAAAACCGAAGTGAACTTATTTTATTTTGGATACATACTTCATTGAACTGAACATTTAATAAATATGAATGCATTATGTGTAAAAATGATAGTAGAACTAAATTAATTGAGGCAAAACATGCTCAAAATTGTATTGTCTATGATAACGTAAATAAAGTGAAATTAAAATTAAGACGAGTTCAAGACTATTATTTTAAAAATAAGAAATACTTGAAATCTAAGCACAATTTATACAAGAAAGGAGGTAGAGCCTGGCAGTAAAGCCTTTGTTATCTCAACCCATTTTATTCCATATTTGTCCACGTACACAAAATTGCGTAAAAAATTCTTTTCAAGTAGGCAAATATGAGGTTAAAAGGCTTAGGAAACAAATTTTTTTGTGACGAAATTCGAAGTAATTTTTTTAAGCAATCAGCAAAATGTACTATTTTGAATATAGATCGAAGATATTTAAGTTACATATCTTATCTACGGTTAAAATATCAATAGTAAGCAAGTTTTACCAATGTCTTTTTTTAATTGAATGAAAGAAAATATTTTTCACTTGTTTAAAAAAATAACATTTTGTGTAATTTTGTTCACCAAGTCATGAAAAATCAGTGTCTTCTGGAATTAATGTCACAATTATCGAATCTTGAGAGTAATTTTTGTTTGCGTAGGATATTTGGCAATTATTGAAACAATTTTCATTTTTTCATACCATCTTTTCCTCTTTGAATTGTGAAAAGTTTTTATTTTCTGGAATTAATGACGCAGATAATGAATTTTTAAAGTGATACTTTTTTTTGAAATATAGTTTCCAATTATTTTAACAATTAATATCACTTGCTGCTTTTCATAGGAAAGATGGAGAAAAGTTTGGTTTCTTGAATCTCTTGCACTATGTCGCTTAGCAATCAGTATTTACTTATCTCAAGGAAATCGTACTGAAAAAACAAGGTTCATAACGTAATCAAATCCATGAAGTAATTCAAAAAAATGGATTCGAAAATTCTTATTATTTGCACAATCAGGATATGAGTTTTAAGATAAGAAAATACTGAATAATGAGCGGCATGGTGTAAAAGATTGGAAAAAAAAGAGATTTTTCTCCACCTTTCCTATAAAAAGTTGTAAGTGAATCATTATTAATGAGTGGCACAAATGAAAATTGTCTAAAGTAATGAAAACTGGTTTTCAAAAAAATATTACTTTCAACATTCATTAACTGCGTTATTAATTTCACCATAACTGAAAAAAAATTTGTTTAGGCCAGTAATAATTGTTTAAGTAAATGAAATTTTTTTAAATAGTTGATAAATATCCTTAAAAAATATATTACTTTCAAAACTTTTCAATTGTTTCTTTAGTTCCAGGAAATAATAATTTTCAAGATTAAAAGGGAAAACAATTGTCCATACAAATGAAAAATTTTCAAATAAGTGCCAAACATGTCAAACAAGCCAAACAAGAAATATTGCTTTTTAGATTCATAAAATATGTCATTCATCCCGAAAAATAATAACTTTTCATGATTTTCTGGAAAATTGTTGAAATAATTAACAAATATCTATAAAAATATATATTACTCTCAAAATTCGTTAATTGTTTCAATAATTCCAGAAAATTTTAACTTTTTATCATTTATAAGGCAAAAAATTATTTAGATAAATGAAAATTATTCAAAGAATTGTCAAACCCTATGTTAAACAAGAAATATTACTCTTGACATTCATGGAATATATAATTCACCCGGAAAAATAGTAACTTCTTACAATTTTCTGGAAAAAAAGGTTCAATCAAATAATGATTGTTTAAATAAATGAAAATTGTTTAAATAATTGACAAATATCCTCGAAAGATATATTTTTTAGTCTTACCTCTTGTTAATATAGTGTAATTAATTCTAGAGAATATTTATTTTTCACGATTCAGTGGGAAAATTTGCTTGAACATAAATGAAATATATCATTCATTCCGAAAAATAGTAAATTTTTGCAGTTTACTGAGAATTATTTTCTTATAAATAATAGTTGTTTAAACAATTCAAAATAAGTTGAATAATACTTGGCAGCTTGTCACTTATGGATTGAAAGTAATTCATGTTGAAAAAAATCACAAAAATACCGTCTTTAGCATGAATTTACAGGAAACTGCTATTTCGAATTTTTGGGGACATTTTCTGGGTACAATACAAGGCGCTTGGGGTGGTTAAAATTAACCTTTAAAAGGCACTCTGGGCCTAGATGACCTAGAGAAGAAATTGCGTCGCAATATCTCCCCTTCAAACGCCAAAACAAATGGCCTAGAATAAAAAAAATGATGAAAATCGTAATTTCAATTTTTTTCGAAAAAATACACCTCCATTCGCTCAAATCACGCTTATTATTTCCTGGAAGCGCATTATTTCAAAAGTAAGCATTTCAATTTTGGTGCGAAAATATTAAAAATTGGAAAAATTATATAATTTGGTGTAAAAAAAATGGCATTTTTGTTTTGCTCTAACTATTTCGATTTTTTGAATTATTTTAATTTATTTATATTTATTCCAGAACCATTTACGCCTAATTTTAACGAGATAAGAAACGTACAAGAATTTTTACACGGCAAAAAAATGCATGCTCTGGTTGCAGTAAGCACTCAATGCGGTAATGGGTCCATCTAACCCAAGTTTGCCCTATTACGGTGAGTCTCAACCAAGTTCAACCTAAAAGTCTAGTAACTCAATTGTACTTTGCGGAATGCAAGTATGTAATGAAATATAGACAATTTGTGCACAAAATTAAAATGATCGTTAGAGGGCCTTGAAAAAAAATTAAATTTTTAAACTGATTTTTTTTTCAATTTCTAATTTATGTTACATGTAAGTTATTTTGCATGAAAAATTAAGTGAAAAAGTCTCATGAAATATTTTTATAAACTGATTAGGTTCAGTTCTGTAACGGTTTTCGTAATGTCAAGAAGTATAAGAAAACTTCCATAGAACTGTGGGTAATAATTTCACATGAATAATAAAACTTTTTCATCACATTTTTAATGTAAAATAAACTTCAGGAAAAAAATTGAGGAGAAGAAAAATTGAAAATTTCCTTTTCCAAACAAAGCCCTCTGGCGATTACTTTTATTTTGTACTGAAAATATTAGTGGGTCAACAGGAAATCATATCCTGCAAAGAAATGCCGAGTACTCAAGCTTTTCAATCCTAATCATTTTACAGAAATTAAAATAATCTAAAGATTATTTTAGTTTTGTGCCTAAATTATATGTATACCGTCACATACATGTATTTCGCAAAGTACGATTGCATAACTATAATTTAGGTTGAACTTGGTTGAGACTCTTCCGTTTTCCGGAAAAAGAAATTCCGTAATTTTTTATTTTTTTTTATTCAACGTCAACCCGTGCCCCCGGGCTTTTGAAATTAACATGGGGTTTTAAATGGGAAAAGCTCGATTTTCAAAAAAATGGAAAAAAGAAGTACTTGTTATACATTTTTTGTCAACTAAAGTATTGTCACCTCTTGAGGAGTATTTAAGGAATGATTTCCACCCAATAGCTTTTAATTTTTACACACCTGAACCCCTTTAATTGTGCCCGGAAAATGCCCCAAAAAATGGAAAATAGCAGTTTTCTATCAAATTCATGCTAAAGACGGTATTTTTGAAAAATTTTTCAACATGAATTATTTTGAATCGATAAGTGACGAGTTTTAAAGTATATTTTAAATAATTTGAAATTTTTTAAACAATTAGTATTTGTTTAAACAATTTTTTTCCCCTGTAAATCGTGAAAAGTTATTATCTTTCGGAATAAATCGTACAAAGTTGATGAATGTCAAGAGTAGTACTTCTTATTTAACTTATTCGATGATTATTTAAATTATTTTGATTTGTTTAAACAATTTTCCCCCCTGTAAAGCGTGAAAAATTATTACTTTCTGGAATTAATGACACAATTAAAGGAATTTGAGAGTAATATTTTTTCTATAGAATATTCAGCAATAATAAAAATAATTTTTATTTGTTTAAACAATTTTTGTTTGTTTAAAAATTTTTTTCTCTGCAAATCGAGAAAATTTATCCTTTCTGCAATGAATGACACAATTAACGAATTTTAAGAATAATATTATTTTGCTTAAGATATTTTGAAATTATTTAAACAATTAATAAT
>CAKNXH010002295.1:569483-613322 GCA_932178445.1 Andricus quercusramuli
AAAAATGGTTTATATTAATGATTATTAATGATTATTAATTGTTTAAATAATTTCAAAATATCTTAAGCAAAAAAATATTATTCTTAAAATTCGTTAATCGTGTCATTCATTGCTGAAAAGAATAAATTTTCTCGATTTGCACAGAAAAAAATTTTTAAACAAACAAAAATTGTTTGAAGAAACAAAAGTTATTTTAAAAATTGCTAAATATTCTGTGGAAAAAAAATATTACTCTGAAATTCCTTTAATTGTGTCATTAATTCTAGAAAGTAATAATTTTTCACGCTTCACAGGGGGAAAAAATTGTATAAACAAATCAAAATTGTTCAAATAATTAGCAAACATCCTTCAAAAATGTATTGCTTTCAACATTCTTTAAATGTGTCATTATTTTCAGAAAATAATAACTTTTTACGATTTTATGGAGAAAAAATTGTTTAAATAAATGAAAATTGTTTAAATAATTACCAAATAAGTTAAATAAGAAGTACTTCTCTTGACATTCATCAACTTTGTACGATTTATTCCGAAAGATAATAATTTTTCACGATTTACAGGGAGAAAAGAATTGTTTAAACAAATACTAATTGTTTAAACAATTTCAAATTATTCAAAATATACTTTAAAACTCGTCACTTATCGATTCAAAATAATTCATGTTGAAATTTTTGTTTAAAATACCGTCTTTAGCATGAATTTGATAGAAAACTGCTATTTTTCATTTTTTGGGGCATTTTCCGGGCACAATTAAAGGGGTTCAGGTGTGTCCAAATTAAAAGCTAGTGGGTGGAAATTATTCCTTAAACACTCCTCAAGAGGTGACAATACTTTAATTGACAAAAAATGTATAACAAGTACTTCTGTTTTCCATTTTTTTGAAAATCGAGCTTTTCCCATTTGAAACCCCATGTTAATTTCAAAAGCCCGGGGGCAAGGGTTAACGTTGAATAAAAAAAAAAAAAAAAATTACGGAATTTCTTTCTCCGGAAAACGAACACAATTGGGGGGTTTTATCACCAAAAATCGAAAGTCGAATTTTTACAGGTATAAATTTGGACCACCCTAGTGCTATAGGCTCCATACATGAGAAAGCCATTTAGTGAAAATTATTCCTTGAACATTCCCCAAAAAGCTGCTAAACTTAAATGTACAATAAGTTAATAATAAATACCATCAAACAGGGTAATTTCGAACATGTGGGGCAAATTCGGGAATTCCTAAATTGATAGTTTAAATTACTTAAGGGGTTTTAACCAGAATTTAGAACTAGTTAAGGCTTTAACTGTCTATGGTTACGGAATTTTCCCCAACGTTAGCCCTGAACGAGTTGGAAAAGGGGTCAAAATTACAAAAAATTCCAAACCCATAAACAGTGCGTTTTAATAAATGAATAATATTTTTCGAAGTACAATCTTTCAATCGAAGTGTCTCGTTATCCCGAAATTCCGGTTGACCAGTCCAATATTTTTCATAAGCTTGGCTATTCGTCCCGAATTTTTGGATTCGGGAATTTTCAAATTTGGTAATATTATCAACTTTTCGGGATTTTTATTATTCGAGAATTTTTCAATTCTGAAATTCTATTGATTGGGAATTTTCCAATTCGGAAATTTTACAGTGTCGGGAATTTTATTTTTCGGGATTTTTCATTCGTCCCGTGCATGTGTAACTGTGTGCGCTCCACTTTATTTGCTCTACTTTATATATTATTGGCAAATAAACTGATAGTAAACATCATAATGAACCAGAAAGCAGTATAGAACTTTAGATACCAGGTGGAACTTATGACCACTCTAGAAAGCAACAACAATTGTAACATTTAGATTTATGACATTATGAACGAGTTTTTCAGAAATTTTCTTGAAAAAACAGCAATAACAGCAACAGAAACATTTCTCAAATTCGTTTATATTATGAAAAATGAGTCTGACATTAATAACTTTGAAGTTGGTTTTTTGCCACTTTTGGTGGTCTCCCAGCCCACTATGCATCCTAACATACATCATAAAGGAAATGAAGAAATTATCAATTGCTCTTCCATACAATAATACTACAGCAGGGACAGCAGGTATCCAACTTACATAATAGTACATAAAATAATATTTCCCAATGAAAAAAAAATGTCAATGTTAATCGTCGCCCCCAGCATCCTGGCTATCAAATTCCAAACCCATTATACTTGAAGTGCACAGATACTGACAACTATATGATAAAAAGTGCATAAATGTTAGCTTAGGAGGTAGGGCGCAGAAGGAGAGCATATTTTCTTGGGTGTGGTATCGAATAGCCATGGGGTGGGGTGATGACAGGCGATTGTGGCAAACCTCTATAAATTGACGGATCCTTCAATGCTAGAATCATGTGCACTTCGTATCTCTGTTACAAGAGGTCAACCGATATAGCGGTGAGAAAAGGAGACAAGAGAGAGTAATCTCAGAAAATCGAAAGGATCCAACATGCTTCTCTTAGTGAGTAGTCAGTACCTCGTGAATTTCATCCCAAATAGGCACCAGACTAGTGAAGTGTTTCAGTGGGGTGATTGCTATTGACCTTGAATTAATTTTGGATTACGGTTCACGGTATTTCTTCATTAGTCACGTCAATATTCCTTCACTTTGTACAATCACAATTAAAAAAAAAATCTAACTCTACTTTGTTAATAACCGAAAACTATCTTATTAAATTTAATAATATAATATAGGGAGATAATTCAAATTGAAGAAGGATATCTGAGAAGTAAAGATAAATAGTTGGTCTTCAGTCAAGTGTAATTGTTTATGGTACTCAAATTTCGTTTCTTAACAATTATTTTTGTTACCCTTTGAATGACCCTTGGTGAAATTTTCAAATTCTACACATATTTATTGAATTTTTCAGTTTTAAGGAAAGCTTTTGAAAAATGATAACATTTTCTTTTTTTAGATAGTGTTGTCGACCATTTCTATGGTATTTGGTGCACCCCAATGGTATGGTCCTCCAGGAGGTTATGGTGCATTGAAACCAGCGCCCCTGGGACCAGATGGTACTGTAGTGGATACACCAGAAGTTGCTCAGTTGAAATCAGCACATTTGTCAGCTTTAGCTGAAGCAGCAGCGCGTGCACCAAAAGGACCTGATGGACCCTCAGCTTACTCCACTGGAAATTATATTTCTCGTTACAGGTAAAATTTTACCATATGAAAAAGGTACTAGGTTTTGTTATTTTATTCAATTTGGGGCAATTCAAGGCTAAAAATTTAAATTTGAACGACCCTTTCACACTTCACAGAGATATTATTCTTAAAGCTTCTCTATCAATATTTTGATTATAAAGCTTCTTGGAACGTAAGTGGAAAATATGAATTAAAATATTTTTTAATTTGAAGAAATGTATTTTTGCAAACATCAGAATTATGATGTATTTAATATTTAATTTGCAGAGATTTTAATTTCGAAGCCTTTTAAATTTTAAAATTTGGAACTCATCGAAATTTGGATCGCTAAAATTGTAAAGCTCTTAAATTTGGGAGGCTATATCATTTTGAAAAGTGTTACATTTCGTAGAATTTAAATTTGAAATAGATGAACTGTAAAGTACTTCAACTTTTTTCAAAATTATCCGAAACTGATACAATTTACTTCTCGAAATCATAAAATATAAAAGCATTTTATGTTGAAATTTGTAGAAGACAACATTTTTTAATTAAAGTTCTTCTGCATTGCGAGTGTGAAATTCGAGTACCAAAATTTTCGGGTTGGAATACTTTCAAATTGAAATACTTTCAATTTTTTAATACTTTAGAACTAAAACCCTGCTCTCTTGGTACGTTTTCCAAATATTCGAGAGTTTTGAACAGCTGGAATGTTAAGTTTTCAAAAATTATAAGTGTTTTCAAATTTAAGAGGATAAAAGATTGATAGTTTGAACTTTCTCGTGCTTTTGAGTTTATTTCCAAGAATATAATTTTCAAAAGTCTTAAATTCGGAATAGTTTCAACTAGAATTGAATTAAATTTCAGACTACTTCACATTATCACACGTTAAAAAATAAAAATAATAAACAATTAGAAGCCCTAATATTTGAAGCATTCAAAATTCAAATCTGGTAATTTACATAAATTCGATTTTTCTGAAATTTCAAATCGTCTCTATTACATATTGGTTTTTTCTTGTCAATATTAGTACTAATAGTGTGCCTGAATCCTCGTGTCTTCGAAATTAGAGAAATTATGGAAAAATCGAATTCAAAATTCTTTAACCTGATAACCTTACACATCTGAAGATCAAACTTTGAACAGATGTATTAAAATTATTTACATTTTTCTGAAATTCCGAGAAAATCAATTTTTAATATGAATCAAGGAATTTCAAGAACTCTAAATTCTGAAATACTTTTATTATTGAACTCGCATGGAATAGGGGGATATCAAGATACAATACAAATGTAGAAGACAAAATCAATGTCGAAAAACATTAGCTTTGAATATTTTCAGTCTTGAGGAATCCTGAATAATTAATTTGCTACAATTTGAAATTAAAATAACGAAAACTTTGATTGTAGAAACCTTTATTCATGCAATTCTTCGAATTTTGAAGACATCTTGGATCATATTCTTTCAACTCCTGAATAATAATTAACCCTTATTATAGTAATTTAATAGCCTAATTTTTTGCATTTTCTGAAAGTCTCCTAAATTGGAATACTTCGAATTTGAGATCATTAAGATCTTTAAATCTATGTGTGACTTGAATAAAATTACAATAACATGGAATGGAAAAATTAATTAGATTATTCATGTGAAAACAAATATTTCTTCAGTGGACCTCCAGCCCCTCTGGGAGCAGATGGTAGGGTGGTAGACACACCGGAAGTCCAACAGGCGAAAGCTCATCATTTTACACTTTACAATGCGGAAGCACAAAAAGCAGCTGCAGCTGCACCAGCCGGACCCGCTCATGGAGGCTGGAATCCAGCCTGGAATGGTGACTGGAATGGTGGTGCACCCAGCCCATATTACGGACAATATTAGAAAAAAAAATAAATACCTAATGCAAATCTCGACCTGGAAATCGATTTCAGAGCGAAAGAAATGAATGATGAGATTCCTTCCTTAAATGCCTTTAAACTACCTCGAACGAAAGACTACAAGCGGATCTTTTTCGATCTCGATCGCGATGTCGCCGAATATATTTTTTTCATTAAGATTTATTAAAAGGGATGGGGCCACCTTTTTTATATTAAAGGCTGATGAAAGGGCGACTGCCAATGAAAAGATAAAATAATATATTCACTTTCTTCATAGATCTCCACCTAGTGACTTATTTGACTTATTACACCTCTCCTTGTAATTTATAAAATTATGTTCCAAACATTATTCACAAAATGTTTTATTTTATTTAAACCTTATTTGTGTTAGATATGTCACAAGCTTTTATTTGAATATAAATTTTTCGTGCTTGGATTACATTGATAACAACGAAAAGTTACTATTTCATTCAATTATTATTTTTTATTGAAAATTGTAAATATGAAAGAATATTTTGACTTCAAATTAAATTATTCTTGTGAGAATACAGAAAAAAAAACAACATCAAAATGGGCATATTCGGTAAATTAGTCAAATCTGAGT
This sequence comes from Andricus quercusramuli, assembly GCA_932178445.1. NCBI lineage: Eukaryota > Metazoa > Arthropoda > Insecta > Hymenoptera > Cynipidae > Andricus > Andricus quercusramuli. The sequence goes on from CAKNXH010002295.1 coordinate 575,093, forward strand.
TTTTCATTATTGTTGTTATTGTCTATGCAAGTGATATCAATAATTCAAGCTCGGATTAGAATAAGTGGTCTTTGGTGGTAGTTCACATCGATTGTAAACTTCCTCTAGGTAAAGTCTGGCAGAGCTTCTCACAACTTTCCTCCGTCCGGCATTTTTCTCACAAACCGGACGTCACAATTCTCAACCAATGAAATAAATCGCATTATTTTGGTGAATCCTTCAATGACGCTAAGATTGAAATTTTAACTTTCAAGAATGGTTCCAAGATTCTTAACTAAAAAAACATAGATTTAAAATCATATAAGAATGCATATATATTTATTTTAATTGTACCCACAAAGAACAGAGAGAAATTAATTAGCAACTCACACACGTCGATTTTTTTCTGGAAATTCGGAATTCCTATAAATAGTACAAGAATTTTGTAAGCCCATATAATTTTTTCGATGATCATTTCTAAACATTTTTTAATTTTATTCCTAGAATTATTAAAGCTTCTTGTACTATACACTTTGATATTTTTGTGATAAGATATAAATACATATATAACCTCTCGTGTTTCTTAATGAAAAAGAGTTAACCCTTCTTTTAATTTTGGCACACTGTTTCATTCTCTTTTGCTGCATTTTTTATCTATGATACTAACAGAAAATGAATTATTTTATTGATTTGGAATCGTCACTTCCGCTTTGTGATAAAAAATGTCGGATGAGAAAAAGTTGTGAAGAGACTCTGCTGGACTTCACATAGGGGGACTTTAATCGTTTATATATACGATTAAATTAGTTATAGAGAATATACATGTTAATTATTTTATTCAATAAAGATATATGTATGACTTATAATTCTGCATTTCCCAGGAATTTATATCTCACGAAAAATATCTACTATGCAGACAATTTCGTCAATTAAGAAACTATCAGTACAATCAATATAGTTTGCGAAGTAAAAGTTTACCAAGTAATTATAAAATATGTCTAAAGTTCAAAGCTTATAAATTGGAAAAATTAAAGAAACTTTGAGAATTTATAAAAAGGGGGCAATTAAACCTTGGATAATTGCATACAATGTACAAAATATTGACAAATAATATTGATAAACTGCAATTTCCTTAAAGATATCACGAATATAACTTATGCTGGAAATTTGGTACAAAATTCTTCAAAAGTTTAAGCATTAGCTGTGGATAATTATTAGAAAAATCTTGTTTTTTTGCAGAAAATGTACAAAATATTGAAAAATAATTAATGAGTAAAGCTCCTAAAAATTTATTGAGAATTCATCCAAAACACGTAAGCTGAATATTTGGTACCAATCAGTTCTAAAGTATAAGCTGCATCGGTGGCTATTCATAATGAATTGATTTTTTTGCATAAAATGTACAAAATGTCGAAAAAATAATTGGTATATATTTCTGAGAGGACCCTGGATTTTTCAGCAAAAAAGCATGTTTGAGATTTTGTTTAAAATTTTTCGATAACGCAGTTGGCTAAAGCATCAGATAGGCACATACGGGTTATGTAGACTAGGTAGGTTCAAATTGCCAGCCATGATACAAAAAACATTTCTTTCGTCACATATCCTTGCAACACGGTTATGAAATTATTACAGAACGATCACAGAAAAAATTTACATCGCAACTCTGTTACATATGTGTTATGGTTCTATTGCAGAACAATGTTACTATGTAACCCTGTTCCTCAATTATTCTGAAAATATTTCTTACCATATAGCGCTGTTCCAGAATTGTAACAGAACGACCACAGAAAAAAATCACATCGTAACACTGTTAAACATGTGTTACGAATCTATTGCAGGACAATGTTACTATGCAACCCTGTTCCTAAATTATTCTAAAAATATTTCTTAACATATAACGCTATTCCAGAATTGTTACAGAACGACTGATCAGTAGGAAAGTGGATGTCTTTCATTGTGCTGTATGCCTCACAGACCAAAAATGTCTTTGATTTTAGTAAAAAAAAAACGATTGAAATCGTGCAACAAACCAAATACTGCACTGGAAAAAAAGTTTTATCTAGAAGTTAGAAGTTTACCTGGATTTCGTCTTCTAAGAAAATATAGCTGTGTTACCTAAATATCTAGCTGTTCTAGCTCAATTTTTCCATGTAGAAATTATCTAAATAAATTAGCTAGATTATGTTTAGATTGAAAAATTAGCTGAAACAACTAGATATTTAGGTAACACAGCTAGGAATTTAAGTAATGCAGCTATATTTTCTGAGAAAGCGAAATCCAACCAAACGTCTAGCTGGGACGGTTAAACAATTTTTTCAGTGTGCATTGATTGTGAAGAGATTTATAGCAGATGAGTAAGAAAATGCATAGAAGTCACTGCTGTTTCTTTTGTTGAGAAGTATCTACTGTTTTTTTCGCAAGTATGTTGAATACAACTTTTTTGCAGCCAATTTACTGAAGAAACTGAAAGAGAAAACACCGCAAGCTCTGAAAGCAATGGGGCCAGTAATGTTAGTGATGCGACTAGTAATGGCAGTGATGCGACTTGTTCTGACTGTGATGCAACCAGTTCTGATAGTGATGGGAAAATAATTTTGTATTTGGAAGTATGTTCTATTTAGTATGTTGTATCATTATTAGTATTCAATATTGTGTCAAAGTGAAGATTTATAAATAAGAATGGTCTATTCATCAACTTTCATAACGTTTCTGATATTTATACCTAGTATTTGAAATCAATGATTCGAAAAAGCCCGTGGTAACAATTTTTAACTTCACACGTGTTGTTTTTACAGTTTTTCTTTGCCACATCGAATCCTCTATTTATAATTTTGACATTTTGACCTCGAATTCAAAATGAGCGACCCCAAAAACTTTAAAATACCATGAATGATAAAATATGAATAGGCGAAAATAGTTCGTTCCTCAGAGAAATCGAGTAGGATATTCAGTTGCCTTTTTCTCAAAACTAGCAAATACTAGCTCAAGTTCCAGGCCAGATTTGGAATCAGCAGGAAAAAATCACCTTCTCCTAATTTTTCAATATTCTGTAAGTATTCATCTACAATTTGAAAAAAAATCATCCTTCTAGGTTGTTCCTATCAAAAGTTCTACGATTTCGAAACAAAAATTTTGTTTGTTCCCACTGTGCGCCGGTAAAGAACGGTTTTACCGACGCCGGCAAGGAAGCTCTTTGCCGGTTGATAACAATCATGTTTTTAAAAAGAAAAATAATCTGTTCGGATTTTTTTTCATGAAAATACGCTGAGCATAAGCCGCAGATCAAGTATTTTCGCTGTGAATAGGCACTTGGTCAAACTAAACGATTACTCATTTGAATGATCAGAATTGCTCATAATTAGAATGAAAAATTCTCGATTTTATTATTTGATTGAATATAATAGATTTGGAGAAATTAAAAGAATTTACGAAACGCTTTTGGTATGAAATTAATTTGTACGAAAATATTTTTAAAATGAAGTTTTGTCCCATGCGCCTAGAGGCCTATACTGATTTTCCTATAATATTTTTTCGTAAGTGCAGTTTGTAATTTTGCATGAAAACCGCTTTCGTTCCTTTCATAGATCTCAGTTTTTTGTGGTACTTACTTTATTTTTCAGGATTTTCGCAAGACTATATATTATTAACAATATAATACTAATAATAATTCATAAAAATACATTGTTTGTTGTAGAGAAAATAAACTGGTTTTTACATAAATAATCTTTTTTCAAGAACTAAAAAGTTGAATTTAAACTCAGAAGTAAATTTCATGGGGTAAAAATGGTACAAATTTCGTATAAACTTGAGGATTATATCAACTCACTTTTCGTTCAGACTCGTAAATAATATTCGATGCACATTTTTCTCACGAAATCACTTAAATCGCGAAATTGTTCAAGTTACGAATGAACTGTGATTCAGAATTGATTTTGCTTCATCGTGTTGCTAGGGTATCTGAACGAAAAATTGAAGCGATAACAGTGTTTACAGTCCCGGGCAAAGGAACGCTCAGAGAAATTTCCTCTTGTCACAAAAGGATGTTTCTTGACGTAAATGGGATTTCCTCTTAAATTTCAGGTTGAGAGGATTTTCATTTGTCTCACCAGGAATCCTTTTGTACAAACAATTTTTCTTATGCGACAAACTTCAACTAATCTTGCAGCCGATTAATTCTGTTTGTATAAAAAATATATTCACGTCATTCAAAACAAAGCAGGCAAGAGGACGATGCTTTTGTTTCAAGACAACTTTTTCTCTGAGACTGAATATATCAGTTTAAGAAAATGCCATTTAGTTTGACAAATGCTCCAGCGCCTCATGGACAAAATAATAACACCAAATTTGAAACCAAATGTATTTTTTTACCTTGATGGCCTCATAATAGTCTCAAAAAATGTTGGAGGAAATTTAAATATTTAGAAATTGTCCTATATAAAACCAAAGATACAGGCTTGACAACTGGTTTAGAAAAATGCGAAATTGGATGTTCCGAAATAAATATATATCTTTGACTTTAATGATTGACCAATTCCATGCTCACGATTTTCACGCATAGAAGAATAATGGATACTTCGCATATTAACGAATAATTACAAAATCTTATTGATAGAAAGGTGACTCAGTGTCTTGTTATTAATCGTAATTTTACATTACTATTCCTTCAAGATTAATGAGAGTCTAATTTTCTTATGCTAATGGTTTCTAATATGAAAGAGAGAATTATAATTTCTAATATTGGTTAGTCTCGCAGAAAATTTCATAACAGTAAACATTCCGTGAAAATAAATATAAATCAATAAAGCGAGAGAATAATGGTTGTCTTTACGAGGGAGAATTCTCTTGAAGGGTCAAAGATTGCACCTTTGTGTCCGCTTTAAAACACATGTCGGTCAACTTTTATAATAGAGTCGAGACAAAAGCATGAAACCGGTTTGTTCTTATCTCGAAGATTGTTTCTTGGACGGTAGCACGAACAGAATGCAAGGACATGATTGTTCATGCCTAACGAAGAATGCGACAATAAAGGGGTGTTCAGCAAGCGATCTCTACACCAGTTTTCGCTATCATTAATGATCTCCGTTTTGATCCGTGCCGCGAGCGTGCAAATACACGTGAATATCTATGCATTACATTAATTTATTTAATCAATAAAATGCGTTAACTTACGATTTTCTTCAAGAAGCTGACCAGGAAGTCTCTGCAAGCTTTACAATTAAAATAATTAGCATTACAAGGTAAACAAATCAATTGAATCTCCTTTTTCTTGCGTCATTTCCTTTATTATTTTTTTTATTGAAGTATTTCTTCTTTATTTTAATTTTTGAGCTCTGAAAATATTATTGATTGTTATTTAATGCAAAGAAGTGGATAAATGAATAATAATATAAAATTATGCATTAGATATTTGTGTTCAAGTTCATTGATGTTGAATCAGAAAAGCGAATATCAATATCGTGAAAAGACATTTTTTCACTTTTCAAAGTTATTACACGCTTCTACATACGATACAAGTTAAAATAAGTGCATAAATAATATTTTTAAAAAATTAACTAGACCAATTGCATTAAAAATCAGACAGCTTAGGGTTAGAGAACAAGATAGTATTTGGACATATCATTCCTGGGTGAAAATAAAGAAACGAGTATTTCATAGATTGCTCGATAAAATTTTTCTTTATTTGTTATAATCATTCAAACGCGGACATTTTTGCTCTTCCAAATAATGCCAACAAAATTTTTTAATTGAAAAATGACAAAATGGCGGCTGTTTTCTAAAATTTCTGAAAAGTTACAAAAAAAAATTTTCTTTTCTTTTTTGATATCTTGCATCGCCATCTTGGTTTGACTTGATACATGATCCCGCATCAGGTCATTATGATCTCAAAAGTCGATCATTCATTCTGGTCGATCAAAATGCTCTTGATTTCGGTATCATTTTTGTTGCATATCAAAATGATATAGATTTTGGTATCATTTTGAACATTTTTTTTACTGTGCCAAATGGAGTTTCCTTCGGCACGAATTCATCGTTTGGGTTCCTTTTCAGTAAGAGGGTCTCCTTTCTTGATGCAGCTCCTTAGGAACCAACAATTGGTTCTAATAGAAACCTCTGTTTCTCTCTGTGAAGACTTTCGGCCGCATTTTGAGGATTCTGCCCCATAGAGCCTAATAGGAAAATTCCTTCATGTTTTGGCTGGAGATTCGCACATTGTTTATCTTTTAATAGAAAATGTTGGTAAAAGATATTCAATAGCCGGAGGGGTTGAAATTGTAATCGCCTCTCGTAAAGGGTCAAATAACTGCGAGTTATGGCAAATGCCGATGAATTGTTATCGGGAGTTGAGTCAATATTGCGTAAGGAAGTATTAAGTTCAGCCTGGGAGTGCTCTTCCTTTCGATTTCTCATTGGCTAACGCCCACCTACTCACCTACTTACTCACCTACCCACCTACCTACATACTTACAGAGTATCCTGGCACCATTTTACCATTACTCTGGTGTAGGATGACAGAACGAGTGCAGCAGTAACCCACGTAACCGAGCTTTAATCGCTCTGAAAACGAAAGTGAACTCGGCGACCCGCGCATAACGATGATTAATAGCACTCCAAGACAAAAAGTTGATTAACGCATGGATGACGACCAGAGAAAAAATGCAGGATTTATAAACTTCATAATTAAGTTTACGACAAACTATTGTACTCTGGTTGAAATATTGTTTCCTCACAGAGGGATGCTTGTACTGACCTAAATTTGCAAATATACCGAACCCATTTTAGATCAGGCAGGTTCTACACTTGAAGTCGCAGAATCTCTTGGGGGCAAAATATGTTGTTTTTAGAGGTAATTAGGCAATACGTATTTTCGCGATTTGTGAGAAATTGTTTTTTACTAAGTTATGCGTATTTGAATTTTGTGCTTTGTTTTTCAAAAAAAGCCCAATTTTTTTCTGTAAACTTATGTAACTTTTACTCAATTTATATATTTAAGATTTCCTTTTAGATTCTGGTAAAGTTTATTGCCTTCTTTCGAAATCCGCGAGAAAATTAAGAAAATGTTGGAAATCAACAGGCTGGCGGTGGTTTTTCCGAAAATATTAAAAGTCGATTTTCTCAAAAAACCACATTTATATAACTTTTGTGGGCAGGAGAATTTTTGTCATAAAATCGAATTTTCGCATTTTTCTTGCAAACAACAACAGATATGAAAAAATGTAAAGAAAATAATTATTTACCTCGGAAATTGTACAACCATTTCCGAGATAAATAAAAAAAATTCAATAATTCTTCCGGAAACTACAGTTGCAGCAGAGCAGCCAATTCTTTGAACTGTCGTTTGACATTTGGAATTATTTTTCGAGTTTTACCTATCATTGTGAACCTAAATTTGCATAGAGACATTCAACTATCACAGAATGATAAAAGGAAATGAATGAAGACATTTTCGAATTTCAATTGTTCATTTATATGTAAAGTTTGAAAAACACAAGTTGAAGGACTAGAAACATATGGGCAATTTCTGTGAAAGGGGGCAAACATCACCTTTTTATTTTATTTTTTTTCATTTCTTACAATTTTTTATTTATATAAAAAATACATTCTATAAGTTTTATGTGGGCTAAACGAGTTTTGTGGCTGAGAGATTTTTTTCCGTATGAAAATTGAATTTCTTCATTTTTCTCGGAAATGGTACAGGATATCATGAATTAGTAAAGGAACTTCTCTCAGAAATTTTCTATCTGTGCCAATTATTTTCTTCACATTTTTTCGTATTTGTGGTTGTTTGCAAGAAAAATGCGAAAATTCGATTTTATGAAAGAAAAATTCTCCTGGCCACAAAAGTTATTCAGCCCGCATAAAACTCACAAGATATTTTCCTCATGATAGTACAAATTTGAAAAAAAAATATAAGTATGGGTTTTTTTGAGAAAATCGCCTTTTAATATTTTCGGAAAAACCGCCGCCATTTTGTTAATTTTGAACATTTTCATAATTTTCTCGCGGATTTTGGAGGAAGGCAATGAACTCTAACAGAATCTGAAATGTATTTGGTCTAATAATAATAAAATTTGGACGAATTGTAGCTCCGACTGATATCCAGGTCTGATAGAATTTTGAACTAGATCGGCCATTTAGAAGTAGTTTTTTTTAGTTTAAATAAAAAAAACATATCTTGTTCATATGGGAAAAAATTTATTATTTTCAAAATACAGCGAATCGATAAGTATTGCATTTATTCGCGTTTTCGAGACGCAGTGATCGACCTATTGTTTAAGCTTTCATGTCCCACCTGTACCGATATATTAAGTTCAAAAAAATTGATGTAATCAGTTTGAATAAGAAGAACTTTATTCATATTAGGAATACTACTTTACTTTTTACTACTTTAGTTCTGTATCTGACATGTTTGTTCGCGTCTTCGAGACTCGTCGAATGACCTATTGACGAACCTTCTATGATCTCTTATCATCTAGCAATACCGATATATAAATTTGAAAAATATATTGTTTATCTTGTTGATATAAGGGTAATCGTCAAATTGAAGGCAAACTTGAAGTCCCAATAATATAACATTAACTTAGAAGCTCGTGCTGATTTTTTTTAAATTTTAATGAACACTTATTATCATCCTCTACAGAATGGGCAGTTCCTTTTTTTTATTTCTGTTCCTATTTACTTTAATTTAATACAAGATCACCCGAAACGTCATTACCGTACGGCGTCCCAACCTCACTTTGCACAACACAATAAAAAAATATGTTCAAAATGATACCGAAATCAATATCATTTTGATATGCAACAAAAATGATACCGAAATCAAGAGCATTTTGATCGACCAGAATGAATGATCGACTTTTGAGATCATAATGAACTGATGCGGGATCATGTGTGAAGTCAAACCAAGATGGTTGACGTTCTTAGAGTATGTACTTGAACTCATATGCACGCTTTTTATGGTTTCTGATCGTGCAGCTTACTTGAAATGTTAAAAAATTAACGAAATCTGATATGAGAAAGTGTCACCTATTAAGTGTAGTTGTCACTTGCGTGTGGTAAGATAAAATTTTTAGGTTATGTCGTTATGACATCAGCGTCAAAAATAGGCGGCCATTTTGTTCGGTTTGACAAATGATCCGAAAAAGATTATCAAGGTGATCCGAATGGACAGATCATTATGATCTCGAGAGTCAAATGATCGTTGGAGCAAAATGCTCTGCAACAAAATTGATACTTTTTTTTTACTGTGAAGGATAAACTGATTTTCTCCGTTTTTTTAGACAGTAACCTGAAAAACGCTTATCGTATCAAGTTTGTAAACTTCACATGAACATAAATTTAATGTATGCACATTTTTTCAATTCAAATGAATAATATTTTAAAAGCCTTGATGTCTGTCCCTCAATTTTTTCCATTTTAGAAGTCATTACCGTACGTCTGTTTTTCTAGTAAAATATTGTAGTTACAGTTGAGTAATAAATACAAAAATATTAGGCGTATTGTTTAATACAAGTTTTTATAAAATTGAGCTTAAAATATTAACTCTCTTTTCTGTGAATCCGATATTAAAACTGAAAAGTGCATCTTGACAACAAAAACTTCATTACCGTACGTGCGTTAAAAACCATTTTCGGAGTGAAAAAAATGTATGAAAATAATTCCGTTACTTGCTTGGTGGTGTTTTCTTTCATAAGTAGGTGACTTTTGATAATTAAAATTTGTTATTTTTTTATAAACAATAAAAAAGGTTAAACTTTAACATTTTTCTCGCATCATCACCGTACGGTACAATAGAACAGCGTACGACTGATTATATGCGCGTGCCCATGGATTCATTATTATTTTTTATTTTCATAACTGCCCCTTTTGGATTTAAAATAGTTACATGTGATAAGATCAATTTCCGTTATGAAATATTTAATTCCTAATAATAATATGATTGCCACTGTAGGTGCTGAAATTTGCCTACAATTTGACAATTACCCATAAGGAAAACTTTTTTCAATATTAGAAATACAATAGTTTTGCATTTTATATACTATATTTTTTTCTCGTTTTCGAGACGCATCAATTGCATAATTGAAGAACCTTCCACGATCCACTATAACCTACCAATATCGTTTGTAAATTTCTTAACAAATTTATTCACTTTGCTTTTAAGAAAATTTTTTAAATTGGGAATATAAGTGTCTCATATTATATCTCCTGTACGAGTTGTGCAGTTTTTAGCTAAAGCGTGCGCGTTCACTTTCCCGCTTAAATGCCTAAATGGTCCAGAAATGGGTTTTTGCTGAAAAATTCGTCAACAGGATACATTACTTGACCGATTCAGGATTTTTTTAGAAACATTATGCATTGAATTCCTTTTTTATATGTTTTTGTAAAATAAAATACAAATAAAGTAATTGTGAGTCAGAACTAATGAAGTCAAACATAGAAATCACAAGCACTTCATTAAAAATTGTATTTTAGTATTATAAACAATTTATTTATACAAATTCAGCTGTATATCCGCTTATGATGGGGGGGGGGGGAATTATTTTATCTTAAAATAATTTTAATTTATTATCAGAATACTATGAGTAACAGAAAATTGTCATCATTTGAAAATTGATAAACAACTTATGAAGTCATAAACAATTTTTGCATCTATTAAGTTTCATTGGCAGACTCATTGACGTAACAGAACAATTAACATTGGGATGAGAATATTTGATTGAAAAATAATTTTCCTTGAAAAAAGCTACATTTGTGAACTCTTTTTATTATGTGGTATGAATAAACAATAATATTTCATAACACCCGTTCACGCATTTGATTGTACTAAATCAAACACAGGGTTGAGAACAAAATTATCTAACACATGGATTCTTTGTAATTTTTTTCTAAATCGAATAGTGCTATTAGCTTTTCCGTATGATTTAAAAAAAATGATTCAAACAACCGAAAATTCACATTACTTTTTTATGAAAAATCATCTTTTATTTAAATGTCATCACAACATTACTTTATTATTGTGTCAATTAGTTAGCACATAAGGCTTAATAGGTAAAAAATTGTTTATAACTTTATGAGTTGTTCATAAATTTTCAAATTCTAAATTATATTCTAAATTTTAAAAATCTAAAAAAAATATTTTAATTATTTTTCTAAATAAAATTTGCTGTGATATATTTTCGTAAGGGTCTCTATAATGTACATTCTTCAACCAGGCCTGACTTTTGTTACATTGACATTTTCGAACCAAAAATTTTATTTGCAAAAGTTAATATTTTTGGAAACGAGAAATAAATATGTTTTCGATCTTCACAAAATATTGCTTGCAAATTTTTATTCGTAAAAGCTTTATGTGCGAATTTCTTATCGGCCCAATGTCGGGCAAATATTCCCAAAGCTCGGCCTACCTAATGAAATAATGAATATATATGTTAACTGCTGGTGCCTACTATTGGTACAACATACGCCACTACGATTGGTCAAACTATGGCCTACTTTAGCAGTTGGCGCACAATGTTGGCTTTTTAGGTTGGCCCGAAATAGGTTTCTTATGAATATAAAATATGGCCCAACTGGGGCTCCTCAAATCTTTGGTTGGCAAAGTCGATCCGACATCGGGCAAATCGTTTTACTCTGGGTGTCGACGTAAATTCGCACATGGTGAAAATTCGTTTCTAATCGTCACGTGTACATCTGGGTTACTCCCGACTTTATCATACTTTGAAGGAAAGTAAATAAAGTTTGCTTATTTTGTATGAAGAAAAACATGCTCTACATCTACATTCCTCTCACCGTCAAATCTCACCGTCAAATCTCACCGTCTAAATACAGGTAATAATTGTTGTCAATAATAAAATAATGGCTGGTAAATCAAGTAAAACAGATACAACATCTGCTCATTTGCAGCTCAATAAATGCCTAAAAATCACTTGTTTCTCTCCAATAAAATCAAAATTGTTATTGTTATTATTGTTATTATTAACCAGCCTTTCACTCGGTATCCACAATTACTTATTTCAGATCTTCTGGACGTATAAGATCTCGGCAAGTTTAATTCAGTTCTGAATCACGCAATGAACCTCTGGGGTACGAAAGTGAAGTACTTTTATCATCGTGGATCTGCAGATCCTAGCTCATTACGACAGGTATTTCTCAGGGTGACTTCTGCAGTGCCCTATGGTTCTGTTTAGCGCTGAACCCACTTATGTAGCAAGACCCTCAATACAGTCTAAAGAAAGGCAGAATGGTATACAATCTTACCCATCTGCTTTATATGGATGACCTGATAGTGTACACCATCTCGAGGAAGAAACTGCAGAAGTTAATCAACATCATCCTGTAGTTTTCAAACGACATCCATTATATGGAATTCGGACTAGGCAAGTGCAGAGAACTGCAGTCAAAACAGGGAGTGTTAAACGCGGAGTTGGAGCTTGACAATTAGGCGCTTATTAAAACAATGATGAAGGATTAGTCGTATAAATATCTAGGCATCCTACAGTTAATGGGATCCTACCACACTGCTGTTAAGGAAAGCCTTACGAGCGCCTTTGTCAGGCGTCTGAAAGTCACATTGGAAACTAATCTCAATTCGATCAATAAGATCAAGGCCGTTTCCACCTACGCGATTCCGCTCTTCACCTACTCTTTCAGGCTCACCAAACGGTCTAACACCGTCCTGAAAATTTTGAACAGAACCACCGGCGTGCAGACGATGAAACATCGAATGCACCACACAAATTCGGCATGTGAAAGGATAGTCCTACGACGTTGTTGAGGAAAGAAAGTTAGCTCTTAACGAGTATACTCATAGATACAATAATGTTGTAATGATCATACACCAGCCAATTTCCTTAATATGAATTCACTGTAGGAATGGATGCCCTTTTAAAAGTGCTTTCCAGCGGCTGTACTCGAAAACGAGAACTACCGCCTAACTCGGATCAGACTATCTTTACAGACCACCCTGTAATTCACAATAGAGGACTATACGACTAACAAGTAAACCTACGGAACTGTCACTCGCCAAATTTGATTAAACTTTGAAAATTTGTAGAACTAGGAAAAATAATCAACACTTATTCTTTTATATCAATTGAGAAACCATTCTAAGGGTAGAAACTGCCCCTCATGTGCGACGAGATGATGCTATATTGGATCCACCATCTTGAATTTCGTAATTATGACCTCAGATTTGGAACCAGCAACATCGAAAACCCCTTAAAGGCATCTCACCTTTTGAATCCCCCGACTTGTTGCAGTTGAAACGTGAAGAACACCCTTTATATACGAGCGGTAGTTTCTACCCTTAGAATTGTTTCTCAGCCGATATAAAAAAATACGTGTCGATTATTTTGCCTAGTTCTACAAATTTGCAATGTTTCATCAAAATCGGCAAGTAACTGTTCCGTAGGTTTACTTGTAAGATCCAGAAGTATAGCCTGCTAAGGCAAGACATCATGAGGGTGTGGCAATTTAAAAAGGTTACTATTCATCCCCTCCTGATTACAGCTACGGGTAACTTACACGCGAGGCTAAAGAGTCATCTGGAGAAAATAGGAGCTGATAGGGTACCAGCTGCGGTCCAAAAGACATTTTTACTGAACTCCTGCCGCATAGTCCGAAACTTTTTGAACTACCAAGTAGAAAGAGGCTAGTTGCCTTTTGGTATGTTATGGAAGACCATTTCCATAATAAATCTCCATTTTTATTTTCATTTTTTCATTTTCACTATGGATAATTCTGACATGTTCTGTTTTTGTCGGATATTTGTTTGTACCATCTATTTTTTATGTATTTTATTCCCTAAATGACCACTGTACTTGAATTTCCGTACGGTGACCTTCATCGGGTTCTTTAAGGACCTGTGATGGAATATTTCCCACAATGAATAATAAACTATAATATTACAGGTACGCTAAGTATTTTTATTTTTCCTATTTTTCTAAAATATTAATTTATTGTATAATCAAAAAAGTTATCCATTAAACTAATTCATTGAACTATTTCTTTTATTCATTGTTGGCTTCATTTTTTCATTTCATGAATGTAATTGCCTTTGATATAAGCAAGTGTTTCATTGACCTGAAATTCAGGATTATTATAGAGATTTATAGAGGCAAGTTTCAATATTAACACGTTTCACTCGCCAAAGCAGGGGATGGGTAATATCAAAGTTCAGACCGAAGCAACAAAAAAGAAATATATAATTTTTTGAACTAATAAAAAATTATTGAGGTTCAGGGTAAAAATCTAAATATGAGGTACATGGACTTCCTCGTCCAGCCGGTAATTTAAAAAGTGAAATACAGTCTAAAACTAGGAAGAAATGTCAAATTAATATGTGACGTGCCACGAGAAAAGTTACCGAACGCGTCAAAGGCCAAAACATGTTCTATTTCATGTATCGATAGATTAAGAGTTACCCTATTTAATGCAAAAATCAGAAAAATTATATGTGCGATAATTTTTGTTTAATGAAGCCTGGCTGATTTTCTAATTGCGTTTGTCGGCCGTTATTGTCGTTCGCTGCCTTTTCTAAATCGCCTGCCCTGTAAAATTCTCTTTCGGTTAGGTGGCTTTTCTCGTGGCACATCACATAAGTTAAATAAAAACATTCAGCATGAACATGAATTATTTTTGCTTGCTAAATCACAATTAGTTTCACTAAACGTATATGTGATTTTATTTTATTACAAACACTACGTTGCGAAACTTAGAATTAAGGTTAATATTTATAGCTCATAGTAACTCCATGATAGGCAAAAAAAACTTTTAAACTTAATAAAATTTACATTAATTAAAATCATGGCTGAGGTCTTGTTTCATCGATTAGTTCAAATTAACTAATCATTAGTCTCATTCCAAATAATTGTCAGTTAAGTATAACCAATTACTATAATAGACAAATCAATTCCCCTATATACAAAATCGCCAAAATGTTGTTATTCTCGTCGTATCATTTGCCTCTCCCGAATTATCTGAGAATTTGACTTTTTGGGTATTTTTGGAAATTTATACATTGCATAAATCACATATTTTTCGTTCATTAAATCATAGTAATGAAACAATGATATGCTTGACATATATTTTTTTAGAGGGAAAAAATTGATCAATAAGACCTTAATATTTGAATACATTAATAAAATATCTGTTTTACTGAATAACCCGGAAAATTCACTGATTTTACAGTGCTTTTCACTAATTAACCAGTAAAAATCCTTCGTGGTTTGACTCAGTAACTTACTTCTCACATTTTCACACAAATCAGTGAATAATCTATATTACTGATAAGAATCGGTCAACTTTACTGTGTAATTAGTGAAAACCTTCACTGATTTAATTTATTGACATACGTACTACTGACTTCATTTCAGAAAAAAAGTCGATATAATTATTAGGAAAAATGATGATGCTTCGCTGTAAGTAAAAAAAGAGACAGTGCCCGTTTTGTAAACATATTTATTTATACATGCCACTTAATTGTTCAAATTCTAACATTATATTTAACATATTCTCTTTTTATAAAATTTGTTCGATGATTTAAATTTGAGATAATATATTCTAATCTTGCATGAGAAGTACAATAACGCAGTGATCATTAAGAGTATAAAATCGTAAGATACGTTGTCAGCGATTTGAAAAAAAAAAATATATATATATATATATAAAATGGCTCTTTCTGAAAAGAATTAGCTTTAAATTTGAATGAAATCAACTAACGACTCTTTAAATAGTAACTGAGAATTATGTAAAAAATATACAATTTTTACGTAAAATAGAAATTAAAAAAAAAAGTTTGGATAATCTCATTTATGTACTATTACTTGTTTAAAAGAAGATAATTATATTATTATGACCTCTTTTATTTTACTGACTCTCATGAAATGAGCTGATCTATCCTATAAAAACATGAAAAGTCCTATTATATGAAGAATCTTTGATTTAAAATCCAGCGTTATTTGAGATTTACTACAATATACCCGTAAGAATGTTTGCACTAGGAAATAAATGGAAATAATTTTTAACAGTAAGATCATCAAAAATGTCATCAAGAATCTGATCGAGTTCATTAAAAATTTTAGGAAGAGGTACACCTCAGGGTTTATGGCATAACTTTGTATAAAAATGCAGCAATTATAAAACTGTTACTTAAAATCAGATTAAAATGTTGAAATTTTCTATTCTCTAAGTAAAGGTAATAAAGTGAATTTAAATATTCATTTTGAGCCTTTGCACATTAACTAATTCTGAGACTCTATAAAACATATTCAAAGTTGAATGTTTGATATAATGCACAATGGGCCAGAACCAAATACCAAAAAACAGCCGATCTAATATGGCGACCACAAACGCAAAATGTTTCTCAGTTTTCCCTAAAATTGGGACTTGAAAGTTTTCGTGGACACTGATTCCAAATTTAGTGACGAATCACCTAATTACAAATAATAAATCCAATATGAAAATATAATATTGAAGAATTTTGGGAAATTTTTTTCAATTATGAACAGTCGATTTTTACTTCAAAAAAACATATATGGTAGGCAATGAAACTTGTTTATAAGAAAGGCAGATTTTAGTTCCGACCCATATTGAAAGACTCAAATAAATCACAATAACAGCATGACAATATTTATGTCCATGCAAAATGATTCTTTAAGAAGTGAAGAAAACAAAGATACTTTGAAAAATGTAAATGAAAATAATTTCAAAATTTCATTTTTGTTCTGCTCCTGGACCACTGTTCAATGAGGAAAATAGAAAAATTCTTATTTTCTCTCAACACTTAATTTATTTTTCATAACTGAAAATTGCTTTATACTTTCAATTCAGAATATTATTTCTAAAAATTCGTCAGTATCCTCAAAGCCACTGTTAATAATTTAGGTTTTTTATTGTTTGTCGTCAAACTGAATTCAAGTTTAGTAGATATTATTATAAGAAGGAGATTGTCCTACTATAGAAGCAGCGTATGCATGTGCTCTCAGATGTGCTGCTTTTGCTTCTGCAACTTCCGGTGTATCAATAACTCTTCCATCTGGACCTAAAGGTGCCATTGGTCCTGTGTATCCAACAGGAGCATTTTGCGAATATCCTATGTGAATTGGTGAAGAATAAGCGAAATTCCTTCTCGTTTCATAATTAACCTGAGGTCGATATCCATATGAAATGGTGTTCGTCGCTACCTGATTATAAGGTGCTTGTTGAACACTCTTCGCTCTTGCAACCTTGAAAAGAAGTAGTGTATAAAAATATTTGTACCTGCAGAAAGAAGAATTATCCTAAAGTAGAATTTGTACATGTTCTCTCATTGCGTGCGAGAGAAATAATATTAATGATCAAATAATAATGTGATAGATAAAAAAAAAGAACATTTTCTACGGGGTTGCTATGCAGTTTCTGAAACGCGTCATCTAATGAAGCAACCTCTTAAAGTTAGAGAGGGTATTAGTGCATCAGGCTATTAAAAGTAATAACTGCTCTTTCACCATTGGGCGTAGAAATGCTAAAGGTACTTTCAGTTTATTTCTTCACTTGTACCCATTGAAGAAGGCACGCTTCAATACAAATTGGCTCAACAAAAGATAGTTACACCTAAGAACTATGTAATAAGCTGCAATTGCTCTAGACTTTTACAGTCAATTGTGTAGATTCTAAATAAATAGAGGCAAAAATTCTCGATATAATTACCTCAAATGATTGACACTTTATTTTCCTCTTTTTGTTCTTGGATAATTAATTATGGTTTGATGATTGGTTAGAGAATTGAGTACTTCTATAGGTTTATTATAAATTTCGAAAGACCTACTTATTTTGTAAAGTGTATTATTTGAGGAGATTTTGTTCTGTGCGTCACTTACGCAACTAGAAAAAATAAGAATGTATTTCGTAGTATATTGATATAATATAACAAAGAATTCCAAAGCGAATTATTAATAATGACAGCTAGAATGTAGTTGATGTACTATAGTACACATGAAGCGAAAATGATTTTTTGTGAAGAATATCATTTACAAAGTATGTTTTTATGCTATGAATCATGAGTGTTTCACATGATCTGGTACATCATTGACGAATTTTATTTCAGATTGAAAAATTAATACGAGTCATTGAATTAAAGACAGTATATACCATCTATTAACAAGCAATGGTTCTTGAGCAATCGATAGACAATGCTCATTGTTCAGAGCTTGTAATTTGATCCAAGTATGTCAGAAATAGTGTGACACAATCTAGTGTGAAATTCGTCATTGAAAAGAAATTAATCATACCTTATTAGAAAATAATCTGTTCAACTTCGGTCAATTTGTTTCAACATTTTATAACTGGTTTATTCTGAAACAATTTTTAGATTTTGCTTAAAACATTCAAATTTGATGGACCCTATATTGGGCTATTATTGAGTGTGGATGTAGGATGAATACTGACCTATTCTTTAACTCAGAATTTAGGATATACATATTGCTGAATTGTTTGTTTTGCTATTGGACAAGTACTTTCAAACCTTGCACAACTATTATTCAATAGGTTGAAATATTTTATTAATATTGTTGAACTTCTAGCAGAAATCCTGATCTATCCTTTAGCTGAGTATTTCAACAAATCTCTCGAATTTTTTCAGTCTTCATTTAATCAACAGTAGAAAAATCCAGGTTAATATTCCCACACTTTTGAAAATATTTTTCGAATAAGACTTGCTTCACTCTCAAATTTAATTCAACAAATATTTAGGACACAATTATACCACTATACAGACTTATTACTTGACTGTTCCAAAACCAAGAACCACAACTATATATTTAAATCTTTTTGATTTTGATTCAATACTGGACATTTAATTGTCCTATTGCTTTTTTCATTTCTTATTGAGTCAATGCTCTGGATAAATTTGTAACGTTATTTCGCGTGTTGTTAGCAATGAAATGTTAATTTTTCTATTGAATCAATGAATCAGCTGCCATAAATTTGAAGGCTAGAAGAAGATATTCCAATAAAGAGAATTGACTTTCGAATGATTAATGCATCATCTCCTGCCCACTTATGAATCCACACCTAATTTTATGATTTCCTTACCTCTGTTGAATCCGTGACCCGTCCATCATAAGTAAGAGATGATAATGGTCCCAGATAATTTCTAGAGACAATTGGAGGCACGTAGGATGCTTCTTGATAAAGGCCATCCGGAGGTGTGGGTGATTGAGCTAATCTTCGAAGAGCCTCGGCATGAGCTGCTAGGTGCATAGCGCGTGCCTGTGCAACTTCCGGTGTGTCGATAACCCGGCCATCCTCAGCCAAGGGCGCCGGTGGCCCCTCGTATCTGTATACATTATCCTCGTATTTTGCTTCGCAAATTACGTATATGGCAGAGACCAATAGAAATGTCTGTAAAAAAATCATTTCCATAACTATATCTCAGCACGAAGTGCGCAAGGTTGAATATTGGGTGGGAGGAATATTGCTATTTCGTTTGATTATTCAGAAACGCCTTGTGCAAATGCTGCAATCGGAAAGTGCAATTTGACAGAAGTGTAATGTTGTAAGAAGATGCATTTGTATTATTGTAACCTCCTTTAAAATCTAATTTGGGTTGTGCATTTGTCAGATATTGTCTTTTCAAAGACCTGATTCATTCTAGTGAGAAACAAATTTTCTTGTACTGGCCAAATCAAATTTTTCATGGAGGACGAGGATCTGAGTTGTACTGCACTTTATACCAAATTCAATTGTATAAAATTGGTATTCAAAAAAGTAAGAATCAGTTTTTTTCCCTAGATATTAAACGGTGTAGAACTGGTGCATGTTTATCTGCTGAGAAAAAAAATTATTTTCAATAAGATCAATTTAATCAAATTTAGCTTTTTAAAAACAATAACTAGGACAATATCAAGGTTTGATACTGTTTCGTTCTAGAACTTATTTTAGGAAATGTTAATAACATTTTTTTAAATTCTTTTTGTTTTTTTTTTCAGAAAAATAAAAACGTTTTTGTAAAGTATTCACAGATGTGAGTATGAAGTGACTAGAATTCTGTGGGGAAAATCGAAATGTTGGAAAAAATTAGTTTGTAAAAGGAATATTTTTTTATATTATGTATATTTTGACAACAATATAAATGTTTTTTCATTTTCCCGACTGATATTTAAAATAATAAATACTTGATTAAATCTTGAAGAGCAAATGATAGCCAAAATGAATATAATATTGTCTCCAATAAAAATGCCATTTTCTTTCTTTCCAATTATAGTAGCTTGAAACCCACTCCTCATAAAAACTTCATGGATAATTGATTCTCATTTTCTGTTTTCGCACGCAGAAGAAATGTTGCCACGCCTTTCTTCGCGAGTCTTGGACACTTTTAAAGCTTGTTATAAATAATTCTGAAATCTGCGAGTGTCGAGATGGGTATTAAAATAAAAGACGACAATCTTTGGATTTGCGTGAGTTAACTTTACTGCGTTTGCAGACGTTTGCAGACATTCCTAGCCGTATGTGCTATCGCGATGAAGTCGTTGAACGAAGGTGCAAGAATTACGACCATGAACTTGTTGAGTCTGGATGCAATTGCAAAGGCGTCTTGTCACCTCTCCAAGTCTCCAAGACCCCACGCGTTCCATTTGAATTCTTTGGTTGCAGAAAAGCTCATGAATAATATTTTCACTGATTTCCCTTTCGCGAATACCAGATGGCAAGTAGAGAGAAATTGTAATAAATTAATAATGACGTAGTAAACAAAAGTGGATATGTGCTGTAATAACTGTCTATGCGAGCCGGCTTATGATTCACGGCCACTTACTGCAAACAACATTGTACCTAGTAAGGAAATTGAAAATGGGCAATGAAACGTTTTAAAGTCCTCTTTCTAGAATACCAGGGAATGTGCATTTTGAAAGCCTTTGGTTTTAGAAGCTTTATTAATTGTTATTTAAAACCTAAATATTTCAAATCAATGTAAAAGCATTTTTCAGTAGAAAATTTCTAATTCGTGTTTGAAAATTTGTATAATTGCACGTTTTTACAAATCTCACCTCAAAACTTACATAAAAAAATAATATGGCTTATTTTCTCACTTAAAATATAAATGAACATGTCAATGTGTCTATTTGACTGTTTACGTCCTAATATAGTTGTCGTGCCAAAAATCAGGTCTCGGGAGAAAGAGATTTCTGTGATTTCAAGAATTGAAATGGTGGCTTCTTTCAATAAATAATGTCTTATCTTTCGGGGAGAACATTTACTACAACTCTACTACTTTTGATTTGAAAAATAAGTAAATGATCTTTAAATAGAATTATTTGTTTCAGAAAGGATTTCTTTTAAAAAACTCTCCTAATGATTTCAGGAACAGGCAAACTCACATTCAAAATTGGAAGAAAAAGTTAAATTTCAAAAAACATTGGAAAAAATTCTTGTTGTGAGTTAAAATTTTTTAAATTAAGAATAGTGTTTTTTATTTGAAATTACACCCGTAGCAATAGTATTCTGATTCTTAAAATCATAGAAAAAATATTTCTTTTAGGCATCTGATTTTTGGCACATCAAGCTCCTGAAATCAATACATTTCTAAAAAGAAAACTGAACTGGAAATAAAATTTAAATCCCCATACAAATTTTCCTTCTAAAATTGGCCACAAATGATCGAATTAGCTCAGCTATTCAGAATTTATAAAGTCGAGGTTTTTTTAAATATTAGTACATCCACAAATAATTGATTATTAGTAGAGTATTCTTGATGATTGATAAGTAATATGAAATGTTTTAGTTTGAATTACAGTTTTAAAAACCTTTAACAAGTCATGAATAAGTAGCACAAATTTATTACAAAAATTAACTAAAAATTAAATATCCTACTCAACATTAGGCTGTTCTACAAAACCCAAAGTTTTTTCATCATACCCCCCTAAAATTTGTTTTATTTGGTCAAAAATGAATGCCTATTTTTGATTGAAGAGAAGGTTTAAACCGCGCTCCTGCGACAGTCTTATAAAAATTCAAACCTCGTTTCAGGGTAAACAGCCCCAAAATGATTATAACTATTGATGAACAAATTTATCAGAATTAAAATACTCGGATATATTATAGTACCTAAATGTCTTCGTACGATATAGAAAGATTGAAAATGGAAAAAATGATGAATCAAAATGTAAATCCTTCAAAGGGTAGTTTTTCACGATTAGGGGTAGTACTTTTAGTCTAATTGGGCTAAGTTTTTTTCCTTGAGCTTCTTTTACCACCTGGAACCATTTCCTGCTCAGAAATTGATATAAAATTAAAATTAAAATACGCATTGGGTTTTTGAGAGCACCCTATTCTTCACTTATATTAATGAAGTTCTACTAATTTTTCAGTAAATATTCCGTAATTATAAGCAAAGTTTTAACTGACTCAAATTTTTAAATAAAATTATACGAAATTCACTTACGAAATCTCAAAAACTGGTAAATTTTAACAAATCATAGATATTAAATTCATACCAATCTTTTCTTATAATGAACTGATTTGCAATTATGATTTAGAGATAAAAATTATCTCTATTGTGAGATCATTTTGATTTTCAAAATAATGAACACAGAGTTTAATTCAATTCATGATGGAGAATTATATTGTCCCTCTGGTATTAAATGAGTTGGTTTTTCATTGTATGGGCTTTAGGGGCCAGTAATAAAAAAACTGTATTTTTCAATCAGACGTTTGATTTTCAAACAAAAATAAATCACTGAAGAGGACTCCCAAATGAGTCGATGTGTCTGAATAAAACTAAAAAAAACAGTTTTTTGATTACTGGACCCCAAAGCCCATACAAGGAAACATCAACTCACAGAGTTTGATTCACTAACTGACATTTGATTCGCAAACAAATAATGATGTAAGAAAATTTTCCTAATCACATTGAAAAATCTGTTCACTTACTAATCAGGGAATATATTTTAATATATTGATAAGTAATATAATTGTAGTAAAATATTGAAAATACTGTGAACAGTTAAACCTTATTTGCTAAAAGGCATTTTATAAAATGAATTCGTGATTTCATGTTAGAAAAAGGTGTTCAAATTGCTTCTAGTAAACTTGAGAGAATTTCAAAAAACTCAATAGAAAGAAAAACATTGTCAAATCAAAAAAGAAATTTAGGTTACAAATTGTGTTATTCAACTGAGGTTTGAGTGATTTCAATCCTTTAATTTTGTTTTTAAATATTTATTATAATCATAAAATCATCCCATTCAGAATATTTCTTATTCTATTGAGATTGGTATCTAATTCACTGAATAATTTGGACAAGAAAACCCTTTGAAGTTTTGGAAAGAAGTTAGTAAAAAATATTGCGTTAAAAAATGAATGAAACTAATTATCATTAAGTGAATAAATATGTTAGTAAGGTGCAAAAAAATTGTAAGTAGGAAGATTAATGATTCCTGTTTTACACACACTTGATTATCAACAGTGACTTTTATTAGTTATTAAACAAAATTACATGAACAATTCTGTAGAGCACTTTATATGTATAATAAATTAACAGTTAGTTTAATTACATTCAGAAAGAAGCACATATCTACAACATTAATTGTTAATTATATATTTTATAATTTTAAATTCTTACGCGCAATCAGATGATAATTAGTCTTAATACAAACTTTTCATCACCACCATAATTAAATAAAACTTTATTTCCATTTTCTTTCCTATATAATCTCTCTTGCAAAAGATGGTCGTCCCTTCTGAGTATTTAAAATTTTAAAAGCAAAAAGGCGTTTTTACGTATATTCACATAAAATTGTAAGTTGTCTTAAAAAGTCTCTTAAAAGGCTCTAGTCGTATCGAAAAATAGGGTAATATTCTTGCTTAATTTGTAGTCTGACCCAAGTCGGCTTGTTCTACTGATAATCGAATATACATCTTTATCAGCCAGAATAATTATCTAAATTTAATTATGCAATTAAAATATATTTTTATATGAGATTTATTCGATTTTGTTTATCGAAAATAAATTTAAAAAATAATTTAAAAGGAATCAATGAGTAGTACGTTTAAAGTGTGTGATTCATCTCATAAAAATTGCACAGCATTCACTCAAATTTTGACACTCTAAAAGAAAAAAAAAAGGTTTTTCGAAAAATACACTGCTCATAAATACCAAAGTTCCTCTTATAATTCAAACAGCTTCCCAATCCTGTTACGTATGAACAAATTAAGAGAGAGACTGTATACTTTTGGGACAGCAGCACGTTTTGGACAAATTTAATTTAAACATATCAAACGAATTATGAACTTTTTTGAATGATTCATTGTTTCTTTAGACACCAAAGAAGCAAGTTAAGCCAGTGAATAAAAGTTTATAGGTAATTTAACATGTTTAAATAGACTTTGTCTAACACGTACACTTCTTGCCCTATCAATCGTAAGTAGTAGTACAATTTTAAAGCAGTAAAATTAACTTAAAGGCAGGAAACACAAAAAAAACAGTAAAAATTAAACGATTCAAGTCAACTATAAAGTAATATCGCCAAATTATATAAGGTTGTGGTTTTGCAAGATAAAACCGTTTTTCCGATACGACCAGAGTTCTGAGTGCAACACTTGTATTTTTTTTTTAAATTTCCCCTCGAGTTGAAGACACTTCTGTTCGCGCGTTGAACTCTCAGTTCTCCATTCGAGGTCATTGGACGGAGCTTGTAACTTTTTGCTCGTAAAGAGAAGCGCACTTACGAAGAGCCTCATGGCCGTAATCCGACGACGAACCGTCTTAGTTATGAATGCGAGTACCGGCGAGCGTCGCTTTTATAGCATCTTACTGCGTTCGTCAACCATCAAGCCACGCCCAGAAAAATTCTCGAATTATTGTCCGCCCACAGGAATATGCATACCAAGGTTAGACCCTTCGAGGATCATCCTGAGTTGATGACATATCGTACCTTCGACACCCACGGACGCGAAACGCCAATCATTCACTTTCATGCTGATTTATTGCACCTTTCAAACTTTATTAGCTGTCGTTTGCTCATCATCCTAATTTTACGATACCTAATAAATAAAAATATGGTCCATAAAATATAGAATCAAGTTTTGATGAGTTCTTATAAAGAATCAAGTTTCCGTTGTTCCCTATCTGGAATAGTCTTTCTTTGACAGCTTTGATTTTTTGCAATGAAATAAACATATCGTTCTGCAGCACGCAATACAATATGAACAAACTCTATGCAATAGTGAATCCTACAGAGAATTCTATAAAACTTCATTATGTGCTGCAGGATAGCCTGCTGTTTTTTTATTTTATAACCAAAAGTCAAAACGTGAAAATAGGAGAAACCAGAGAAAAATGGGAGAGACTACTTTTTCATGACGATACTTGCCATCCGTACTGAAATACTACAATATAAATTGTTATATACATACTGTGAACCTTTATGGTACAATTTCGTAAAGAATTATGTGTGATAAAATAATTAATTACGAACAACAAATACATGAAAAAGGTGTGCTTTTGTCCCGTCTCGCCCGAGCCTGGGGTGAAACGAAACACGTACTGATGTGACAAGGAACACTTTAATTACTTATTATTTTCTAATCGAGAAAATAATGTTCCATGCTATTTCGTGTAGAGTACTTTTATTTATCATTTACTTCATTTCGTGATAAAGCAGTACCAATAAGTTTTGCAACAAGAATTTAATCTAAATATTCATTTGTATCGAAAAAAGTATAGAATATGACAGTGGAAATATTTTTAGAAATTATTTTACAGACCTTTAAAGTATATTTAGCTAAATTTGATATTTATTTACGCAGGGTCTCGTCGTCCCGAAATTCGGTATGACCAGTGCAATATTTTTCATAGGCTTGGCTAGTCGTCCCGATTTTTAGGGTGGGGGGTGGGAAGGCACCCATAGAAATAATATTAGTCCAACCCCCCTAATTTTTCGGGACGACCGAACTTATTCAAAACTTTTTGAATAAAAATTTTTCCCGTAGACGAGATATTCTAGTTTGGAAAATCTTGTGTGCCTTGAAAGCCCCTGTCTGTGGACGAAGGTTTATTATAGAATTCATTTAGGTTAGAAAAGTCTCCTCAAATTATACCATATTACTGTATACTGCTCTATTTATATAAAAGATAATTCATGTTTAACAGAGTTTTCTGATCTCAAAAACATTTGAAAAAATGTCCCTAGACGAGCATATTCAAATTATGAGAATATGAATATTTTCAAACATATTTTGCTAACATGTGCAAAATAAATATGTAATCACATACATTTTTCAATTTTTGTGCCTGAAAAAAAGGACTGCAATTCGCAAAAATGCAAACATTTTTCTAACCTCTGTATTTCAATAAAAATTAAAGCTTTATCGAGAGCTTCATAGATATGTGTACTAAAAATAAAAATTACCCTATGATAATATATAATATTAAAATATTATTTATATAAAAATAGTTAAACAGACATAAAGAATCAGTATCCTGCTCCGCCCAACATCTTTGAAAAAATCATAAAATTCTGTAGGTAAATTAAAACTCAATAAATGAACTTTACAATTGGCGTCATAAAAAAATATGCTTTGATATTTTCACTCAATAATTTCTATTTGGAAATACCTAAAAATGACAGAATTCTCCTTCTGAAATTCTAGCATTATTGCATTCTTGTATTACTTAATATTTGTAAATTGTTCTTTTTATTAACTGGCGCATCAGTTCTTCTACCTATTTCTAAATAGAACAGTTCTGAAAGTTATACAGTTCATAGGAAAATCAGGGCCCCATTTAACCCGGTATTCTGTCCCGCTCCGGTACCCCTATATAAAAGAAAAAGTGATTTCATATACAGAACTCAAATTTGATTCTTTATATGGTGTCGCTTGAACTTGATTCCATATTACATGGAGAAGTCGATATTTCATTTTGATTGAGAGCCTATCTTTATAATTAGGCAGACACTTGAATGAAATATTCTGAAATTTGATCATAAATAAAAATACTAAATATTTATTGACATCAATATCGCCAACGGCGATACCACGCTTGAAACACTAGTTCTCGTAAGATCACTGAAGTTAAGCAGTGTTTGGCGCGGTTAGTACTTGAATGGGTGACCGTTCGGGAGTACTGCGTGCTGTTGGCCCGTCGTGGGTGTGGTGAGCCCACACTAGTAGTACTAGTAATAAATAATCCACCTAGAAAAACACTACCCAAATCGGGTAATGTGACTCCTACCCCGAAAGGGAAATGGCTTCATGGTATAAAAAAGTAAGCAATCTTCATTTATAAAATTCTATAAAAATTGAAGCATATTTTTGACTTTTTTGAATATCAAGGAATTTTCTGGAATATTTTTAACTTTTTAAGAATATTGTAAAATGTCTAAACTATTCTAGAATGTTCTATCAGGCTTTGGAATTTTGTGGTGTGTTCCAGACTATTCTACATTATTCTAAAATTCTTGAATTTTCTGAAATTTCCCAGGCATTTTGGAATTTATGATCTGAATATTCTACTGTTCTGGGATTTTGTAGATTATTCTTCTACTTTTAAATTCACTGCATATTCTGACACGTTCTGGGATTTTCTGTCATTTTCTAGAATATTCTAAAATGTTCTGGAAATTATGGAATGTTATGAAACAGAATATTCGCGAATTTGCTCGGAAAATCTGGAATCTTGTTGAATCTTGTGAAGAAGTAACAATGTGTCGAATGATTGTCTGAAAACCAAAATTTTATTTTAAAAAATATGGTGGGTATAAAAAAACGTCTTAAGAGACAATGGTTTCTCTTTAAATAGTTTAATCAAAAGTTTCTTTTACATTTTGTCGATATATTGTACTGTTTTTAAGTATTTCCAAAAATGTGTACTTTTTTAAGATATGTTTTTTCTTTATTTCTGACTTTCAAAGTATGTATGAGAAGTAATTTGTTATGAAGGTCGAAAGACAAGAGCATTGGTGACATTCACTCTCTTCATTTTTATTAAATTAAAAAAATAATAGTTTAGAAGAAATTTTAAAGAATACAACTTTTTTGTTTCATAAATACCAACAGTTACATTCTTAACGTGTACGCGACAAACTGAAATACTCAAAAAGCAGGGAAAAATAATAAAAGATTAAAAAAGAACTTCTTATAGTACGCTTCTAAAATAAAAATGTTATTTTTAAACTCGTTTTT
Source organism: Andricus quercusramuli (assembly GCA_932178445.1). NCBI lineage: Eukaryota > Metazoa > Arthropoda > Insecta > Hymenoptera > Cynipidae > Andricus > Andricus quercusramuli. Next base: position 603,227 of record CAKNXH010002295.1, read on the forward strand.
GAATCTTGTTCGGAACAATGAAATTAAAAATTCGATTTTGAAGTTTCTCTTCATTTTACTAAATATTTCTTCTGTGTCAACAAATTATTGATAAATTAAATCATCATTAATAAATATTTATTTTCTTCTGAATTCAGTTTTTCTAGTTGATTTTTCTACATAGCTTATGTTATTTTTTTATTTATCACAAAGCCAACATGTTCTAAATTTATTGTGGTGGTGACAAATCATAATACCAAGGTGAACGATAGTTTATGATGTATACTTTTCTTGTTCGAAACATCCCATTTAAATTATCCTCACCACTTTGAATGTGCTAAGAACATGACAATGATTGCGCTTCTTATTACCTATGCATAAAAAGACGTTTATGATGAGACTTCCGAGGTAACACAACCTCTTCCAATGATGTGATTAAAAAGAAACAAGTAACAATTTTAAATTACATTATTCTGACGTCTTGTTCAGTTTCCGACTGACTACCTGATCATCAAAGAAATTTTATCTGACAATCATATGTGAGGATCATGTTAAAAGTGCAGAGAAAATGGCGTGCCTTCCAGTTTGACAAATAACTGTAGAGTGGTTGAAAAAATGTATACATTCGTCTGCTCTATTTAACACTCTCAATTTTTGACGGTAATTAGAGCATATATGAAATGAGTTTCTTATGATAATTGGGGTATAATTTTGTAGTGAGAATTTTAAGAACTAGCAATTTGAATGGCAGCATTCGAAAATTAAGATCCTCAAATTTGAAAAAATGAAAATTGGATAAAAAGTGAAGATTTTATACCAATGAAAATACATTTATAGAAAACGTAACACTTTACATGAATGTCTTCTGATAATAATCAGAAAACTTGATACTGACAGTAAATATCATATATGATGCCTATATTATATAGAAACAAATTTTAAGATGTGACATGAAATGAACGTCATTGATGAAACTTAGCAATAACTTTATTCCCTGATTTGAAAGTGATTCTGAAGTCAGGGCACAGTAAATCTCCGAAATATTTTTTATTTGAAGTTGGATACAAGCTTTGCCAACAATCGAAAACTACAATTATCTGATGTCGCATAATTTTTATCAGGAGGCGGATAAAAATTATCAAACAACAAAAAAACTGTAAGTGATGCCTGCGCTATTCTGCAAATCATGCTTAAATTTGTTTTTGTACATTGAGCCTCCATTCTTCGACATATAAGTAACACTTCCGCTAAATGTTACCTATTAGTGAGTAATATTGAATATTGACCTTCTAGTGTCAAGATCACTCTAAAGAATAATAGATTTGACTTTTTTCTATGCTCATTTATAGTCACATAAAACTATGATAATTTAAGCTACACGAAGAATGAATCTGAATGAAAATGTAAATTTTTATTTTTTTAAAATAAAAGATTCAAAATTAGAAAATTGTTTGAATAATAATAAACACTCAACATTGTCGTAATAATCCATAATACGTTACCCTTCGTTCTTGACAGGGTGTTCCATATGGTGCAAAAACAAATGAAAATTTTCCTTAAATGGCTTGGATAATTGCAAGTACGTTTCGACGAGTGTTAAGCACATATGCCAGTCTGTCATGTGACCAACTATTATATGTTACTATAATCGACGGATTGATAATTACAAGAATGAATATATTGTGCTCAAATTTTGGGAAATGGTTAAAAATATATAAAGGCAACTGTGTCTCGTCAAAATAAATGGTTATTTTGTTCAAATAATGCAATTTTAATAATGTTATTTTAGCTGGGGCTCTAAAGCCCTACCCTCAGTTATATTTCAAATCAAAGGTAATCAAATTGCACTATTTAAACAACAACAAAAACTCAAATAAAGCCGCCAAATATAACCCACGTAATTGGTCACATGACACTCCGGTACATGTCCTTAAACCACTCCAAAACCTTCGAGTCGTTTTCGAGGAAAATATCGTGAAAAATCCTCTTATCATAACCATGTAAGTGTCATGGCAAATTCCATTTTTGTAAACTCTAATCAACATAAAAGATGTTAATAAAACATCAAAAAATGTTACGAAACAAATAGAAGGCTCCAAAGCGAAAAATTACAATTTTTTCAATTTTTACTAAAAAAGATGATTTTGTCATAACATCATTGGAAAACTAATGGCACAGAAGCTAACATTTATGATTTTTCAAGGAGAACAATATTTTTAAAAATGTGTAAGTAATTTTCTTGAAAATGCGAGATATGATATATATAACAAACTGTGTTGAGCAACAAAAATCATATCTAATATACAGGGTGGCGAAAAAGCATGGAAACCCCTAGGAATCTCTATGGGTTGTTAAAAAAAACAAGGTCATACTGTAGGTAACTTTCAATGAGGAATCCAACTGTGACCTTGGATATGACAGTGAACCTCATTTTCAAGGTCATTTTCAGAATTAGTGAAAAAAATTGACGAAGGTCATATCCTGGGTTACTTTCAACGAGGAATCCAACGGTGACCTTGGATTTGACCTTGAACCTCATTTCCTGGGCTGCGCCAAAAGCAGGATAATAGTGATAAGAGTTTCATTTGAAATGAACTTGAAATTTTGCATCAACAACAAAATAGTTTAACAAAGAAATCTATGGAGAACTCCCCTGGCACTCAAGCTATAAAGCCTATTGTGCCATTGCAGTAGTAGTAAGTCTATTAGAAAATTTAGATCGATACGATAGTCTTCATGATCTTCACTACTGCACAATTCACAGAAAGGTCAAGATGAAAATGGCGACGATCGAGAACATGATGCGATATTTCGGTGCGAATGTTGGCAGCACTACTCAGGTTTCAGTTCTGCCAATGTCGCGAAGGAAGAGAACTTGTAATTTTTACTACTTTTGCTTCTTGGCAAATAAATTAGTGGTTAATGTGACTACTTCATTTGCTGTGACTAGAATTCTGCCGTAAAAACTAAAAAGATACATAAGTCCAATCTTACTCGAAATGAGAAAATCGAGAAAAACTGTTTGCCCAAAGAACTCTGAGATCGAAGAAAATTTTGAATAATCTAGATACACTATTTCGATAAAAATAATGTGCTCTTTCATATTTTGCAATAAAAAATTGATTTTTCAAACAATTTCTATTAGAAGATTGACTTGCGTTTTTTTACTAGTCGCGAAAAGTCAAAAATACAAGGCAAAAGAACACAAAGGCACTTGCGGACGATGCCGTTATCGGAGAGCTTGAGCACGACCTCAAAATACAACAACAAAACATACGTAAGGGACAGTGTGTGTTCAGCGGCTGTTCCGAACTTACCCGAACGATCGTTGCTATCGTTTTCAAAATACAACCTTACAATTTTTTTATAAACAATCACAGCCGATCTGAGTAGGCAGGCACGCGATTTCATATCGTACATCAACGGGGCTATTTCCTGTAATTTTTCCAGCCGGGAAGAAATTAGCCCGTCCTAAGTGTCGCTAGGTCTTGGACTATAATTCCTAGAGCGGGAAACCGGTCATGGAAGTTTGAGACGAACGCACATACTATTTTTCATCATACCTTTATCGGAAATCGATTTTCAGGTTCGCGAACCGAATTCATTTGGTTGAGAATAATCGACAATAATATTTTGACAGTAGACAAGAGTTTAGAGTAGTCACTTGAAGTTGGCTGTAGCGCTCGTGCGATTATGACTGAGATGGAACGAGAGAGGGAAGAATCGCGTCACAATAGAGATTCTGCTCTCGACCAACCACAAGCCGTTTCATTTCTTTTCATCCCGCTACGTTATCACTTTTCCTCCCTAGGGATGAAAAGAAAAGTCGGCTGTATTCGGCCACTTTCGCTTCTCACTACATGCATTGAAAATCGATCTTTCGATGAAGGTACGATGAAAAAGTGTTCAATGGAGATGTAGGAGAGGTAACTGGAGTAAACTATGAAGAATCGGAGAAAGGAGACAAAATATTTATAAAAGGGATGGGAAGAGAGAAGATAGACAGGAATAAGAATATTTAGATAAGGAAACGAGAAAAGGGAAGGAATGTATTGGGAAAATAAATAGAAAAGGAAGTGCATAATTGGTGATTGGGAAGAGTAAACATGGGAGCATGCATGTGAAGAATGTAGGAAAGGAATCGAAGGTAAAGGAAGTTGGCAAAAGAATGTAGCAAAGGCTTCAGGGGAAGATGGATTAGCTGATGACTGGATATAAGAATTGGAAGGGGCTAGAGAAACGAATGAGAGAGAGTGAAAGAATGAATGTGAAAAATGGCAATAGTGAGGTAGAAGATAAGTGAAATAAAAAGCAAACGGACGGTTCCTATAGAAGCGTCAAGATTCGTGAACAATGGTTGTGGAACAGGATAAGTGTAACAGGATAAGTATAACATGATAAGATGCGTTGTAAATGGTAAGGATATGATAATATAAAATGCGTAGTTGGTAATATTGTAAGGAACGGAGATCATATAGATCCTAAGAAGACACATTATGAAGAAAGGAAGAATAAATAATTATCCCCAAACTTGTCCTACAAAGAATTCAACATTCGGTAGCAAAATATCTTAAGGTTAGAGTAGTTATGGATGGAAATAATAAGTACACTTGATTATGTCTTCTGTACTCGACGACGTAGTTTCTGACCTTTCAATCCGAGGCCATTGAATCGCGATGCTCGATTTTGCATCACGTTCTCCGGCGTTCCTTCTCACGTCTTGGAGGGTATAACCTATGTTGCAAGTCCCAGAGTTCAGGACTAATGTATCGTGAAATGGAACGTTTGATTTTTCGCCTTTTGTCTATAATATACAGTTTGATACTACCTTAGACTCAATTATTATTCAAATCGACGCATCAATGACATAGAAATTCCTATATTTGCATAAAACGTGCAGATGTTATCGCCTTATTATAAACGCTCATAACATTACGAATATAAATGGTTTTTACAAGTAGATGCCTCATTACCTCCTCACAACTATTTTTTACCTGCATCTTCATTTTCTTGCATCCTTTCTCACAGTACTTATTTTTTATACCTATGGTTATACATTGTTAAATTTAATTTGCAATATAATGTAATAGTTTTGTATACCCAGCCTGTACAAAACACTGTTAAATATTTGTAGTGAATTCTATAGGTACAATCTAAAGGTTTTTTTTTCTACTGAAAATCATTCTAAAAATGTTAACTTGAGCAAATGCTCAAAAAATTGTAAGGCTTCTTCTTCATATGAAAATAGAAATTTAAAAAAAATCATGTTGCTTATACATTCAATCCTACCAAGTTTTAGAATCTCTGAAATGGCTTCTTAAAATTTATTTTGAAAATTTCTATAGAGAGGAAATTTCTTATGTATTTTATTACGAATATTTTTTTTCCAAATAAATTGGCCAACTTTAATTGCAAAACTTCAGATTTCAGATTTTTCGCATCGCAGATGTTTTTGGTATGATTGCAGAATATTCTAGAATATTCTGAAAATATCTCTAAATGTCTGTATCTTTATGGTACCTGTGTCTAAAATTTTACAAAAAAAATCCCTAATTTTTTAGTGAACAAAAACTCTTTTCTATGCAAATAAATCTTAAAAAATAATTTGTTGACCATGCTCAAATTTAAGGTAGCGAGTTATAGCGTCCTATATTCAACACTAGAGATATAAAAAATGCATGCATTTATTGCATATATGCAAATAAAATGTTACTTTCAGAATGATATTCTTATGAAATGATGTGCAAAAACAATATTCATCAGATTCAATGTATGCAATAGCTTTTGATTAGTTATTCTTATTTCTACGTTCATATCTACTCAAGGTGTGATACCAAATACGGTATGTATTTTCTTGCAATATACACTGGATCTGGGAATTAAGGAGTCCGAGTTTACGGCGTTTCTAGAACTGATAACCTCCGTAGTTATGTGATGAGATAAGCCGCAAGGCTGAAACAGATGTGCTCATTCAAGCGTGACAAACAGCTCGAGGGCCGAACTCTCGGCACGTTAGCTGCATCAGGTTATGTGATGCGTCCAAAGCGAACAGGAATGATTAATGCAGGCCTGCCTGTTAATGTTTTGATTGTCTGCATTTTTGGTGAAGGCCACATCAAGCAATTCCCGAGACCATGCCGAATTCCAAGTTCCAATGTATTTATTATTCTACTATAGTTTTCCAAAATAGTGCCTACCCTTATTGAGCCCACAGGAGTCTCAGGATTGTATGCAGGAGAAGACAGGAATTTTACTCCTCTTATTGTCGACAAAAATAAGCGTGACAGAAATAAGGTCGGTCACACTCCTCAAACTCGTCACACTTGCCGCCTTTCCTGGTTGGTGAAGGGGGGGGGGGGGAAGAGGAGTGCAGATATATACATATAACATATCCTCCATCCGTCACACGGATCACCCTCTAATTTTCTATTCCGACATATTTGACCAGAGCTGAATTTTTTAACTTGTTGGAATTCACCTAGAAGTCTTTAGAATGCATTATGAATTATTTTGGAATGCACTATGAATTTTTTGGAATACATTGAGAATTCTTTGAAATTTTTGAGTATGTCGCTAACAAGGAAATTACGTTAACGATAAAATATACCCCAAAAGAAAATTAAAATTCAGTATACTTGCCGGAGGGAAATACTCGACCTATAAAATATAAAAGCCAATTTATGTTGATTTGAATGTATATTTTTTGTATTTTGATTTTCTTCAATTACATCATTCCATTCAAAAAGTTTTAAGGTGCTCTGCCATCTTTAAATCATTCAATTTGCAGGTATCGTTTCAAGAACATTAACCAAAATTCTGCCTATATTTCATTCTAATGTCCAGACATGATGTGAGAGGTATCACGTTTTTGTAGATCTTATATTCAATTCTTTATTGTTTACTCGATAATTCACTCAATTAACTTTATAAAATTTATAAATTGGATAAATATTCAATATATTTGTTGAACTTTATTTAGAATTCGTGAATTGAAAACATAATAACACGAACGTAATAATAAGAATAATGTTTACTACATTCATTCAATGAATGCTGCTACATCTTCTATCTTACTTCTTGTATACAAGATAGAAAACCTCAAGGTTCAATATCATTGAATCAAAAGGAAAATATAATGAGGACGCTTTGAAGTCAAGTTCTCACACTCCTGGCATTAATGAAAACCGTGATCCACTAATCTAAATCTCTTGGATTACATTCAATATGGAATAATATATTAGTTACTTTGTGGTATTTTCACGTAATGGTAGATAAAGATTTATTATTATAATGCCTAATCCGGTGGCTAGAACACTAATTCGTTAAGCTCGAACAACGAGCGTGAGAAAGATTACATCTTTTGCGATAGTAACTTTTACTTTGCTCTGATTCTCATTTCTTCAATCTGTTACTTAATATATTCTGAAAACTCTTCTTTTCATTATACAATATACATTATAAGACTACCAGTTTTCTCTTAAGGTAAAAATTAGTCGTCAATTTGAGAAAATAATGATGGAGTTGTATACGTTAAAGGTCAGGAGATTAATTATTTTTATTGACTAGAGTACATAAAATATACTTCTTATAGACTGAGAGTCATTTAAATATAATTGACGATGTCCTTTTTTCGACTAGAAAAGTGTTATACTTTCCCTCCTTTATTATAATAATTTCAGAAATTATTAGGTTCTTATACAAATGTTCCACTTTCCATTCTTTCAGATAAAGAATTGTATCTGATATTGAATTAAAAGCTTCTTTGTAATGTGAAAACGGTAAGGATTTTTGTTTTATAGCGTTGTTTCTTCTTCTGTTGATTTTGAGGATTTTACGCAAAAAGTAATGAGCTACGTGGAAAATTTAATGAAAGCAGGTTACTATTAACTACCGCTAAAAGCTATGTAACGACTTATGTCAGATTTAACATTCATTTAAGCCCAAGAATAGCAGGCCTCTACTATCAGTACGAAACCAATCAGAGAAACCAAAAACACAAATGAAAGGCGGCTTTCCAAAAAAATCATATAAATTATAATATACTTCGTGGCGAACATTTTTTTATATTGTTATTTTCAATATTTTCGGAAAATTTTCTTACTTTCTTGTAATGCTTCTGCAGCTACTAATCCACCTTCAAAAAATTACACAAATGCCAATAAATGATTTAACATATTGAAATCCTATTCTTGCAGTAAATGTAAGAGGTCGTACAGCCATAAACGGAACTGCCACTTACCGATTATGATGGGACTTTGAAAACTTGTAGAATTATGAAAAATAATCGACACTTGTTGTTCATATCCACAAAGGTGCAGTCTGAATTGTAAAAAGCACCTCTCAAAGGTCAGGTGTGGTTTTCAAATTTGAGGTATAATCAAGTTATTCAAAAGGTAAAATGCTTTTTGAGGTCTTTTTAAGGAGGCCGAGTTCAAATCTGAGGTATTTTCAAATAACTTACTTGATTTTAACTGAAATTTGAGAACCATCCCTTTAAAGGAGGCTTTCCACCCTTCAAAGTGCACCTTTGCCGATATAAACAAAAACACGTGTCAATTATTATTTTTCATAGTTCTACAAATGTGCCAAGTCCCATAAAGACCTACGAGTGATAGTTCCGTTAGGGTAATTTTTTATTCACGTTGTTTATAAACATAATATGTACCTTATAATGATCGAGAAGCGTCGTTAAGTAACAGGGAAAAGGGGTGAATTGAAAAACATTTCCGGCTTATACTGCATAATGCATTTGTTTATAATATTAACAAATAATGCCTGTTACATAATTATAAGAAACTTGGGAGAAATTCAGATTTCGCAAACGAGCAATTTCTAAAAATTGTTTCTATTTTATTTTATGGTAACTGATTTGTTAAATTAAGAAATTCTTAATACTCTGCATGTGACTGATACTACCTCCAAGTATCAATAATATCAGTTGAATTCAAAGTTAATTAAATAAGAGAATGAATAAAAATATATAATTTATTTGTATACAATAGGAATAATTTACGCTTGTTGCATCATTACAAGCAACTTGAATGGAATTTGTTTTTTTCACAGAGCGCAATTTCTGGAAATTGGTTTTTGATTTTCTGGTAATTGATTTCTTGATTGAAAAATTCTTGATCACCTGTATGTGTCAGATAATACCTCCAAGTTTCATTAATATCAGTTTGGTTGAAAGCTGCTTAAGTGAAAATACAAAAACATCAAATTATCAGTTTTAGAAATACGTGTTGTAATAAATTCACCTGCAATTTCGAGAAGTAAAAAAATTGAATTCTGAGAATCAAATAACGAACAGAAGAACAGACAAAATAAGAACAGAACAAAAAAAATTCAAAAATTGACACTTGTTTTCTTATCAAGCGGAAACATTTTTGGGGTGCGTCGGATGTGCCATAAAAATTCTAGATATTTTTTCATTTGGCATAAAAAAATCACTAGTAAGTGAAAGAATTTCGTTTTTTTGAAATCGATACGAAAATAAGATGTAAGAAGTTGCCGTAGCACCAATACTATTGTTTATTTACATCAGGGTGGTTCTTATTCATACAAAGTGGAATCTTTTTAGAGTACCTCTGATCTAGCCCCCCAGTTTGTTCGAAAGCCCAACAAAATGATCTTTAAATTCGAGCCAAATCGGTTAAAGATCCTGGAATATCCCATTGATTTAAAATGGAAAAAATCAGCTTTTGGTAAATCTAATAATTAAACGTGATTATGACTACTCATCCAGAATTTCGAAACAGCGAGACATTCCGTTGATTAAAACTTGATCTGTTACAGAATCATGTATTAAACTTACACGTTTACTTTTCTTCGTTTTCAGCATATCCTGTATTTCTTCTAAACTCTTGCGCTTCGTTTCTGGTGCAACCAAAAAAACCAAACACGCCCCACTTATACAACAAGCACTGAAAGTTAAAAATGGAATATAAATTCCACCTGCACTTTTCAAATACTGATAGGTTAATTTCAAAGTGAAGCTAAATACTGCATGCAAACCATTTGCGAATCCAATGGCGGCACCTTTAACCCTGAGCGGAAAAAGTTCCGATAGAAATACCATGGGCAGGATAGCAAATCCCATATAAAACGAAAACTCGAACAT
>CAKNXH010002296.1:0-31078 GCA_932178445.1 Andricus quercusramuli
GGCGAGACCACGCCACTTTACCTCCAACCGTCGAAGCTTTCGCAGCGGAAGACCTGGCAGCAGCGTTTTTTCATTCTTCAACTTGTCGTTCCCGAAAAAGGATAACCTCACCACCCGGCCTGCATCGAGAGTCTTCTAAACAAAGATAAGTTATTGTGGTTTTTCAAGTGATATTCTTTTTTGTGCTATTTATCGACATTTTTCTGGATGATGTAATCGGTACGCAATTAGTGTAACCTCTTGTCTCGAACAAAGGAGGACCACGCGGTGGTTTTTTCAGTGCGTCTTTTCGAGTTTAAAGTTCCGCAAAATAATTACGGTATACTTCCATTAATTTTCAACCTTTTTCCGCGTGTTTGGATTTGAGTGTTTAATATTACAAATAGTGTTTTATTTTGATATTCGGTTTTAAAAAAACAGACAAAGAAAGACCATGTGGCGGACTTTTCGAAATATTTCTAGAATTTTAACGTTCTTTAAAATCATTTTGAGATAATTTTGCTAGTTTTTGAAAATTATTTCGCACATTTGAATTCAAGTTTGAAATTTTTGGAGGGTTATTACGTGACACATTTTCTTTTAATGACAACGCTATTGAAGTTTTTTGTTCGACTCAAGTGATTCAATTTAACGAAAAATAACGTGTTTTAAAGACTTTTCAAAATAAAATCAAAAGAATTTCCTCTTATCGGGATTTCTCATGAATATGTTATTTTAATTTTCCGCTTCTTTGAGCATACAAATCCAATTCAATTTTTTAGTTTTTTACTAAATTAGCTCGACCAACTGAGCTAATGGGATCCAAACTTTGACAATCCTTTGGTTTACTATTCGCTAAAATCGGTCGCGAAGCCTTTGCTCTGCCAAATGAGCTTGTCGAGTTGATTAACCCATTCACTAACTTGCTCTACCGATTGAGCTCGTCGTGTCATTTAAACTGTTTATCTGCTATTTACTGGTCGGTTACGACAATTTTCTGAAAACCCATTCAAATAAATCTAGGCGGATTTTCTCATGTTTTTGATTCCATGTTTGAAGGTAATTCGATTTTTTGAAGAAATTAGGGTTGATAGAATTTCATCTAGGAAAATTTTTGTCCGCTCATACATTCTTTGCCACACGCTTCTCCATTTTTAAACTGATATATTACTTTCTTGCTTGCGTCGCGACCAATCGGGGCAACATTGGTTAGGGATTAGAAAACGATTCCAGATTCTTAACGGTTAGCTCATCGATTGATTTGCTAAAAAAATGGAAAGTTCCGTTAAAGGACAAAAGCGCATCGCGCATATCGTACAAAACGGGATTTCATTGGAAACCCTGATTGCAGATACGAGAGTGTATCTTGACGACCCAAACTGTGACCCGATAAACGCTAAATTCCGTTTAGCAACTGCTACTAGACTCTTTGACGAATATTCAGAATTAAATGACGAATTAGCAATGCTAAAATCCAATCATCCTCGTTTAGACGCATTCCGGGAAATCAGCTCAAACGGAGAACAGGGAAAGTGGGTTTCGTGGAAGCATAGTTTTGAAGCTTTGATTCATTCGCGAACGGACATTACAGATTACGTCAAACATTCTCAGTTAATTAACGCGCTTTCAAGATCAGCACTAGAGAAAATCGTAGCTTTTCCCCCTAGCGAAGAGAATTATCAAATTGTATGGAAATCATTATGCGAAACCTATGATAAGAGACATTTTATCGCAGTTGAACATTTTGATGCGATTATAGACATTCCAAAGATGAGTAAGGCCAGTCCTGATGAGCTCTCATCCTTAGTTGACAAAGCAAAACAGCATGTTAGGATTTTGCACGACATGCAACTAGAATTGAATGATTACGGTGAACAGATAACTTTAAGGATTTTAGAAAAGGCTTTACCACCCGGAATTTTGAGAAAATGGCAAGAGAAGCTCAACGGGATTGATCTGCCTAAATTATCCGATTTTTACGAGTTTATCCAGCTGACAGTTTATAGATTAAAGTCGTTCGAACAGGCTGCCTCTAGGGGGTGCGATGCGGTGGGAAAGAGGGGAAGGGGGTGAAACGATTAATCAACCTTTCTTGAAGAGAAGAAAGTTGAACGATGCAAGGTCTCTTGTGACCTCAGCGTCATCTAACAATCCGGTTAACAACAAATGTCCTAAATGTAAAGAAGAGCATAGACTCTATCAATGTTCGCAATTCGACAAACTCAGGGTTCCAGAACGTTGGAACTTTGTAAGAGCACAAAAGATTTGTGAAAATTGCCTATACGCACACCCGCTAGGGTGCAAGAGCACCAAAAGATGCAAGAAGTGTAATCGCAATCATCACACTCTCTTACATCACGACAAACCAAAGGGACCAGAAAAACAGGTCAAAGTAGAGGCTAGTAAGAAGGAAGAACCGAAAATACCAGATCCCCCTGCTCCGCGAGCATGACTAGATTGTCACACATACGTGTCTGAGGCTTTTCCATCAGATTCACAGCTAATGACCACCGCGGTTTTGAAAGTCAAAAATAGTAAGGAAAATGATTTCATGGCTAGGGCATTATTGGATTCTTGTTCAACTGTCAATTTAATCACAGAAAATTTTGCAAAGTCTCTGAATTTGTCTAAACAAACGTGTTCAATTAACATCGGAGCAGTTAACGGTTTGTGTACAGTTTCAAATTATTACCTTAAAGCCACTTTTCAGTCGATTTATAACAACTTCAAACGAGAATTGAAATTTTTGATTGTACCGAAAATCGCCGACCTTGTGCCAAACGAAACATTTCCCCGAAATCAATATGATATTCCAAAAAATTGCCGACCCGTCATTATATGTACCTAAGCCAGTCGATTTTTCATAGCTGCAGGTACCACGTTGTCAATGTTATCAGGCGGTCAGATTAAATTAAAACACCAAGAATCACAAATCATTTTACAGAAAACTGCGTTAGGTTGGACAGTAGCAGGTGGATCTGATTTTCTAGGAGATTCAGCTAAAGTTTCTTGCAATATCTTAAAAATAGAGAAAATTCTCGAACGTTTCTGGGCCATCCAAGATTTCGATCATGAGCCTGTAAAATCACGCGACGACATTGCATGTGAGCAACATTATACTGACAACACGCAACGCGATGCGACTGGGCGATACGTAGTCCGACTTCCCTTTCGAGACAATAAATTCAAACTAGGAGAATCGAGAGCACAAGCTCTGAAGAGACTTTACGCACTTGAGAAAAAATTCGAATCAAATCTTCAGCTAAAAATTGATTATCATAAAGTCTTAAACGAATACATCGATTTGAATCATATGACCCTTTGCGATTACACAAATGAAGGATGCTACCTTCCTCATCATGCCGTGACTAAGACAACTAGCGAAACGACTAAGGTTAGAGTTGTATTCGATGCCTCCGCGAAGACGTCAACTGGAATTTCGCTCAATGATGTTTTATTAATTGGTCCGACCATTCAGAACACTATTTTCGAACAAGTACTTCACTTTCGCATGCATAATTATGTGATTACTGCAGACATCGAAAAGATGCACAGGCAGGTTCTCGTCAATCCGGACGATCGAAAATTTCAGAAAGTTTTCTGGTACCATCAAAATCAAAGGAGAACATTCCAATTAAACACCGTAACATTCGGAACTGCCTGTGCACCTTTTCTCGCAATTCGAACCTTGCAACAACTTGCTCGCGATGAGGGAAAGAATTTTTCACGCGCTAGTAAAATTCTCTCACGGGATTTTTATGTAGATGATTTAGTATCCGGTGCTAATTCCATCGAAGAAATTGTAGCCATCCACGACGAAATGATCGAATTGCTAGGTCGAGCGGGTTTTGCTATCAGACAGTGGGCGTCGAATCATACTTCCATTTTGAATGACATCGAAAACAAAATTTTCAATCTAGATTGTGTAATTAAAGAAAATCCAGTTCAGAAAACTTTAGGAATCGTTTGGGATTCTCAGCGCTATATTTTGAGTTACACGGTTAAAGCTAACGATGCTCAAAACATTACGACTAAAAGAAAGCTTCTATCGGAAATTTCAAAGATATTCGATCCTCTCGGACTTTTGGGGCCGGCGGGTCTATACGCGAAAGTTCTGATACAAGACTGTTGGAAAGCTAAGATAACATGGGACGAATCACGCCCTCAGGAAGTTCATACGACATGGAAGACATTCGCCGACTAACTTGCGAATTTACAAGAGTTCTCAATGGCGCGAAAATTCTTAGGTGAAAATCCCGTCGAAATTGAGCTTCACGGTTTTTTTATGCGGGTCTACATGGTTACGGAACTTGTCTTTACGTTAGATCACAGGATGCGAAAGGCGTCGTTACAGTCAATTTAATTTGCAGCAAATCTAGAGTAGCTCCGTTAAGCGGAATGACAATCCCTCGATGAGAACTCTGCGCGGCATCGATCCTTAAAAAACTTTACGGTGAATCAAAAATGCAATTTGAATTTCCCATAAAGAAAGTATCATTCTGGTCGGACTCCACAATCGTTCTATGCTGGTTAAAAAAGGCTCCCCATTTGTTAAGAACGTTCGAGTCAAATAGAGTCGCAGGCATACAATCCTTAGGGGATCAAGTTCAATGGAAACACGTGAGATCAGAAGACAATCCCGCTGATTCGCTCTCTAGAGGGCAACTACCACCAGAATTAATTACAAACAAACTATGGACATCGCGTCCCATTTGGTTAGCTAATCCCGAGATAGAATGACCAAAATCTATCGAACTGTTAACAACAGACGTACCCGGATTGAAAGAAGGTGTTTGTTTGCTTAATTCAATAACTTGCGATCATATCTATGCGCGATTCTCGTCATTCAAACTTCTTAACAGAGTAGTAGTCTATATTTTACGTTGGAAAAATCTAAAAGCTCAAAGAAATCGTCCAATTTCATGTCAGGAAATAATCGACGCGGAAACACGTTTAGTAGCGATGATACAACGCGAGAGATTCCCAGAGGAGATCAAGCTTCTCACGACCGTTTGAAAAGCAGCTATCGGCGAAATCTCGGGTCCGCATCGAAAACTCACTAAATTCGGCGATTTGAATCCACAGTGCGTTCACTCTAATGGGGAAAAATGAGACCGTGTTTAGTGTCTTCTATTCCCGATTGGCGGCGCATCTTTTCAAAAATATGCAAAAATGATTGCGGTTTTACAGGGGCCAGGGGGACTTGTCAACTCGGTACGTTGTAGCACGTGGTGGCACGTCCAAATATTTCAAGATTTAAAGTATATTTTATATTAAAGAAGAGTGTTTATTGAAATATGTTTGCTCCTGCTGATGTGAATTATGGTGTTCACTCTTTGTTAGTGATACAAGTTTCGCGGTACATATTTTAAGAGGTTCGAACATCATTGCTAACCTCGAAATGTGTTGCCTAATACGAAACTTGTATTTCAATTTAATAAGTACAAAGATCAACTTCTGCAAACGTATTCAAATAATAATTTTTCTTTAATATAAATTATACTTGGAACGAAACAAATGATGATCAAATGAATAAAATAAAATTAGGATTAGGGGTGAAGGGGGAGGGAGAGGTCTGCTCAGCGCAATTTAGTTAATTCTATTCCCCCTAGGAGTCGCATTCGCTAAATGTCGTGCTCCCTAATTCCCCATTCAAGTCTCACAGAGTGAACGCACTGTGTTTGAATCCATTCTTAGACGAACACGATCTCATCCGCGTGGGCGGTAGATTAAAGAAATCAGAGTTAATGTACAATCAGGAGCATCCTATTTTATTACCAAGGAGGCACCCAATTACCGATCTCATTATTCGCGAATGTCACGAAAACAACAAGCATTCAGGTATCCAATCAACTCTCTATACTCTTAGGCAGCAAACAAAAACGATGCAAGCCCAAATGGCAGTACAGCCAGAAGTTAGAGTAACCGAGGCTCCAGCCTTCAGTCGCACAGGAGTAGATTTTTTCGGACCCATTTTGATTAAAGAAAAGAAGGATCGAAACAGGAGTTTTATAAAGACCTATGGGTGCATATTTATTTGCATGGTGTCAAAAGCGGTACATATTGAACTCGCCACCGATCTTTCGATCGAAGGTTTTTTAGCAGCCCTGCGTAGATTTATCAGTAGGAGAAGAATTCCCGAACATATTTATTCGGATAACGGTACAAGCTACGTAGGAGCAAGTAGAGAACTTCGCGAAATTTACGAGTTACAAGACACAGAAGATTTTAAGCAAGCCATAGGTGCCTTTGCGCTCTCTAAAAGAATAGAGTGGCCTTTCAATCCACCTTTGTCCCCTCATTTCGGCGGTCTTTGGGAAGCAGCAGTAAAGAGTTTTAAACATCACTTAAAACGCATCTTGAAAGATCAAAGGCTCACACATGAGCAAATCAACACCTTGCTAATAGAGATCGAAGCGATCATAAATTCTAGACCATTGTATGCTCTTTCGGCTGACCTCAATGACCCATTAGCCATAACTCCTGCTCACTTGTTGATAGGGCGACCCTTCAATTTTTTACCTGAGAAAAATTTTGTTTCAGTCCCCGACAATCGTTTATCAACCTACAATTGCATCACTAAAGCCAGACAGGATTTTTGGAACCGATGGTACAAGGAATACCTTAATGAATTGCAAACTCGTCAAAAGTGGCATGAGTCGACTGAGGAATTGAAGGTTGGATCTGTGGTTATTTTAATGGAGGATAATCGAGGATGTGGAAGCTGGCCTTTGGGTGTGATCATCGGGGTACATCCTGGGAGCGAAAACATTGCCCGAGTAGCGGATATCAAGACAGCAAACGGCATCTTCAAGCGAAATTTGACTAGCTTATGTCTATTACCAATCGCATAACAATTTATTAAAACTAACTAGTCTTGGTTGAATTAGAATCGAATCTGTACATTTGTAAATACGTTATCACGCTTTAATCTTTAAGTTCGAAGTCGATAAACTAGTTCAATTCGAGTCAAGTATGTAAATATCGTGTAAATACGTTAAATTCGTTCTAAACTTGTTATTTTGAAAGGTTAGCTTCGTAACGTTTTCAAGCAATTTTTAGTAACTACTTCGTTGTGATTTCAATCACCAAAGATCAGAAAAACAATCACTCCAACGGAAATTGATTTCTTTAGCATAAATGCTTATATATTAATGATAGTCTCAGAACAAACGTGATATCTCTATATGTATATTATGCAATCTCTCGTCGCCGGCTCGCGACTCTGCTCCATTCTCAAAAATGTCATTTTAAGCATTCGCAGCTTTTGCCGGGAGTATGTTACGTCGCAACATAAAATTACCAAGTCTTAAGTTTGTACTTATGAGTTGTGAATCACACTTTATTCACAACACATTTCCGATATTTATCGCAAGAGCTAAAGCTCCATTTCGATTGGCCGAACGAACGGCCAGAGACGAGAAGAGTGGGATGGAGAAGGGTGCGTGCTGGCGAGCGATATTGGCGTCGGTACAGTTCGCTCACGATCGATCGTAGTGCAAGTGCAGTGTGTAGTTCTTTCCGAAGCGGCGGGTCTTCAGAGGCGGCGCATCCCCAGGAAACTTACGGAAAATTGTCATATCCTTTTTAGGAGCTCCTATTTTTCATTTTGTTCTAATGATATTTATCGTTTTCTACCTGATTGTATTTTAAATGTGCATGTCATATTTTCTTTGTGTAACCACATCATTTATCGCAAACCGCGTGGGCGGAATCATTGCATTAAAATGCAAGCTCCAAAGTGAAGCATTACCGGCTCTTATGCCTTCTCATATCATTAACATAATTGTTTCTTTTTTCGCTAGCATAAAGAATTTGTTTGTTGAACCGTTCGAAAACCACGTGGCGACGCCAACACCGCTCATTTTCTCTCTTACGCGATTGACTGATTTATCTCCCTAAAATGAACAATGCAACGTTAAATATAGTTTCCTAATTTCGCTCTTCTTTGAGATCAATTCTTATCATTTTATTTCCAAATCTTTCTTGTATCGCATTCTCCATCTGGTAAATAAATCTGGGTTTTTTATGCCTTAACGGCTTCTTCCCATATTACAGTTTTTAAAATCAATTCTCATCCTGTCCTTTGCGATTAGTATAAGTTGATAAATAAACTTGTTCACTAGAAAATCAACTACCACATTTCAAGAAAAGACATAAAGACATTCATAACTTAAAACTAAGTCACCGAGCCACCTATGGTAAGGTGATTTGCGACAATTCAAGGGCCGTCTGAACCATTTCTGTTAAAGTTTTGTCCCAAAAAAAATATTTTCTTGGTATTTTCGCTGTTATGGTTTTAGATCATAATGAACGTCACAATTCTTGTGCTCGAAAATCAAACTTTATCAAAGTACCGATTTTTAAGTATGTAGGTGATAGTGTGGTTCTTATTTATAGTTGGTGGATTTTTTTTCTCGAATTACTCTGCTCTCACCCCCCCCCCCAGTTTTGTTCGAATGCCCAAAAAAAAATCTTCAAATTTGAGCAAAATCGGTTAATATTTAGGGGTCGCGCAAAAACCATGAAGTTTCCCATTGATTTAACATGGGAAAAAGTCAGCTTTTTGTAAATCTAATATCTGAACCTAATAATGTTTTACAAATAATTCCGCGTTCTAGTGTATTGTTCATAATTTGTAAGAGAACAAGAATCAATCCTAAATTTTGAGGTTGAATAATTTTAAGCCACTCTTATGGGTCCCCAAAGAAAACCACGTAAGTGACAAATGTGAATTTTACGTAATATTGCGGTTTATTGACGCTTTTTGAAAGTTTTTTTTACATAAATAATCATTGATCAGTAAATTAAGAATATCCAGTTATTTGTTAACTAATATTTAATTGTTTAAACAATTTAAATTAGTTAAAATATTTGTTTTTTCGGCTAACTCACGAAATGAACGTATTTTCTACATATTATGAGTTACTTAATCAATAATAAAAATAAAAAAATTTGTTTAAATAATATAACAATTATTTAAATAATACGTACTAAAAAAACCAGAAGAAAAATTTTCTCACTAAATTTTCGTCAAATTTTAATATTTTCAAGTACTAAGTTGTTTATTGTGAATACTCGTAGATGTTTGAACGAACTAAAATTGTTTGAACAATTGAATATTAGTTAACAAATGACTGGGTATTCTCAGCGATATCATATTTCCGTAAAATGGACTGTTTGAAAGCACCAGATTTGACTTCATTCAACAGCTCGCATTTCTCTTGAAAAGATAATCGCTTCCTCTTATTTGCCTTCGATATTGTTTTACCTTAAACTAAACACTGAAGTGAATTTACTGCGACATATTTGCAACTGACAAAATGACTGAAGCAGACGACACGATTAACCGCGGCGGATACTGCCCGCTTTTTTCATACACGCCTGCGTTGTTGTGGAGTTGCTCCGCTGACCTAGCAGTGCTTCTCTCTCGTCCCCTTGGACCCCCTTGTCTGTGAAATCGGTAACTGCCAAATCGGGACTCTAGTGTGCTTAGGTCGTTCAAAATACATTCATGGCAATATAAAACAGCCCGAAAAACGTAAGAAATGTTAAGAAATCAATTATATAATCAAGAATATTTCCTCTTCTAAAAATTCCTGAATTAATAGTGATTAATCTACAGGCTTCTGACTCACTTCAGATACCAAAAATAGTATAAATAGTATTTTCGACAAAAATTTTCATTATTTTGTTCAAAATTAAATTATTTTCTTGAAAATTCAACAATTTTGTTAAAAATACATACTTCTTGGTCGGAAATTCAACTGTTTTGTTGAAAATTCGACTTTTTGACTTAAAAATTCAACAATTCAATAGAAAATTCAATTATTTTGTTGAAAATTCGTTTTTGTTGGATAAATCCAGCTGTTTTTAATTTCTAATTACAATCTTTTCTTGTTTGTTGAAATATCATCTATTACATTTATTGCTGAAAATGCATCTTTTTACTTTGAAAATTAAGGTCCTTGGTTGAAATTTGAATTATCGTTCTTAAAAGCTCAGCTTTTTGGTTGATTCATAATTTTAGTTCAAAATTCGTTTGCTTTTTTGTTAAAAATTATTTTTTTTTTACTTGAAAATGTAAATATTTCGTTGAAAATTCAAATCATGTGTTGAAAAGTCTACTGTTTTGTGGAAAATTCGTACTTTAGGTTATAAACTTTAACCATTTAGTAGAAAATTTATATTTGGTTAAAAATTTTTATATTTTGTGAAAATTCGTCTCTTTTTGGTACAAAATCAATTTTTTCGTTTCAAATGCAACTGTTTATTTTACAATATCAAAAACAAGCTATTTGAAAATCGGTAATGACAAATTTTCGAATATTGAGAGTTCTAAAAATTTTTGAAACAAAGTCTCTTAAAATGCTTTGGATTTTTTAAATATAACTTAAAACCTTAAATTAACTTATAACTTTTTAAATATAACTCAAAACTTAAATATAACTTAAACTTAAAACTTAATATAACTTAACTTATTTTTATTAAAAATAAGTACATTCAAAAATTTTTTATTTTAATCCATATATTTCAAATTTGCGTCGAATATTTTTACAATATTATAACATCTTTCTAAAAACAAAAGTGTCAAGACAATTGGTAAAAATGAGTCTTGATTTAAAAAATATATTTGTCAAAGGCAATGCATATTAGTTTCTAATTTTATTTGAAAAATCGTAACAAATTTATTTTTTACATGAAAAAGTGGATGTTTATGAAGCTTAAAAATAAATAAATAAATAACTGCAGCTTAAATTAGTATTTTATTCCTATTTTATTAATAATATAAATTATTGTTACAATAAGTTAATATCTTTCTAAAAACAAAAGTGTCGAGCCATTCGTTAAAGGGGAATCTTGATACGAATAATTTAAACATCCCTCATGTCTTTCTAAACAATTTTTAATTGTTTAAATAAATTTTACTTCTTTAAACAATTTCTTTCTGAAACATGTAAGGAATAATCGTATTTTCTAAATAAAATGTAATAGTTGGTCATTGTTTGGTGTAATAAATTTCGTTAAAAATATTATGTGATTATTCAAACAATTAATTGTTGTTTATTTTCAAAACTTCTGAGAAAATTTTTAAATCAATAGAAATTTGTTAAACATTACAAGAAAGCCATAAGTGATATTAAAATTTGCCATTAATAATTATTTGTATTTAAAAAAATCTTGCCCTCTGGAGTAAAAACAAATGTTTCAATGCATTTTTGGACCATCCGAGACTGTACATTAGGATTACGTATTATTATCATAAGTGTGGTCGAATTCACTATGAACATAAGTTGTTGATTTGTTTTCATCAAGTAAAGTACCTGTAATTGATGATTTTTGCAGGTCAAACGTCGCCACTTTGGCGCCCACAGCCAAGGCCGTAGCCAGAAAAATTTTTCGCGGAGTGATATATAGCAGGAAAAAATTTCGGCGGGGGATATGCAGCAGAAAAAATTTCGGGAGGGGGGTTATGCAGCGGCACACAGGAGAGTATATGTATATTATGTACATGTTTCAAAAATTTCGGGGGGGGGGGGGTAAAAACGCATCATCCCCCCCCCTGGCTACGGCCTTGCCCACAGCGTAAAACCCCGACCTCGCATAGACGATTTATATGGGGCACGTAGCAGTTAGTGTTCTTCTATTGTTATCTGTTTTAAATTTTCATCAGAATAAGTTTTAATTACACTGCTACATATTTTTAATAAGCTATAAGTTTCGCAGACATTTGCCAATTCTAGAATTATACAAATTTCTCTTCAACAAATGTATTCCTCGAAGCTATCGATTTTCTATCAGAAGAAAAAAGATATCATATTTAATCTGCATGGTTTTTATTGTTCAATAATTATTATTTGGAAGATTAATGAGAATTTAAAAAAATATGCTTTTTCTCTTTAGCAGTTCAAATGCTAAAATGAAAAGGAATTAAAAATTAAAATGGTGAACATTATCTTCTCTAATACGCAATATTGGACTTTGTATAATTGATTTCTTAAACATTTTTTATGTTTTTCGGGCTTTTTCATAAGCAGCTGGATTTATCCAACAAAAACGAATTTTCAATAAAATAATTAAATTTTCTATTAAATTGTTAAATTTTAGAACTGAAAATATGAATTTTCTTCAGAGCATTAAAATTTTCCACTAGAAAATTAATTTATTACCAAAACAGATTAGATTTTAACCAGAAGGTTGAAATTTTTACTACAAAAGGTGAAATTTCCACAGTAAGAGATGATATTTCAAACCAAAAAGATAAATGTTCGACAAAATAGTTGAATTTTTAATTTAGAAAAATCGTTAAGCAAGAAAAATAAATTTCAATAAGTTTGTTGAATTTTCAAGTCAAAAGGACAAATTTTCAACAAAACAGTTGAATTTCCAACCAAGAAGTATGACTTTTTAACAAAATTGTTGAATTTTCAAGAAAATAATTTAATTTTGAACAAAATAATAAAAACTTTTGACGAAAATACTATTTATACTATTTTTTGTTTCTGAAGTGAGTCAGAGGCCTGTAGATTAATCACTTTAAATTAATTAATTAATTAATTAAAAAAAAAAAAAAAAAATAATTGATTAGCATTTCGAACTCGAAAGTTCATTGCCTCACTACCCGATTCGGGTAGTGTTTCTAGGTGGATAAATACTACCAGTGTGGGTCCACCACACCCACGACGGGTCAACGACACGCAGTATTCCCCGAACGGTCACCCATCCAAGTACTAACCGCGCCCAACACTGCTTAACTTCAGTGATCTAACGGGAACTGGTGTTTTCAGCGTGGTATCGCCGTTAAAATTAATTAAAATTGTAATTAATTAAATAATAAATAATTAATAATAAATATATTAATAATATTATTAATATTATTATATATACAATATATAATATAATATAAATAATATAAATATATAATATATATATAATAATATAATATGTTATTATTATTATTATACCATTAAGCCTTTTCCCTTCCGGGGTAGGCGTGGCTTGTTCGGTTGGAAAGTAGTGGAATAGGTATATAGGTATGAGGTTGATCGGTATATGAGTATAGGGTGGATGGGTATGTAGGTATTGTGTATAGATGTTTTAGATTGATCTGGAGTTCTCGTGTTATTTATATAAATTACACGTTCACTCCGCAACACTGCTCCGACCCAGGTTGCTGATCAATCTCTCTAGCGATCACCCCAAGTGAGGAGCCTCACAAAATTATTATGTATGGTTCCCCACCTGGGCCCATTAGTATCCAAGGTCTTTGTTTCAGGTATCATTCACTCTATTGTCACTCAGTTTATAAACTATTTGTCGCCACATATTTCTGTCCTGGCATACTACTCTAGCTTCATTCACATCCATGCATTTTTTCATGCAGGCTCTTGTATTTCTATGGCTTCTTATGTCTCTTCGTATTAGTGTCTCATTCACAGATTCTAACCATTCTTTCGGCGGTCTACCTCTGGGCATTTTGCCATTTACTTTACCTTTATACACTTGCTTGGTCAGTCGTTCATCTTTCATTCTTTCAAGATGTCCGAACCACCTTAGCTGATTTCTTTCCCATATGTCAACTAGTGTCTCCCCTGTACCACATTCTTCGAGGATTGTCTCGTTTCGTACTTTGTCCATCAGTGTTTTCCCGCATATTATGCGCAGAGGTTTCATGCCGATCGCGTTGATTTTACTCCTGTCTTTTTCTTGACAGGTCCATGTCTCGCTACCGTATAGTACAGTCGGTACGAAAATAGAGTTATGTATGGCCATTTTAGCTTTTTATGATATGTTTTTATTTGTGAGGATGGACCTTGCTCTACCGATAACCTGCTTACCCTTATTTATGCGCCTATCTAATTCCCCATCTATTTTTCCGTCGTTAGTGAATAGACTACCTAGATATACGTACTTGTCAACTTGTTCTAATTTCTCATCATTTAGAACTATGTTGCATATTGTTTTCTCACTTTTTCCCTCAAACACCATGACTTTCGTTTTATTCACGTTAATTTTGAGGTCCATGTTCTTCATGCTTGTATTAAGTTTATTCAACATTCTTTGCAAGTCTTCGACTGATTCTGCCATAACAATCTTGTCATCCGCGAAAGCCAACCCACGTACCTTGACGGTTTCGAGATCTACACCTTTTTCATCGAATAGGGCAGTTCTAAGACACTTATCCATGAATATGATAAAAAGCCACGAGGACATAACGCATCCTTGTTTCACGCCTTGCATAATATCGAACCATTCACTCTTTTTCCCATTTACCCTTACACTCGCTTTACTACCTGTATATATTGTTTTTATTGCTTGTAGGAGCCCTCCATTCACTCCATACTCTTTAAGGACTTCCCAAAGTTTACTTCTATTTACCGTGTCGATTGCTTTTTCTAGATCGATAAATGCACAGAAGACTTTCTTTCCTACTCTCAAACTTTTTTCTGCGACCTGTCTTAGGCTAAATATCTGATCCGTACATGATCTTCCTGGCATAAATCCACTTTGGACTTCCCATATTTTCTCTTCTGTAATTTTCATTACCCTACGGATAAGTATTTTTGAGTATATTTTACTTACGGTACTTAGTAGGCTGATACCTCTGTAATTACTGCAGTTGCTTTTATCTCCTTTTCTTTTGTATATTGGTACGATAATCGCTTTTCTCCAATCGTCTGGGACTTCTCCCGTCTCGATACATAAATTTATTAATTCGCACAACCTGTGAGGTATGTACTCGTCACCGTATTTAAGCATTTCAGCGCTAATATTGTCTATACCCGCAGCCTTACCGTTTTTCAAGTTCCTAATTATATCTCTGACCTCAGT
This sequence comes from Andricus quercusramuli, assembly GCA_932178445.1. NCBI lineage: Eukaryota > Metazoa > Arthropoda > Insecta > Hymenoptera > Cynipidae > Andricus > Andricus quercusramuli. The sequence continues at coordinate 14,812 of CAKNXH010002296.1, forward strand.
GACACAGACTTTTTCAATTGGGTTTTCTAATGCATTATCTTCTATGTCGCAGTTTTGTTGTCCGATATTTTCACCTCCCAATAGTTCTTTGAAAGACTCTTTCAAAGCGTCTACTATTCCGTCTATATCATATAGCATTTCGCCTTTGCTGTTTCTCATGCTAGCAAACTCTGTACTTTTACTTTCCTTCAACTGTTTATATAATAGTTTCATAATTCCTTCAAAGTAGTTTATTATTTTATTCTCTGCTTCTGTTCTGATTTTCTCTTTACTCTCTTTGACTAGTCGTTTAACTTTCCTATTTTTGTGTATGTAATCATTTTTAATATTATTAATAATATTAATAATAAATAATTGAATGAGCCTCGGTGGCTCAGTTGGTTAGACGCTCGGACTTCACCTCAGAGGTCCGGGGTTCGATCCCTGAGCCGGTACCTCTTGAAATTTTTCTATGTACCTTTACCGAAGTTCTGGTGGTTCGGAACCCACCTCAAGCTGTAGGTCCCCCCACTATGCACTTGACTGCAACCCAGTCCGTGAGTGATGGGGTAAAAACCAGGCTTTGTCCAATATGTCAGGGCACACGCTCTTATCAGGTCACTTGATTGCATTATAATAATGCGTCCGTGACTGATAATATATACCGGGACAACCCCGTGTATCATATTCAAACAAAAAAATCCAACTCTAGCCAAAAATGTCTTCGACATATTGGGCTGTAACCATCTTAAGCCTGAGAGAAAAATGAGTTTCCTCATTTTTTATTTACAATAATTAAATTAATAATTAATTAAAATTAATTAAATTCAGGAATTTTTAGAAGATGAAATATTCTTGATTATATAATTAATTTCTTAACATTTCTTACGTTTTTCGGGCTGTTTTATATTGCAATGAATGTATTTTGAACGACCTAAGTATCCTGGAATTGGAACGATTGAAATGAACCACGGAAGAGCTGTGCGTCGATACAGCGGGGGAGGGGGGGGGGGGCAAAGCTTGGGAGCCAAGTGCTCCTCCGCATCCACTCGTGGCACATGGGCGGAGCCTACCTCCCACCACTTCCGAACCACTGGCACTCGGATAGTTGGCGCGCTTATTTGAAAAAACAGCTAATATAATCTGCCCGAAAATAACTGAATGAATTAATTCATTAATCGTATTATTCAAAAACTTGTGAAAAATGTAAAAATTCAAAATTTTCCAGTAAATTTGGCACTTTAGAGCCGGGAAAATTAGGGAATGACAATGAAATGATAATTAGATCGTATGTAAAATGTATAAAATGGACTATCCATTGAATTATTATAATTTCTGATAAAAATTGCAATTTAGCTGGAACAGCTAGTCTGTAATTAAAAGTGTAGACCTTTTTTGTTGAAATATCGAACTATGTATTATATTTTTCAATGAGGATTTATCTTCTTTGGTCAAATCAAATATTAAAAAGTAAAAAATTTGAAACTGAATTATTTGAAATAGAAAGCCTTGAATAATAATTAATATTTCAGGGTCTTAAATTTAAACTTTGAATTGTACGATTCTAATTTTGAAATTTATTATTATTATAATATAGCATTATTTAAAAACTTGTGAAAAATGTGAAAATTCCAAATTTTCCAGTAAATTTGGCACTTTAGAGCCGGGAAAATTCGGGAATAACAATGAAATAATAATTAGTTCGCAGGTAAAATGTATAAAAAGGGCTATCAATTGAATTATTATGAATTCTGATAAAAGTTGCAATTTAGCTGAAATTGCTAGTTTTTACTTAAAAATTTGAACCATTTTTCTTGAAATATCGAACTATGTATTATAGTTTTCGATGAGGATTTATCTTCTTTGGTTGAAATTCGGTTAAAAGTTGAAGAATTTTTGTCAAAACTTTATTTTTTTGTCGAAAATTCATCTTCAATTCACAGCATTGAAAATGATAGCGTGGTTCTGTTTTTCAATAATAGAAAAAACGTGTATTTTCCTCTGATTTTGGTTGTACTTTATTGCATTTATTTGTAGATTGCTGTAAGAATAGTTTTAGGTTTCTGTACTTTTTGTAAGAAGTTTTTCATCAGGGAAATTAATCTTCTTGATTGAAAATCACCCTTTTGTTTAGGAATACATAATTTTATTGAAAAATTCATCTGTTTGTTTAGAACTGTACATATTTGGTTAAAAATTCGTCTTTTTCAGTTGAAGATTCCCCTGTCTCCATAGAAAAACCAAGTATTTGGTTGACAGATAACTTATTTGTCAAAAGTCCATATTTATTAGTTTAAAATTCAACTGTTTTAAATCAACCATTCTGTTGGCGACTTCTTCAATAGTGCCTCACTGACGCCTGAGCGGTGACCCAATTATCCTCAATAAAATAAGAATTCTCAACCTTTTCCGACAAGTATTATACAGGACTTTGAAACTTTGACCATATCAGCTTGTGCATAAAAGAGAAAAGCATATTTTTGTTTTGAAAAGATTTCTTTTCGCCACTTTAAAGGATAGTGTTTTCAACTGAACAGAAAACTTAAATTTTGTTATTTAAATTTTACATTATGTTCTCTGTCTAAGACAGGTTCAAAAGTGGTGGGAGGTAGGATTGTGCCATCCGGTCTGAATACGAGTGGAGTTTTTAACAAAATAGGTTATTTTTCAACCAAATTCTTGAGTTTTTAAGCCAAAAAAACCAATTTTCACAAAACAGTTGAATTTTAAACCAGTAAATATGAACTTTTGACAAATAAGTTATCTGTCAACAAAATAGTTGGTTTTTCTATGAAGGCAGGGGAATCTTCAACTGAAAAAGACGCATTTTTAATTGAAAAACAGAAATCCACGCTATTATTTTCAATGTTGTGAATTGAAGAATTGATAAAAAAACTTATATATTTTCAAAATTATATCATTTTAAGCAACTCGAATTTTTCCTAGAATTTTTTGAAAATCCTTCAAAAGTAAAAAAAAATGACCTTAAAATCATCCTGATTGTTTTTTGAAAATTGTATTAAATATTCTTTTAAAATTAACTAAAAAAATATAATGTTATTTTTTCTAGAAATTTTGATACGAATTTTTTATTCATTTAAAACCTTCCAAAGTGCTTAAAAATCTTATAACTGTTGTGTTCGGAATTTTAAAACATTTGCTTTCTGTTTTAAAATCTAAATTTAGCTTCTCATATTTCGAAATCTTTTCCAGTTTTAAATTAAGATTGGATCTTTTCAAAATTTCAAAATTAAAATTGTACCGTTCAAAGTTTAAATTTAACACCCTGAAATATTAATGATTCAAGGCTTTCCATTTCAAATAATTCAGTTTCAAATGGTTTACTTTTTAATATTTGATTTGACCAAAGAAGATAAATCCTCATTGAAAAATATAATACATAATTCGATATTTCCACAAAAAAGGTCTACGTTTTTAATTACAGACTAGCAGTTCCAGCTAAATTGCAATTTTTATCGGAAATTATAATAATTCAATTCATAGCCCCTTTTATACATTTTACATACGAACTATTTATTATTTCATTGTTATTCCTTAATTTTCCCGGCTCTAAAGTGATAAATTTACTGGAAAAATTTGAATTTTTACATTTTTCACAAGTTTTTGAATAATACGATTAATGAATTAATTCATTCAGTATTTTCGGGCAAATTATATTAGCTGTTTTTTCAAATAAGCGCGCCAACTGTCCAAGTGCCAGTGTTTCGGAAGTGGTGGGAGGTAGGCTCCGCCCATGTGCCGTCCTGTCTGAATCCACTCGTCATACGACTGAGCCTAAAAACAGCAACCAAAAGGAACGCCATGTTGTATGGATGTTTCTTGCCACGTGAGCAGGCGGGAACTTGTAACTGCTTTTATTTAAATCCTGATCCGTAAATATAGAATAAGCAGGGTAAAATAAATTAAACATAATTTGTTTAAATAATAAAAATAACGAACACACAGTTGTCTAATATCAAACTTTCAAAAATTTGTTTCTTTTTGGTAATTTATAAATTGTCGGTCCAATAAAAATACAAATATGTTTTTAAAGTTTAAATTTATATTTTATATCTCTTTAATGGTAGGAAAATGGTTGCAATTTGTAGTAGTTTCACAGTATTGATAAGTAATATTATTATTATTATTCAAAACTTCACCTATCACAATATGCGACTCATATGCCTCGCACATATGTGCCTGCACGAAGTGCGAGCGATAACGCTGCGTTTCGGCACGCATGGCGTGCCTCGCATGCAGTGCGAGTCACGTGCGTCGCACGCCTGCTACCTGGGTTATTATTTTAAAGAAAGTTTGTAATGTTCCTGCGTGATCACGTGGTTGGAATGTACTTCAACATGGCGTTCCTTTCTGTTGGTTACCCAGGAAAAAAGAAACGATTAAACTGGAGCGCCTTAAAATTTGTATCTTAAAATTCCAGATCGAGAAAGTTGCATTTCAATTGTTTTTTTGAATCTTTGAATTGGGCAGCTATTAAATTTGCAAAGGTACACGGAGAGAAAAATCGCACTGTTATAGTAGGCTGAGCTCTTAATACTACAGCACAGAACTTCATGTGCGAAATTGGTATGGATTTCTACCAATATTGGCATCAGGTTAAACATTTTTAGCATTAAATGTCCTATACTATAAAAGAATCAAGCGCATGCCGTTATTGCTGGAGTCACATATCCTTAGAGCAGTTGTGCCTGGCGGAAATAGCTCCAACTTTGCCTTGCCACGGTTGTAAGATAGGTAAGGGTGTAAGATTATCATAGAAGAAACGCATGAATCGTTTCAAGTTCTCAATGAAATGGAGTTTGAAGGATGTCAAACAGAATGGTAAAGTGCAGATTCACTTTAACAGAAACGAATCTGCATCATACAATTGATGATTGATGAAGTGCCATGAATTGTATAATGCAGATTGTGCTCTTCATTATTGAATTGTAGTGAATCGGAATTGGGTGCGAGTAAATTTGAATAGCAAAGTGCAGATTGGTTAGGAACTTAAATGAATTGGATTTTAAAGATTCAACAATGTACAATCATTTTTCATTCAATCCCGTTACTTTCCAAATGTGCGGCATTCCTACGCTTCCCACAATTATTTTTTTAACTTCAAGGATCCATACTTGCAAATAACAATCTCCTTCGTTTGGAAAATCTAAAATTTCTAAAATTTGCGCAATAGATCCGCATTTTAGCTGAACGATCGTGTCGTTGTGTTTGGTTACACGTTTATATTGTACACTGATACGTTTGTTTTTAAAAAATGCAGTTTTGAAATATCTATGCACCAGCAGTGTCTTTCTCAATAGAGAAATTGTGAACTTTTTTTCGGAAAAAAGCATATTGCAAAATGCTTGTACCACTGGTGATGTTGAGTAATCACGCGTCTGAGTTCGGTATGATAATAATGACATAGATTCCTTGGCCATCTGGAAGTCTATGACTTTACTACCATTTACTAGATTGTTTAAAACACCATTGTAACCTTCGTAAGGAAAAGTGGAACTTTTTGCGATAGGTCCACTCAATTTAGTGCAGCCAGATCCGGGCCAAGGCAAAATTTCTACATTATGTGATACATTATTATCTGTTTAAAAATTAATTAATAATATTACATATTGATTACTTTTCAATATATATCAAAAAGTAATCGATATGTCGTATTATTAATTAATTTATACATATATATATATTAATTATTATTAATATTATTAATTACTAATCGATACTGTAGTGACTAAATTTAAAAAATTAAGTTTTTCTTCTTTCTGGTCTGTAATTTTCATTTGTGAATAGTATTATTACGATTAACCGTCGTTTTTCAATCGGTCACGAAATATTTTTGGTGAATCGTAAAATAACCACTTCTCCGATGCATTGGCACTTCCAACCTATCGTCAGCAATCTGCCATTCCAGTTTAAGTTACACATTTCATACGACCTGAAATATGATTGAAACGTGGTCAATCGTTTCTTGTTTCCTGGGTAGGCTAGGTCGTTCATGTTTAGTTGTTTATGGTGCAGTGTGACGTGTTTTTATCACGGTCTGTGAATTTTGTTGAAAAAAACGGTTAAGATTGATAGGGTATGTGACAGTTAATTTCATCAATATTTATATTTAATGTCTTGTGATCTCACTTGTGTTTTTTTCACTTTCACAAGTCCAAGCTTGTCTTCTTATCGCTACTGAAATTACGAGGTTTATAACCTTCATTTCAGTAGCGGTGAATTTTTAGTTTTTATATTTGTCTAATACTTGACACAATGTAAAAGAACGAGTGTTTTTACAATTACCTTAAGGAGTACCTGAAGTACAAAGCAGTGCAGTGTCACTGTACAATGTAATTTTACGAGACGCATAAAGCTAACTTCTCACCGATTAATCCGCACGCGTGCGAGCAGTCCCGCTCGCACTGTGCGCGCTTTTTGTTATCTGAGACATTATTGAGTATCTTCTACAATTTCCTTCTTAAAACTTGAAACTCGATATCTCATTGCATGTGGACAAGAGTTTGTAAAAATTAAATGCCAAATCTTTGCGTATAAGGTCCAATGATTTTAAAATGTATGCTTGCAGATTAAAATTTATGATTTAAAATTTAAAGATTCAAAATGTATGGTTAGCAGATTTGGATATTTTCATTAGGGAATTTACATTTCTCTTTTAAGATTTCCAAATAATAATTTTCTCTTTACTAATCACAAACTTGTTGTATTTTTCTTTTGACGAAAAAAATAGAAATTGTTTAGAAGTACACAAGAACTCCAATATAAGGCCGACTGATTTAGTTCTTCCTAGAATTGCTGGCCCACGCAGTTTCTCAACGCACAAGCATTGGCAATAATGCGTCGTCACCGCAGTAGCGAGCGATGAAAGCGGTCAGTACGGGGAGCAGTAAGCGGGAGAAAAATCCAACAGAAGTGGTTCTTACGGTGCTCACTGTTTACGTTTCCAACGACTAATTTAGTGTCATGGCCACTGCGAGGCAACCCCTGAAACTGACTTTATATTGGAGTTCTAGTGTACATTAATCGTGCCGTTCTGAGGGGGTTTTAGGTTCTGGAAATGCGAGTAATATTATTGTTCTGTAAAGCTTGGATGGGCGTTTCAATACTTACCTTATTTATACGATTCTACGTAATGCGTCATTTCCATATTTTCCTTACATGTTACAACAAAACGAAAATGAACAACGACAAGCCTGTAGTTTTATATGATGTAATAATGAGTTATACATTATTAAAACTTACGCCAAGGCAAGATTTGTACATAATTCAGTAAATAATTTTGACGAAATTTTCAAAATGGTTATAAACTCTTGAAGTTTAAAAAAAAATCGACGTCTCCACTGCAGAGAGCTCCAGTTCTAGTTCAGTCCATATACATCTCCAACTCGCGTTCTGCTCGTATACCGCTCCAAGTCATTTTTTGTCGATTTTGAGTTTTTATGCTAGCATGAATAAATAGACCATTTTGCATCATCTGCTAAAATATTATACAATTATGTGCAGCATTAAAGAAGAATATAATAAAAAACTAAATTGGTTACTTTTTCAATTTCACAGTTAGACTGCTCCAACTCAAGCCGAGAAATTTGGAAGCAGGGCTGCAAACATACATGTTCGAAATAATGAATTAAATCAGTGTGAAATATGCGAAGATTTAAGTTTTCAGTATCCCAGCAAAAAGAAACTAATTGGGACGAATTGAGAAGAATTCGCCAGGAGCCCCCATGAATCTTGCTTTGCGACAATCTCGAATTGGAGATTGTGGTAAATTCGTGTAAATTGGTGAAAAGCAATAAAGTCTTCAAATATTCTATTTGCTCGAATTCAGCGAACATTTTTTAGGGGATCTAATTCAGTTGAATGCGTCAGCACAAATTATTTTCAGTGTCCGCCAATTCATTTCAATTCACGAGATTTTCAGTCAAGCCCTAATTCGCCAGAATTCGCCAGCGCGAATACAGTTAAAGACTGGCCTATTTAATCGAATTTGTAAGCTCTAACCAATACACTCGGCATAAAGGATCCGTTACACATAAATATCAATGAGTCCTGTAGCTCAGTGGCCGCCCTCTGGACTTTATACACTTGAGATCGCTGGTTCGAGTCTCGAGGAATGCAGTTTTTATTATTTTTTTTCGAAATGACCTCGACCACGAATTAAGGTGAATTGACACGCATTCAATTCGCTCTGGCCCCAAATCGTTCCAACGAATCAGAAAGCAGAATTCGGGCGAATTTAAACATGTTAATTCACCGCAATCCTCCCAAATTAGTTATTTTTTACTGGTATGATGCACTACATTTAAAAATAAAATGTTACAACCTTTTAAATAATTAGGCTTTCGTATGTGTATCTTTATAACCCTTATAATAAATCTCCAAATATATGATCGGCACATGAATTGACCATCCTGTGGGTTATAATTACCACGTGATCACGTGTTGCTCTGTGAATTTGAGGTGAATGTTCGATGCGTATTCGTTCCACGTCTGAAGTGCTTATAATGTTTTTTTATAATTGAAACATCAATTTTAATAATCTTATAATTCCGTTTTCATTTTTTTCTACCGTCTGTTTTTTTAATTTTGGTACATTGGCAAATAGAATGACTTAACCTACAAATTGTTGGAGAAACGCATATTAGATATATAAAACGTATATAGATAAGCCAATTATTTAAATAAGAAAGCTTTCGCATCCCTTCGAATGCTACTTCGAGCGTTTAAACTTTTTATTGGCGTACTAGGGAGACTTGTGGTTCGAATTATATGCAGCAAAATAAGTAACACCTTTGACCGTGCAGGACTCTACATTTGCGATACGGGTATTCACTGTGGAATCTTCTTTAAAGTATTGGTAGAAATCGGTAAAAGGTATTTTAGAAATGTCACAGTTGTTCAAAGAAGTAGCAGCCTTGGCTAGAGCATCAAACTCCTCATTTTCTCGGATCCCTCTGTGAGAAGGAATTCAATGAAAGCTAATAGTGTTTGCATTTTGATTCGAAGAGATGAACTGACTCAGTTTTTCTTTGATTTCAAGAATGTAGGGGTTAATTTTTACTTTGATTTTGTTGCTCTGGAGACTCTGCGAGGCACTCAAGGAGTCTGAGAAAATAAGAAAGTTGGAGCCAGTATTTTGGTTTGCTATGTCGAGAGCGTCGCTTAAGGCAATGCATTCTGCAATGAATATAGATGCTTTTTGATAGATACTTTTTTTTAATAAAGATATTAAGTTTGGAACAGAAACACGCTGACGCCAAAAATTTGGCACCTGCTATTTTACTACCATCGGTGAAAATCACTGTGGTGTTTTTATTACTGACTAAATTTTCAACTGCATAGTTGACATCAATATACTCTTCCAAACTCTGGCCGAATTTGGTGTCGATCGAGGTAAGAGTTATAAAGTGTACTAAAGTTCATTGTGTGTACATGGAAGTCAATCAATTATATTGTTTTTCATGTTTCTGACTGACGAGACATTTCGAGCCATACATTTCGACTGGTTGGTCAGGAGTTTTTATATCAGTAATTTCTGTAAACGCAAGATTTTCACGGATTGCGATTAAAATACCTCCTGCTTTCGAGTGAGTACGATCTTTCCGGAAAATTACAAAGCCGGGTAAGTGAAATTTATTATTTGGTCTGAGCCATGATTCTACACATACAAAAATATCAATACCTTTAAGTAAAATTTGAAGATCGATTTCCCGTTGTCTCACGCTGCAGGTGTTCCAGAACAAGATTTTTAAGTTACACTCAGTGCCGATGTTGTTTTTGTTGGCTTTGTTGTCCATTTGTAGAAGATTTATTGTGTTGCGAAGGTTGATTCTTACTAGGAATCTGTATTATCTTCAGAGATGGTAACTATCAATCATTAGAGAAATCCTTACACACACCGTGAAAATGGAATTCTATAATATCGATCAAAGACATCTCCTCTAATACAAAAAGTGTTAACGTCCTTTCAGACCAGATGGAGCTATAAATTAAAAAAATTTTTAATTAAATTTTTATTCGAAAAAAAGATCTACTCCTTTCGCTCCGCTGGGATTCGAACGACAGGTCAACTGATTGCCGGTCAGGTGCTCTAACCACTAAGCTACTGGAGAGATCGGAAGAAGAGTCCCTTTTTTCAGATATTCAGATGCACTCATGTCGCTGTGGGAGTCACTTATGTCCAGGTGAGCTAAGCGTTTCACAATTCTTAAGCCGGGTTTACACCAAGCGAGCATCGTCCGCGAACGCTGTTCACGAACATTCTCGAACAGGAGGCTCGCTCGGTGTAGACGCTTGCCCGCACCGAACAGTGTTCGTGAACGCTGTTCGCGAACGATCGTTCGTGCTCGTCGGTGTTCGGCCGCTTGTCGGTAAATCGACGAACCATCAAAGGGATTCAGAGTTCGTTGCGCGTACGGTGTAAACGGTACTTCGACAGGAGCACGCACATCATTTTTCAGAGTGCATCGAATTTATTGTTTTTATTCTATAACATGGAGTGGGACAACGAAAAGAGCCTGGAAATAATTGGCTTTTCAATGATTTCCGTTTGAAATTCTTTAAAATTTTGAAAACTGGAAACCGCTATAGTTAAATCATTTGTTTAATAAAATTATTCCGTTTTGATTTTTTTTACATCTTCATGTTTGAAATCTTAATACTAAACAAAAGAATAGTTAAATAAATTTCTTCAAAAATGAAATTCTAATTTGGTTCTTATCATTATAACATATTACATTAATAAAATTAATATTATATTAATCACATTTCATGAAATAGTACAATTTTCAATTATTTTCGTTTGGAGTTCTTTAAAATTTTGAAAATTGGAAGCCGCTGTAGTTGATTCATTTGTTTAATAAAATTATTCAGTTTTTATTTTTTTTTGCATCTTCATGTTTGAAATCTTAATACTAAACAAAAGAATAGTTAAATAAATTTCTTCAAAAATGAAATTCCAATTTGGTTCTTATCATTATAACATATTACATTAATAAAATTAATATTATATTAATCAAATTTCATGAAATACTACAATTTTCAATTATTTTCGTTTGGAATTCTTTAAAATTTTGAAAATTGGAAGCCGCTGTAGTTGATTAATTCGTTTAATAAAATTATTCAGTTTTTATTTTTTTTTGCATCTTCATCTTTGAAATCTTAATACTAAACAAAAGAATCGATACATAAATGTCTTCAAAAATGAAATTCAAATTTGGTTCTTACCATTATATCATATTATTATATTAATTATATCAATATTGTATTAATAAAATTAATATTATATTAATCACATTCCATGAAATAGTACAATTTTCAATTATTTTCGTTTGAAATTCTTTAAAATTTTGAAAAAATTGACAGTTTTGATAATGTGGGTGCCATGTTCGTGCACTCTTGTCGGAACACGGACGAATGCTCGCGAACAATTGCTCGGCTGTGCTCGGCTCAGGCAGTGTGAACGGGAAGCTCCCCCCCTGTTGACGAATGCTCGCAAGCATTCGCAAACGTTTGCGAACGTTCACGAACGTTCGCGAACGTTCGCGAACGATGCTCGCTTGGTGTAAACCCGGCTTTAGAATTCGGATTTTCAGATTCTTATCAGATAGACATTCGACAATGCCTTCAAGCATTGACTTCATTGCAGTGATATCTGCAGTGAAATTGAGAGCAGTTTGTGGTATATCACGGTTGCCGTGAGCCTGTGCCAGAAAATCAGTGAGTTGGTTGAGGTCAAGACCATAGACACTAGAATTCTTTGTAATGAATTATCTGGCCGGCTCAAGCTGGCTTTGTACAGTCTCGTAAAAAACGCTTGAATTTGATCCTTTTCTCATTTTTTTGAAGATTTTGTTCTTGTCAGTGACTGTGGCAAGTTGTACTTTGTTATTATACAGTTCATTTTCTGCAAGGCTTGCCACGCTTGTTGAATATGAAGGAGGGACTCGCCTGTTAGAAGAGGGAAGGGCAGGAAATGCACTCAAGATTGTATAATTGTCTGTCGAAACTCTAGGGCTATCCGAAGCAGGATTTAACTCAGGTTTACTAGGAAGTGAAGACGGACTTGGTGACGGTTGGAGATTAAGGTTTTTTGTTTACATCGGAATCTTCTGTACTTTCACTCAGAAAAATGTTTGGCAGGTACTTCCATTTTTCGTTGGTTAATTATTGTTTTTATTCTAAAACATGGAGTGGGACAACGAAAAGTGCCTGGAAATAATTGAATTTTCAATAATTTCCGTTTGAAATTCTTTAAAATTTTGAAAACTAGAAAAAAATATTTTAAAAAATATAATATAAAAAAATATAATAAAAGTATAATATAAAAAACAAAATATGGTCAGAACATCTGTTCAGATTGACAGACAAGCCAAGTCCGTTGGACACAATGACTATTTTAAACGGCTGCGTGTTTGTTGGTCACAGAAGCTATGCAATTTGACTCTTCAAGTATCGAAAGTTAGCACAGCCAACTGCTTGGCCAGTGATCCCAAACGTGGCTCCCTGACCAATTGCGCTTGCGTCAGGGAGACACGTTTGAGTCGTTGGCCGGTTGGCGTCGTTGGTGTTGGAATTCAGAATGGCAGAACCAACCTGACAGCCTGACAAGAGTCAAGAGATGATTTTTGTGTTACTTTGTCGAGATTCCAAGCACTCGTGTCGTGTGTTATGATTTTTCAAATTATATAAGGTTAGAATTTCTCGTGGAGAATTGATTAAGTGTCCTATGAAGTGAAATCTTGGGCTTTTGAGAAAATAAGAACTCGACGCTCGGCCCAGCGTCTCTTAAACGGCCATGTCATACTAACCTTAAAATAATTTGTCGACATATTTTTGTAATAATTCACGTCCACACGAATTGAGATATCGAGGTGAAAATTTGTAAAATTAAATAGAAGGCCATAACGAACTTTTGCTTCCGGTATATGCCCGTGAGTTGATGTAAAAAATATCGAGGATCAAAAAGAATAAAACGGCGGACTATGGTATAAAATCCGAAAGAATTTTATAGACAGTTTTTATTTTTCACGGGTAAAACTCATATTTTGCGTCGGATACACAGCTCTTTTCCAATCAGTTTATACAACCAATCTGTTGCAATCAGAAATCGCTTTTTAAAAATGCTGACTCAAATAATTTTTACTGCTAAGTTACATGGGACAGGCTGTAAACAGGGTTGGTTGTACGATCCATTTCCACGGTAACATTTTGAGCAGTTGCTATAACCCAAGTAGTTGGATGAGGCAGCCATCTCGCGGCTTCAGCGCACCAACTCAGTTGGCTGGCATAACCATCACCACCGTGTCCATTAAAGGGTAACACCACTCTAGGATTTTCAAAAAATCGATTATTTTTTTCTTGGCTTAAAATGTACTTTAGGGGCTTAAAAACAAAGTGCACTTGGTCCCATTGCGAGAAAAATGTTAACAGGTCGAAATCTTGATTTCACTGAAGTACCTCGAAGCGTGCACGGAGCGCTCCAGCGGCGCACTTGGATCCAACGTTTTTATATTTCTTTTACCTGCCGAAATGTTAAGTGGGACGGTTATTAGGGTTCCTCAGGTGTCAACTAGGGTTGCGCTGATTTCTATTGCAAATAGTATAGGTGTGTCTGTGAATCAGTGAACGCTGCCAAGATTCATGGATTTTTCTGTTAGTAAAACTTTAAACGCGCTTTTCTCGAAATCACTTTTTTCAGACTGATCGGAAACATTGCTTGAAGACCGTTACACATAACAGTCTGAAATTTTAACAGTAGTTTTACAATTACATTCTTTATGGAACTCCGTAGGGATTTTTTGATTGAATATCAACTTTTTTTTATAAACAATTTCGTGCTTATTTTTTGGCCGAAAATCGAAGCTTTTTTTCAAAAGTGCACCATTTCTACAAAATTTGGTAAAAAAATTTTACGTAGTTCTTAAATATTCTTGGTTTTTTGTTCCACCTCGCAAATTGAAGGAAAAATGTTTCCGGTCTCACAGTCCGTTTTTAAAAAGGCAACATACAAAACTTTCCTAATCGCCGCCATTTTGTATTTTTTTATAAAATTTTTTTTTGTACCTAAATACATGCTGATTAAACCATCCAAAAGTAATTCCTATTCCTTTTGTCAAAGTCCCAAAAAAATTCTTGAAAATTGATCTCTTTTTCGGGCGCTAGAGTGGTGTTACCTCTTAAAATGTGGCTGTCTCAGTCAGCTAAGTGGATGGGGCCCCAGGATCCCACAAATTTGGCTACAGCAGCCAACTTACGGGTCAAACTATCCAATCATTTCTCTGAGTGTTGTACGATATTTTTACAATGCCTGGCCAGATGGACTTCTTCCTTACAAATAAAGCAGATTAGCTTTTTCGATGGAGTCTTCTCTACATCATTTGGATTAATGTACATTTGCCTCCGGGAGCTCAAAATATGTGCGAAGTTGGAATCGCTCATACCGGCCTTAATATACGTAATTTGAGAACATGGACTAACGTTAATTGCTGCAAGTTTTCCCATAATGGCTTCGTTTGTAATGAGCGGGCATGCATTTGATATAAAAAACCTTTTCGCTTTCGATATCAAAGGGCGAATTTCATGTATGTTAGAACCAATTTTGATTTTCTTGTGAGTTTCTGTGAGAAGGTCAGCAGTTTCTCTGCTGTTCAAATAAAGACAAATTCTTTCATGAGAAATACGTGAGTTGAACCTGATGAGAGAAGGGTCAACAAGTTTTCCAATTGACATGGCATACTCCTGAATTGTAATCCCGTCGATGGCATCCAAGATAATAATGTGTTCTTTTGTCAGTGCTTGTACTAGTTGAGTTGCATGAGCGTATGATACTTTAGGCGTGGAAGAACTTTGTGGAATCATCTTGAAGTGTTGGGTTGGAAAGCGCCCCTGGAGGCAGAAGCACTTTGACTTAGTTTATGTTATTTTTTTTAACTACACTTTGGTTCTCTTTTCTAACATGGGAGGAGACTAACACTTGTCTGAAAATCACAGTCGTTTGACAATAACAGACGCACGCTAGAGCGTAAGAAAGCACTTGTGATCACGCGTTTACAAACACGTCTGAACACGATGGTGTGTCAAGACCGAATCAAGGTAACATGTTTATTGGCAAATGTTTGTTAACAGTATCAAGGCAAAAACTTAAGCTATCTATAAATACCGTTTTTATTATTTTGTACTGTATTTGTGAATTTTAAAAACATTTAAACTTTAATCGGCCCTCCTGAAAAATTTCTAAACGCGACGTAGAGCTGTATACGAGCAGAAAAAAACCTGGAGCGGTATACGAGCAGAACCAGAAATGAAGCACTCTGCAATGGAGCCGTCGAAATAGGTTTAGCAAATACTAGAGCAAAAAAGCGCGCGCTTCGCGCGAGTCAAGCTTTTTCTTCTTTCTTTTTCACGAACATTGTATTTTTTATATAAATTTTCATATATTTGTTATGAATAATTTGTTATGTCATGTAATTGTTCGTCATTTTTTGTGCTTATCAGGCCCCTGGCGATATTCATCGTCCAGTATATAGTTAATTCATATATGTATTTATTATGTGTGAAATGCAAGATGGTTACATTATGAGGGTGAAACAATAAAAGTTATGTTTCAGTCCTATAGAGGTATTTTACTATAGTGTGTTATTAGCGTAATACAGTCTGAATATAGTTTCAAACAATGAAGTTATTCTACTCATTTTATCAGTAATCTATAATTTGTCATTATAGTAATTTCTGTCTATGGGATTTCGTCCTAACTGTGGTCCAAAACATGACATTTTTTTTAAAATTTTTTTTTTGTGCAATATGCAATATATTTTTCTTATTAGATTTAATCTCTGAATAAAAATTTAAACAAATGTCAAATTGTTTATTTTTATGTGTTGACGTCATCTGGAAAGATGTCTTCCTGTGGAAGGCCAAGCGATAATACCAATTGCATTTTAAGAAACATTCTTTTTTCCATAACATGTAAAAAATTAACTTTTTATGAAATGTGTATTTGAATATTATTTTTTAATTTCCCAAAAGCTGTCTGAGTAAATAATAAAATGAATAATATTTTTCAGGGATTATATTATTCAATTAAATATTTTTTGAACAATAACAAATATTATCTTATAAACCTCCCTGCCTGTCTCCAAACGTTAGAAAAAGAGATCCGGTCGATTTTCGACTTTCTACACGGCCGGGGCTCCAGAGACCCACTGCAGTTGACTAGAGATCCTTAAGGCGCTTCGTCGAGCCTAGTTTTTAGCCCATGTATTCGTTC